>JARHVA010000640.1:4080000-4680000 GCA_037957365.1 Torreya grandis | reverse complement strand
GATATATAAGAGAGTGAATATGATGATAGTGTGTATAACTATTATCTTATTAAGGATAACTTATATAAAAATTGTATAAAAAATGGTTACCTCGCACAAATCACACTAGATAAATATGGATTTAGAATTGGATGTGCACAATAAACTATTCATTTTTTTGTAGAACATGAGAAAACTCTTACACAAATTATAGGGGATAATTTAGATTTAAATGCATGTTATCATGTGGAGACCAATGTTTCTTCTTTGGATGTTAATGATGATAATAATTTGAATACTAGAACCAATGAAAATGAAAAAATATATATATGAGGGTGAGTTAGAAGAACAACATAGGGATGAGAACATTGATAATTAAATATTTTAGGTTTTTTTCATTGATTGGAGTCATAAAAATGATATATGGATAAGATTGTGTATGAGTTTTGAATTCTGACTTTTCAAGTCTTATACTGGACCTATCATCAAGAAGAAGCTAGTGCAATTCCTTCATTGACAAATAGAATTTTGTCATGTTCCACCAAACAACTAGGGCTGATGCGTGAGGATAATTTTGAGCTTAATTTAATTAACAAATATACCTTGTATATATTCAACGCCTCTTAAAATACTAGTGCTTCCTCCACTGATCCAAAACTTGAAAGTTTTGGTTAAAAGATAATTCAAGAAACCAAAACAAGACAATTCAAATAATGCTATCTCTGAGAAGAGATGTTTTATTGATAAAATTTGTAGACCCAAACATATGCTTATCTCTGAGAAGAGATATCTGATTTCCATTTCGGGTTACATCTTTATTTATACATGTTTTGAAGGTGGGGGGAAGATGTGGAACGTCACCAATCTCGAGGGAAATGAATTGGTTTGACTTCCATGATTTACAACAATACAAAATTCGAGGAATTACTATTTTTAAAAACTTACTATTTTTAGACTGCACTACTAAAATTGAAATTTGGGGCACTTCCGTTGGGTTTTGAGGGTCAAACTTCCAAAATTTGAAAGTTTTAGTTAAAGATAATTCAAGAAACCAGAACAAGACAATTCAAATAATGCTATCTCTGAGAAGAGATGTTTTATTGATAAAATTTGCAGACCCAAACATATGCTTATCTCTGAGAAGAGATATCTGATTTCCATTTCGGGTTACATCTTTATTTATACATGTTTTGAAGGTGGGGGGAAGATGTGGAAGGTCACCAATCTCAAGGAAGATGAATTGGTTTGACTTCTACAATTTACAACAATACAAAATTTGAGGAATTACTATTTTTAGAAACTTACTATTTTTAGACTACACTACTAAAATTATAAATTGGGGCACTTATATTAGGTTTTATGGGGTCAAAATTCATCAAGCAAATCTCAATGCCATCTCACCATGTTCTCCTCATTCTTAGCTTTCCAACGGTTCAAACGGTGAGTCAATTGGAGCTATGGTGCAAAAATTATGGCTCCCAAAAGTTCTGTCATCAATTGGGGTAGACTCGTCACCTAAATTGTCGCCTAAATTGTTGCCCAGATCATTCCTCCTTCCTTGAGAAGCAATGGTCCCCATTGCATCAAGATTTGTCATCAAGTGTGGCAGTTTTACTTTGATTTGATTCTCAATGCAAATTTCGAATGGACTGTTCAGGGCTTGATTGTTCACCATTTCTGTTTGACCATCAGTCTGTGGATGGAAGGCCGTGAACTTCTTTAGCTTGGTATCTATTTGATTATGTTGTTGTGTTGTTTGTGCAGTCAAGGCTGCAACATCAGCGCTTTTGTATTATTTTGGTTTGACCACCATGAGAACAAATTTCTTGGCACTAATTAGAGAGACAGATGTAGAAGGTGGTACCTCTAGTACCCTATAGTGTCGTCTTCCAAGAGTGAGAGTAATCCTTCAAGTTCTTGATTCATAGATGCCATGTCGATCATACATGAATGGTTGACCAAAGAGTACATCACAAACATCTAGATTGACCACATCACATAAGACCTTATCTTGGAAAGGTTTTATTGCATATGAGAGAAGACATTGGTGGATGACACGGAGGTTTTTCCCTGGACTAAACCATCCAATACTGTATGGATTTGGGTGAGGCTTCATGGATAGATTTAGGCTTTTCACAACATTAACAGAGATTAAATTCTTTTGACTTCCACTATCAAGAATGAAATGTAGAGGCTTACCTTTCACCCATAATTTAGAGTGAAACAACCTTTCCTTGTCATCTAACCTCTCCTCGTGGGTTTGTGATGAAGCAACAATGGCTTCGAGCTCAGCATCTATAATCTCTTTTTCAACCTCTTCGACTACAGGGACTATATGAGGTAGAGCAGTGGATGTTGAGGATTGTGACTCAGAAAGCAAGGACTTGATGGCTTGACATTCTTCTTTGGAGTGAGTTCCAGATTTGTGATAATGACACCACTTCCCAATATTTCCTTCCTTTTGCTTCCAATTTTGGCCTCGTGTTTGACCTTCTTTGTCACTTTTCCATTTTGAAGGCTGACTCTTCGTATTCATTCTTCCATGCTTCTGATCAATCTTTACTACAAACTTGTATGTTTCACCAAGGGTTTCCAGATTGAAGAGTTCCATTTCTCCCCATATGTACCATTATAGTCCACCACAGTATTTGAGAACCTTGTGTTTCTCACTTTCTTGGAAGCCTAATCTCACAGATAGAGAATGAAAAATGTCAGTATAATCTTGAATAGACTATTCCTTACCTTAGTGAAGTTGTTGCCACTCTATATACAGATCGTCATATGCTCCAATGAGGTAGTATTCTTCCTTTACAGCTTCTATGAAATCATCCCATGTAGGTTCCATCTCAAGGCCAATATCATCTGCACTGAATCTCTTTTTGTACACTTCCCACCAATTTTTGATAGGCATTGATGCTTTTAAAAGAGCAAAAGTGATCTTCTCTTTATCAGTGAATTTATTTACAAAAAAATAAGATGACAATTGATCCAACCAATTTTCTACTGCATCAACATTGATTTTGCCTTCAAATGTAGAGATATCAAAATTCACCTGAACCTTAAAGGGTGTTGGGGCACTAAAAGGATGTGGGGGTGTGGATGAGGAGCCAGAATTTTCCATCGAGATTTGTTGGAGAATTTGAGTGAATTATTGTAGCATCTGCGCTTGCTGCTATTGGAGGGCTTCATTCACTATTTCCTTGAAAGGATCGGATGTCTCGGTGTTGTCCTCCATTTGAAGTCATTTGGAGTAAATAGGTGGATAGTCTGCTGGTTCTATTTTCCACCCAAGCTTCCTGTAATCTGACATCGTCCTCAAGATCATACACTGTAAAGACAAACCGCTCTAATACCACTAATCCAAAACTTGAAAGTTTTGGTTAAAAGATAATTCAAGAAACCAGAACAAGATAATTCAAATAATGCTATCTTTGAGAAGAGATGTTTTATTGATAAAATTTGCAGACCCAAACATATGCTTATCTCTGAGAAGAAATGTCTGATTTTCATTTCAGGTTACATCTTCATTTATACATATTTTGAAGGTGGGGGGAAGATGTGGAAGGTCACCAATCTCGAGGGAGATGAATTGGTTTGACTTCCATGATTTACAACAATACAAAATTCGAGGAATTACTATTTTTAGACTGCACTACTAAAATTAAAATTTGGGGCACTTCCATTGGGTTTTAGGGGGTCAAACTTCATTGATCAAAGCTCAATGCCATCTCACCATGTTCTCCTCATTCTTAGCTTTCCAACGGTTCAAACAGCAAGTCAATTGGAGCTACGGTGTAAAAGTTATGGCTCTTGAAAGTTCTGTCATCAATTGGGGTAGACCCGTCCCCTAAATTGTCACCTGAATTGTTGCCCGGATCATCCACTTTGATGATGGGTTTCCCCATCTCACATGCCTTATCCTTTGTTGATTCTCATGTTCTTCCCAAGGCATTGGGATTAAGGAGATAGAGGTTATTAATAGTGGTCTTAGAAACTCAACACCCTTATTAGTACTTACCTTACGTATTATTGTTTTCATCTGCAACAATTATTTTGGTCTACTTTCCATTGACTAAAAATGAAATTATGTTGTTTACCAAAAATCAAAATCATTTTCCAATATTCGTTGAAAGATATTAATACTTTATTATTTTTCTCATTGTCGTTAAATAAGAGATATTATCTATGACATGCAACCAATAAGAAAATTTTATTTCAGTTATTTTCCTAGCAAGACCTTTACCAACAAAGTGAACATTGTCAATATTTACCATAGTTGGGTGAATGATGTGGCTTCAGTTTGAGACAAGGGATCATCTTTATATTGATAGGTTTGTACTGTGAATGCCACATTCAACAGTTATGTGGCGATGGAGCAGAAGTTTATTTTGCCCTCTCAATCCTGCACTTGTCTCCTTCAATTGTTTAATTATTTTTTGCATTGAGGTTTCTAAAGCAAACATCATGATAGGGAACTGTGATTTCTCTTCTCCACCAATAAGAATGGTAAACGATGAGAAGACCGCAGATCATCATGTGTTAGTAGTCGTTGAGCTTCAACACTTATTTGCAATTTTTATCAATATATACCTACTTCCTAAGTCTTTGTAATATAATGTAAGGTTCATGAATTTATATCATTCTCTAAACATTTTACAAATTTTGTCATTTTATACATATTTCCCAAGATAGATTTATGTGGTGGAGGAAATGGTAATGTTTGATCTGATGTGTCTGATGTGTCATTTTCCTTCGCATAGTAAAGACAAATGTATCCCACTGCTACCAGTAACACCTGGCCATGAAAACATAGCAAAGTACTTGGAGGGTTTCTTTTAATTTTATAATCTTATTTGCATATCTTTGTGTAACCCATGTGTTTTGTTTTTCAATGGATGGTTTCACATTTGGAGGGAAATTTAGAGAGGAGACCAAAGTGCATGGTATGCAACGCCTAATGGCTTTGGCTACAAATAAGATGTTCTTTCCTGAGTGGCCCATCATTTTCATCATTTATATTCCACTCATAGAGGAGAACAAGATGCAGGGATGGAGATACAATAATTTTGATTCTTGGAACGTTGCAGTCATCAGTACATCATCAGATTTTAATGAGGAGGCATTCTTGGATTATTTTCCCCTCTTGGAATGATGCATTCCTTGAAAAAAAAGGATTAGAAGAGCCCTTCATGCAAATTATAGCGTTGTATGTCCTCAAATTGTTTGATTGTGTCAAAATCAAGTTTTTAAAAATTTTATGTACATTGTGCATTGTGTTATTCTATTACATGTAAAATTAATGCAGTCAAAATGTTTATGATTGTATAAATTAAAATTTTATATTATGTACCTATGGAATTCAATATTTATGTAATTCTTAATTTGTTAAAAAATAAAGGTTCCTAACAAATTCATGCCCTCAGATATGGTAGGTACTTCTGCAGCAACATAGATCTTGTTGTTTAATGAGTTTGGTTGGAATAACAACCATAATGTTATTAATCTTTCCTCCTTTTCCTTTGATCTTCCTTAAGTATTCTTAGTCAAGGCCTAGGTTTCGCTATTTCTCCTTGAAGTATTCATTTTGAAAATTTAATTTTAAACATTGAAAATGCCATAAAAACCTCCCTTTGCATACTATTGAATAAATAAGGCATGATTTTTCCATGATATTAGGAAAGGAAAATCCCCTAAAAATCAACATTTCAAAAGATGAGTAACTGGCATTAAAAAGATGAGTAATTGGCATTTAAAAAGTTAAATGAAAACAAGGATATTTTAGTGCTTAAAGAAGACAAGGAGAACACCACAATGATAGTTTTTTTATATATATATATATATAGATATTGGCTTTGGTGGGATCCTTACCCTATTTGCTTTTGACCAGAGCTCCAACCGATTTGGGACACAATCTAGGGTCCAGATCCCTAAGTGATCATCTATCTCAAGTACAAGAATTACCAACAAGAGCCGCAATCGACTCCATAATACCAATGAACATCCATAACTGTCCCAAGAATAACATCAATGACCAAAATTGGCCCAAGAATACCAACAATCGGCCACAACTGGCCTCTAATACCAAACTGAGATTTGAACTTGGGTGGTGCTTGAAAAAACCAAGTCACTTTACCAACTCACCCACATCTCATTGGTGACACCACAATGATATTAAACATGAATGATTACATTAATAACAAGAAGGGTCACTTGTCTAATAGTGGTAGCTATAAGGTCGTATCCAAAAATCCTTTAAACAAAATGTCAAGATAAGTCACAAATATTATACACAATTTGTTTCTTAGCTTGGAGCTCAAACAAAATATTAAACCTAAAAACCCAATTACACTAATAATTTATGGTCCACCAAAGGTGCACAAATCAAAATTTCCCATTAGACCCATTATGGACACTATGGTCTTGCCTACTTATCCTCTTGACAAGTACCTCGTAGGAAAATTAGAACATTTTGTATGTAAGACCTCGTCCTTTGTGAAGGACTACATCGATTTTGTACATAAACATGAATGAAAAAGGGTTGATGAATAAGATCTACTAGTAAGTTATGATGTTAACATGCTTTACACTAGAATGCCTTAAAGAATAGGATGCCAATGTAGTTAAATAAGTCATGGATAAAGAAACTATGGAGCTAGTTGATTTTTGCCTAGGATCAACATATTTTACTTTCCTAGAGGAATTTCATGAGCAAAATGAAGGTGTAGCAATGGCCTCTCCTCTTCCCCTGATTGTTGAAACCTCTTCATGGAGAAATTTGATTTAGAATCCATACCTAAAAAAAAAGCACAATTATGGGCTAGATTTATGGGCAATAATGATGTTAAATGGCAACATTATGTACAAGTTTAAATTCATCCCTTGATCACTTCAATGCACAATCAAACCATATCAAATTCGTAATGGAGATTGAAGATAGTGGTATACTTCCTTTTCTAGATGTCATAACCATAAAAAATGAGGAGGGATCACTTGCACAACAATTTTATAGAAAGAAAACACACATGGATGTATATACTAGAGTAAACTCATACCACATATATCCCGAAAGGTAGGAGTTCTCAACACTCTCTTCACTAGAGCACTAATAATCTCTGATGAAGATCATTATGAATCATAAGAAACACATCTCACAAGGGCTATAAAAAGGAATGGATGTGATAATTGGAAAATTAAGCTGACTACCAAAAAACAAAGAAAGGCCCTAATAACAAAAATAGAAATGGGGGTCAAAACCACATGTATGAATTAAAATCATTTTACCTTACATCAAGGTACATCAGACACAATTTCCAATATTCTAAGGAGAAATGGCATTAAAACTTGTTCCAAGCATGCAAACACCATTAGAAACAAACTAAGGAATCCGAAGGACCCCATTTGTTCAAATCTAAGAAAATGTGTCTACTCGATCCCATGCTCTTATTGTAAATCTTACATGGGTGAGACTAGTCATTCACTTCAAATGAATTTAAAATAACGTTCTAAATAAGTGTGTGAGGATCTATAAATCAGCCTTAACAGAGTATGAAGACATCACTAAAATCTCCATTTGCATAAACAATGCCAAACTACACAGAAAGGAAGATTCATGAGGTTGTAGAGATTAAAAAATACCCTAAGAACGTGAATCGTGATGATGGTTGGAAGTTAAGTCATTCTTGGAAACCTCTATTGCATAGGTTACATCAACCATATCCCTTCTCCCACTTGCTCATTGTCTGGTATTTCGATTGATCAATTGGTTAAAAAAATTCATTAATTATTTAATTTTTCATTGTACCATTTTTAACAGAGAGTTAATTTATATATCAATGCTCACCAAAGGTTAATATTGGCTTATGAAAATCAATACAATATCGCAAAGAATATAAAAAAGGAAGGTCCCATGCATGGATTAAATTTGATGGTCGACCTATCGGTTTAAAAAAATTATGCGGACAATCTATTCAACGTTGTCCTTGAAAATGTAAGACAATGCTTTTTAAGAAGGAAACATCAAAAGACTATATATATATTTATTATAAACCAAACATATATGCCTATAAGCATTCATAAATTTTGATGGTCCAACGATATTTCCCTCCTTTATTGGATACAGTTTTGTAAAATTTTCAATCATATTTTACGATTAAAATTTTCTAAAATATTCATACAATTGTCAAATTTAACCTTTGGGACTTTGACACAATGAAATGAAACATTTTTTTTAGGAAATAATTCTACTTTTCATAGTAAATAAGTGCATAATATATGTGAGGCAACGTAAATCATTGGAGCTCTTTCTATTAATAATATGAGATGATTAGAAGTAAGATATAATATCTTAAAGTAATCTCTTATTGAAAATTTGCATGTTAAAAATAATTAACGAAGGTCAAATATCTCTCAAACCGAAAAAGCTAAACATATCTGGTCATGATCATCTCTGAATTTCATTTAAGTATTTTTGGTTTTCATTTAAATATTAGATGTTTTGTTATTAGTACATTTTTTCTTGTCTGCAATAAAGCTTTAAAATGAAAAAGAAAGGAAATAAAATAAAGTCATATTTACACAATAGCTAACAGATAACTACCTACTCACTTAACAAAAGTATATGTTGAAACAATCTTTAAAAACGATCTTTAGATGATGGTGACATGCACACAGATGAAGTTAAATAGCCACCCATTCCCTTTCTTCAATCTCTATCACATACCATATGTTACACATATCAAAAAGAGTCCAGACCCCTGCCTCCACATGAGACTCCTCATATTCCTCATGCTATAATCTCAATACTTGACACCCAATAAATGCCCATGAGAAGAATAATCATTCACCCAACCAATTAACAAGGGGTTGCAATAGCCGCATAGTGGATACGTATTAGACCCCCAACCCCAAAAACAAAAAAAATCAACTGAGCGAGAATGAAAATAGAAAGGAAATTAAAAAAACAGAAAGATATGGATTGCAATTATGGCTTAGAAACATAGGTGTAAATCAATTTATTTTCAGGGATTTTTTTGATTAATTTGGAGTGTGTGATTTGATGAATTATTACCAGAAAATATTCGAGCACATTTATTTTAATGCCTGGCCGATTTCTCTGCAATGGTTCGATCTCTCAAAGCAACAACGATAATTTGTTGGGTGTGCATGATCTCTCAAAGCAACAACGATGAGAATGTGTATTTTGCATAGTTGGCTTTGGCTAAGTTAATTAGATGGTTTGGCAGAGTGCTTTAGTTAATAGTTAATTACGTAGCCTAAGAAGAGTTATTTGGAACTCAAATTCCTCAAGCAGTGGATATCATATATTGAATCTCCTAAGACACAAAATTGTAAAGTTTAAAATTATTTTTTATACAGAAATATAATATGGAGGTGGTATTTCTAAAATTAATTGAATTTTTTATGTGGTAAAAATCAATTGTCTTTAATGTTATTCGGAGTTTTTCTTTCATAAAAAAGATATCAGATGTTTCTCCTTCCATTGCCACTATATGTTATACTTTTTGGTATAATTATTAGTCTCTAAACATTTCTTACGTATAGGCTTCTTCTCCTTGATGATGAGTCTAGTTTAGGACTCAAAACATTGATAATATTAAAAAAATAATATAGATAATTTCACTGAAATATCTAAAATTACATCAATATATTGAAAGAAGTTTTTTGTCACAATTTTTGTTCTTGTGAAATTATTTTGTGAATTTATTCTAAACTTACACAAATATTTATTACTTCTAATTCCTTCTTAAAATTCGGTGTTTTTAAATTCTCAAGATGTTTTTATTTTTCTTATTGCTTTTTAATGTGTAATTCTTATTTTTTAACATGTTCCCATTGCTTCTCAATTTCTTCAAAAATTTCAATTTTTTTTTGAAATTCCTCTTTTTCAATCAGCTATTTCTTATGCATTTCAAATTGATTAGCATGTTGTCGATCCTTCTATTTTGCTAAAATTATTTCATTCTAATACATTATAATTCTTCACCTTCTACTTATTAACCCCAAAACAACTACTATGATGCATACATTATGTGACTTTCAAAATGAAATCAAAATCCTTTCTCAACGATCCCAAAAGCTAAAAATTATGATCAATTCCAATGATATTCTATTAAACCCATATGCTTATTGAGTGCTTGCATGTCTCTTTCTAAGAGTATTTATAGCTCTAAAGTATGAGTTGTTCAATAAAAAAGGATATCTTTCACATCACATTAAGGCCTTCTACACCTCTTACCTAAATGTTGCTCGTGATGGTAAAGTGTTAACTGAGACAATTCCAAGAAATTTGAAGGATTATGCGCTTGTTTGGTTCTCTGGTTTACCATGTGGATCCATATTTTACAACTCTAGTTGATGATTTCTTAGTTAATTTTCTAATTAATAGTTATATAAAAGTTAGATTTTTTAAATTGTCTTAACTTACAAAAGGATCCAATGAATGCATGTAGACAGATAATTTTGGTACAATACTATTTTTCATTACAGTATCTTTGTCATACATTATCACATTTGGCCTATTTATGTACATTTAGATATTTTCAACCATTTTCCATCCACCTTGGACACTTCATGGCCTTGAGACATATATTTCCTCATAGACACCTCAGAAATGTCAGTTGTCAACATCAAGATCCTAGTCAATGATCCTTTATTCAATTTAATCTTTGTTTTGAGCATTTTTTCCTATTAGGTCATAGTTGATGGTTGACGCTACGTAGGAGAAGAAACAATGCACAATGTATTGTTAGCATGTTATTGGTGGCTCAAATTATATAAAGACACTAAGGAATGAGTAAAAATGTTGTATATGTCAAAGGTTTGGAAAACCCAATAGGAGGGATGAGATGTCATTGATTCTAGTAGTTGCACAAGAACCATGTGATAGATGGGAGGTGGAGTTTTTGGGTCTAATTTACCCACCTGCATGATGTGGTGTTGTGTGTTATATCGTAATGACAAGTGATTATCTTACATGATGGGTTGAGGTTACACTAAGTATTTTACACTGACAATGATGCAATATTTTAAAGGGAAAACATAATTACAAGAAATGGGTGTCTTTAAGCTTGACAAGAAACTAAGGAATCCATTTTATTTCAAATAAGACTTGCATATGAGTTTATGATTGTGCATCTCAAGACAACACCCTACCATCCACAAGAAAATGGCATGGTGACGGCCTTTAACAAGAGGCACTACACAAACAAATATATGTGATGTGGGGTGCAATGACATGGATGTTCAAGTTTCATATGCATTTTGGGAATACAAAACAAGATATTATTGATTGTATATATATAATACATTCTAGTTGATATATGGGCAAGAGGCAATACTACCAATTGAGTTGTTGATACCATCGTTGTGCATTGCACATGTATGAGATCTGGATGAGTAAAGGTTGGTGGATGAGAGATTGGTAGAATTACTAAAGTTAGGTGAAAACTGGTCACCGACACAATGAAGCCAAGGTGTGGAGAAGAGTCAACAAAAGGTATGGCATGTGTTTTAACAATTTTTGGGAATAACTGGGGTTTTATTCCTAATTTAGTTAAAGGGTCTAGATTGATAAATCAGTAAATAATATGAAGTAAATAAGCTACTGATTTATGAAATTTATTTATAATTAGAGATTTTCTAAAAATAGTAATAAGAAAAAAAATAAGGCATAGCTTAAATTATGTTAATCCGACTGAGAGAAGATCTAATAGTCACTATGCAGGCCTGGGACACTATCACAAACATGATTCTGAATTTCATTTTCTGATTAGATAGGAGCGCTGAAAGTGGACAGGAGTGGATGCCTTTAATGTACTTGAATAAAACTTTGGCAAATAGGGAAAAAGGGGTTAGTGTGTGTAAGATGCACTGAATGTGCTTCACACCCCGTGTGTGGGAATGTTGCCTACATACCAATACTCTGAAGAGGGATCAAGCCATATGTAGTTCTCCCTTTGAAAGTGCTTGGTGTAATTTTGATGGCTAGGGATTGATGCAAAAATTTAGATGTGCTTAGGACTGTACTGGATGGTTGTATGCAGAGAATAGGGAAGATTGCCTGAGTGGTTTCACTTGTATTCTTGCTTACTTGATAATATTTGTTGACCCTTTCCAAATGATCTTTGAATGGGATTTTATAGGGATCTATTGGTCATGGATTGAATTTACTCACGTTAGGCCGACAAGGATAAGGATGGGAAACTAGAAGGAATTGATAATTGGGGCTAGAATGAGCTTAGACAATAGCACCAAAAGTGAATAAGAGTGGCATTGGTGCTATAGTCCTAGTGTGACACTATTGTCCTGAGTAAATGGGACCTAGGGGGATGGATTGGTCATAAAAAAAGGGTTCTGACTCAAATGAGATCAAGTCCAGAAGGCTACGAATGACTGAGAATCAATGAAAACAAACCTAAGAGGGTCATGAGAGCAAACAAGAGGGACCTCTGGGTTGGGTGTCATTAACCATGCTTAAGTTACCAATTTTTGCATTTTATATGACTACATTCCCCCCGCCCCCACTTTATTCTAGTGATGCAACAAAGCGAAATACGAGGATAAAAGAAAAATAGAAAGTGTACATGAACTTACCTGCAAGGGTGAAGCTCATGAAACTTGTGTGATGTTGGGTGTGCATAAAGAGAACACACTGTGAAGTGTGAATTTGAAAAAGAAAACAAAGAGTAGATTAGTTCTTACTAGATACGCTATATCTGAAGTAAGAACGTACAAAGCTATGTAATAAAGATGAAGAAAAAGGAATGAATACACCTCATCAGGTACGTGAACCAATATAAACCCTATTATGATGCTGAGTAATATTGAGTAATGTTGGATGATGTTTTACTAAGAGTAATATCATGAACGAAATTGATTGCTCAATTCCCCAGAAAGTGGCTCAAGAATGCAAAGGCTAACCCTATAGCTCCATCGTCGCCCACTAAGTGAAGCTAGGTGGTCATGTGTGTTGATCGATGTTTAGACTATGTGTCCAATCCCTCTGAATAGGTGGCTCAAGAATACAAATGCTAGCTAGACCTTTGGCTCCATTGTTGCCCCATGAAGTGAAGCTATGAACTAATAACAATATGAAATGTATGTCATATGAAATGGCTCTTGAAGCCCATGAATGTAATGTGATCTAACAATGTTGGCATGGATAGCTGAATGTATGCTAGAAACTAGGCCACTCTTCGCCACTCCAAAAGATGGAAACTAGGCTTGTATGAAAGCCACTACGAAACTGAGAATCTAGCTTATGTGGAAGCCACTCGAGAACTCAGGAATGTAGAGGGTAGGCTTGTATGAAAGCCACTCTAAAATGATGTCAACCACTTATATATGGAATAAGGCATGTAGGTGCTAAGAATGTCTAGACAATGCTAAACTAGGAAAGACAAGAAATAAATGTGCTGCACACATTGCCCCTAATCACTGATATCTGGAACATGGATTCTGATCTGGAAGTTATACCAACTATCGTATTTGAAACTAGAATTGAGAGCCATCATACCGTGCATGATTCCCCCTATATTTGGATTCTCTAAGCAAAATGTATATTGAAATCGATAATTTTGAACTGGTTTGGTTGTGTAAATTGGTAGTTGAACCTACTTTTCTACTTGCTTCTAGAAATTTTGGCTTTTTTGTTGTTTGGAAAGGAGCACTAGAAATGGATAGTAGCACCATCGATGTTGTAGTTCAATCTCAGCACTATTATCTTAGGCCAAATCTTATGATTGTTCTGGATTCTTGACTGTCTGTCTGGTCTGTTCTGACTGGTTTGATGTTTGGTTGTTGTTCTGAGTGTTCTAAAACTAAATTTTTTAATTGATAAGAGCTCTGATCTCTATGACAAAACTCATGTTTGTTTCCCCCTCTTCTGAGGGTAGGAATGGAGACCCTGCAATGACTACCCTCAAAAGAAAGAGCCCTACAAGTGTGTTATGCTGCAAAATATGTGATATAACAATGATAATTGATAAGATATCTCAAGATATAGCATGGTTTGTATTGAGAGATTGTTAGATCAATAGAGTTATGCCTAGATAGATATAACAATGTAAAAGTGTGTGCAATGTACTGAATTAGAAATGAAAGTCTAATTAATTGTTAGTTGTTATTTGGAGGGATGAAACATGATGTCCATCATGGCATCCAAGAAACAAGATAATGCATGATTTGGATCATGGCATTACAAACAATCGAAAGCAATTGAGTAACAAGCACACAAGGAAAGAAGTAATAAGCATATAAGAGTGGCTAAGGAGACCAACAAACAAGGGACATGGGCACATGTCACTCAAATTGGAAAGCAAGCATATAAGGCATGTTCAAATGCCACACACACATACAATTGAAAAAGCAAGTTGGCATGAAAGCCATAATCACATAGAAGAGTACAAGCAAGGGACATTGGAAAATGTCCAAAGGCACACACATGAATAGAAGAAAAGGACATTGGTAAATGTTCTAAGACACACACAATACATAGAAGCAAAGGACATTGGCAAATGTCCTAAAGCACATACTGGAGACAAAAAAAGAACTGAGAAATGCAATCATATCTAGCTACATAAAGCAAGAAAAGAAAGCATGTAATAACTAGAAATACAATTGCATCTAACTAATCAAATCAAGAGAGAAAGTATGCAAGATATGTTAGTACAAGACTAGGTATACGCTAAAAAATACACAAGTGTTATATACTATGAGTGTCGATAGAGTAATCTGTGTAAGCTAGTAAATAATGTACATCAACATGATAACTAGAGTGTGTGCTGTAGGACTGACATAACCCGGATGGTATAGTCATGTAGAAGATGCCCCCAGTAGGTATGTATATCGATGTAGAAGTAGGATGCCCCCTCAATGGGTAGAGTGAAGCAATCAAAGATCTGAAAGTCACTACACACACTCAAAGGAGATCAAGTGAAGCACGATAATGTAGATAAATCGATAAACAATAACATAGAACAACAGATGTAAGTTTAGCATGATAGTAAAAATGTAAATCATGGATGATGCATACAATTGAATTATTTTTTGTGTTTTTGAATTATTTGCATGCTTTTGTATTTTTAAAATGTTGTATTGTTTTTGTATGTTAAAATGTTATGAACTATGTATAATCAATCATAGAAAGACTATGTACAAGTAATTTGAAAATAGACTATGTACAATAAATACTGAGAAACTATCTGCAAGTAATTTGAAAAGAGACTATGTACAAGAAATTGAAAAATTATGTACAAGTAAGCTAGGAAGGAATGATACTAATCTATGAGTCTCATGGGAGACTCCCTATCATGGTGTCCTGTACCAAAAAAAAGAATTATGCATGATTGTAAAGTATGAGGGAATGGCTGCAAATATGAATCTAACTATTCAGATTCATTATCGATATCTTGGAAATCATAGTAACCTATATTATTCCACTTATCATTATCATCTTGATTTTGAACCAATGGAATGCTAGTGTTAACTTTTGTTGTATCTGAATCTTTTCCTTTGATAAATTGTGTGTGTGAATGATTTGCCTTAGGATGTTCAATGAATCTCAAACCTTGGTGACAAATATTATCAACTCCTAGAATAGGAGTAGTGATGCCTTGAGCATGCTTGCCTAACCCTTGAACTTGATAATCAAATTGTTGTAGATATTATTGATCAAACCCATACTATTTTGAAAGTTGAGTCTCATTTTGGAGAGATAGATTTGCATCTTTTTCATGCTTTACTTGTGCTTGTGGTACTATTTGTTACTTTGACTTTAATTTATAATCCTTTTGTTATTCTGAGTTATGCTTTCGTAACCACTTTTATATTGTTTCTAAATTTGACCATTTGTGAATGTGTGCCTATGTCATTGTGATTGCTTGACTGATTTACCTTGTATAGGGTCCTCATTAGCAAGTATTTGTTGTATAAATTGTTTCAATGTCAAACATGAATCTATGTGATGCCCATGCATTCTATGATATGCATAATAATATCTAGATCTTCTCACTGGATGTAGAGAAGGTAGTCTGATTATCTTAGATCTAATCATTTCCCTTAGTACCTCACTTGAACTCTTATTTGATATTTGAATACTTTTTGAATCACTAGTTGTAGAGTTACTTTGTTGTGATTTCTTGTTTTGATATGTAACATTGCTTGCAACCAATTAGGTGAAGGTGCATATGCATGATTGACACTAGGGTGCCTTTGAGGTTTGTGTATTATAATATGATCTTCCAATGTTGTGATCTTTTCATGTAATAGCTGATTTTGTGTTTGTAAATTTGAAATTAACTTGCTGATATTGGTGATTTTATCCCTTAGAATCTCATAAGTGCAAACCTTAGTTGCTTCCAGTTGAACATGCAATCACATATGTTAAAGAGGATATGAAGAAGATATAAGCTAAATGTATGCATTAGGAACAATATTATAGGCTGCCTCACCTTTTGGATGGGTGATAGCATGGACCTAGTTAAAGGGAAAGTAGCTATCACCCTCTTGAGGAAGAGGAGGAGAAGGGATTTCTTTCCTCTACATGAAATATGACATTAAAACAAGAGTAGCCAAGGAGGCATATACATCTAGGTAGAAGCCATGTATATGGACTAAAATGCATGTAAGTGGAGTGATAAGTTGTATAGCAATATGATTATAGAGAACATTCCACATGAGAGATAGCAAACAAGGGATAAAGAGTATAGAATTGTGTGTTGATGCATAAAGAACTTTGACATGTGCTATGATATGTATAATATGTGTAACAAGATAAACCTGAAAATATTTTCATATGAGAGATAGAAAGCATGGGATAGAGAGTATGATTTTGTGCATGAATGTATAGAAAATTTTGACATGAATCATAACCTTTTTAACCTGTATAGCATGATAAACTTAAAAATCTTTCCATATGCGTGATAGAGAGTATGCAAAAGGAATATTAAAATTTTGTGCATTTTTAGCCATGAATTTTGTAATACCATTCCTTATTATAAAAAAAACATGAAATGCGAATAATAAAGCTTTGTATTAACATATGGTAAACTTCATCATTCATGTACATGATAGGACCAATGATGATCTCTTTGTTATTTGCAAGAAATGTAAGAAAAATTTGTAAATAAGTGAGATCTATGTTGTGTAATATGATTATAGATATAAGGTGATACCGCTTAAGCAATAGGACCTAGTGTATGCAACTAGGGTTGAAAAGATGATATTTTGACAAATTACTATGAAATATTGAAATTGAAAGTGGATTTCTGAGTTAGATATGCAAGTAAAAAATTAGAAATGTATTGAAAAATTAGTGATTTAATGGGATCTAGTAAATCCAACTAGGGTTTTGAAAAAAAAAATATTATTGAGAATTACTATTGATTTTTGATTTTTGAATGGATTTTCTGATTTAAATATGCTACTAAAAATTCAGAAAATGATTGAAAAATTACTAGAAAATTATTGGGACCTAGTATGGTCAACTAGGGTTTGAAAGAAAATTATTTTAAAATTACTACTAAATTTTAAAATTTGAAATGAATTTATGATTTAAATATTCAAGTAAAAACTCAAAAATTTAGGGTTTTTAGGGTTTTTTTATGCGCAAATAAAGTAAGTCAGGTTCACCAAATGTTTTAACAATTTTTGGGAATAATTGGGGTTTTATTCCTAATTTAGTTACAGGGTCTGGATTGATAAATCACTAAATAATATGCAGTAAATGAGCTACTGGTTTGTGAAATTTATTTGTAATTAGAGCTTTTATAAAAATAGTAATAAGAGAGAGAAAATAAGACTTAGTTTAAACTGTGTTGATCTGACTGAGACAAGATTTGATATTCACTATGCAAGCCTGGGACACTATCACAAACAAGATTCTAACTTTCATTTTTTGATTAGATAGGAGCATTGAAAGTGGATAGGAGTGGCATCGACGCTATAGTCCTTATCCAGTGCTGTTATTCTAAGGTTTGAGCTTTGTGGGTTTTGTTCGACAGGTCTATGTGACACTATCTCTGAATTTGCAAAGCCTCATTGTCAATAGTGCTCCTTGTAGAATTGATTTTATTCATTTATATGCCTTCAATGTACTTGAATAAAAATTTGATAAATAGGGAAAAAAAGATTAGTGTGTGTAAGATGCACTAGACGTGTTTCACATCTTGTGTGTGGGCACGCTACCTACATACCAATACTTAGAAGAGGGATCAAGCCATATATAGTTATCCTTTTGAAAGTGTTTGGTGTAATTTTGATATGAGGATGCAATGAATGCTAGACTAGATGTGCTTGAGGATGGCTAGGGATTGATGCAGAGATTTAGATGTGCTTAGGACTGTACTGGATGGCTATATGCAAAGAATAGGGAAGATTGTCTGAGTGGTTTCACTTGTATTCTTGCTTGCTTGATAATATCTGCCAAACCTTTCCAAATGATCTTTGAATGGAATTTTATAGGGATCTATTGGTCATGGATTGAATTTGCTCGCATTAGGCCAACAAGGATAAGGATGGGAAACCGAAAGGAATTAACCATTGGGCCCAGAAATAAGCTTGGGCAACAGTGCCAAAAGTGGACAAGAGTGGCATTGGCACTATAGTCCTAGTGTGGTGCTATTATCTTGAACAGACGAGACTTGGGGGGATGGATTGGTCATGAAAAGAGGGTCCTAGCTCAGCTGAGATTAAGTCCAAAAGGCTATGGATGACTAGGAATCGATGAAAACAAGCCTAAGAGGGTCATGAGAGCAAGCAAGAGGGACCTATGGGTTGAGTGTCATTAGCCATGCTCAAGTTACCAATTTTTGCATTTTATATGAATACAACATGATAAACATGCAAAAAGTAAGAAGTTGTGTGTAGGTGCCAAGGTATTACATATGACTCAAGGTATGTAAAACACCTAGGGAAGCTCCATATAAGGTGGATGAGACCTTATATAATTCATTGTATTTTGGATATTAACACATGTAAATTGTGCAAGATGAAAAGTGATTGTTTAGCCATTTCAATGGGAGTAGGCTCAAGCCCTACTTCAAATAATCACACAAAGACAAGTGTAATACGGCCAACAAAAAAGATAAAATATTTGTACCAAAATATTTCTTTTTTACTAAGTTTGATTTTGTTAATTGTTATTTTATTATTCTAATCCAAAAGATACGAATGGTACAAGTATGATGAGGTAAATAAATAAAGACATGCATTAACTATCTCCTTAAAATATTGTAAGGATTGGTTCTAGGTGTGAGAATGAATGTTGCAAGAGGACTTAGCGCAAGAATGGTTAGGGGGAAGTAAATTATAATTAGACGGTAGGTGTATTGTTTTAATATGAAGAATGATCACACTCATAGAAAGCCATGGAGGTTCACATAATGATTGAGGTGTATAGAAAGGAAGTGACAAATGTAAGATAAAAGTTGATTAAGTACTCAGATACATAAGGCATGAAGCAATGGTTGCACAGGGAAGATGGGTGCCAATGGCTCAACAATGTATCCAAATACTTGTGGAATGTGTGGCAGTGGTTGAATAGGGAATATTGGTGCACATGGCCCAAACACGTGATAGAGTTTGAAAGGTGAAAATTGTGTAGGAAACAGTGTCGTCACATGATTATTGGATGATGTACACAAGTAGATATTCAAGTGGATGGAGGTAGATGGGATAAATTAATGCACATCATGTTATATAAGGAAGGAGGAGACATTCTAAAAATCATTTGCATCCAAGATATTTAGGAAAATGGAGCTAGGTGAGCTAAGGTGAAGTACTAGTTATAGGTAAAGATAGGGAATTGCACCAATAGATAGAGACTGCTATAAAGAAGCAAGGAAATAAGGGGTAAAAGATATATGAGAAGGTCATGTAGAAACATAAATAAGAATAATAAAGGTGGAAGAAGAAACAAAAGACGTAACATATGGGCATAGGGAAAGATAAGAAGAAGGTTGAGCACAAAAAAGAACATAGTAATTGTGATGATGAAGAGAAGGAAAGATTTGAATATGATGAGAAGGAGGAGAGTTATAAGTCATTAAAGCAATCATAATGGAGTGAACTCAAGACTTGGCATACTAAGAAGAGGGGACCCTAAGGAAGAGTACAAGCATAGAGAAGGGCAAGAAATAGAAAAAATGGTTCACCCTAATCCAAGTCAATATAGCTAAGGGGAAGGGAAACCATTAAGTCCTCCACAATCACATATAATGAAAGAGCCCATAGTAGAAGAAGAACTATGTATAAACACAAGCACATCATGGGAAACAATGAGGGAATACATACCAAATAGTTGCAAGAAGAAATCATTTGAAAAGGGTAACACACAAGGGGAAAGCTCGAGTAAGGAAAGAACAAAGACAAGGGCATTTGAGAGCCCAAAGGACCATACCCATGCTCATAGTAGTATAGACTCTGACTAAGAGAGTGAGAAAGGGAGCAGTGGTGGAGTTGGAATATATTACAAGTAGGTCTACAGTTGGGGAATATATTCACATATCACAACATGTATCCTGTATTTGAAATTCCATTGGAAAGACTTGCAGTTGTAGGAGAGCCAAAGTAAGGCACACAAGAATATAACCCAGGGGTATAATATTGTGATATACACAAGTTATCATTAAAATAAGTAGGGTTAGGTTTACTCAGGGTGGTAAAATATGTTGTGCAAGGTGAGGTAACCCTCAAAAAAGAGGTTGATAGGTTAAAAGGAATTATTAGAGGGGAAAAATTAAATATTTATAAGGAGAAAGGGGACCATACATTGTTGCAAGCAAATATTGTAATCTTGACTAACATGATTAAACAACAGAGGCCACAAATTTGGGGAGAGACAAACAAGGATGAGTTGGAACCCATTGAGAAAATCGATGCAACAATCCAAAGGCTATTACACAAGAAGCGGTCTACACCAAAATCTACATAGGAGGAATTTCAAGCAAAGAAGCTCACGGATACAGAGGGGCATGGGACCAACAAGTAGAAGAGTTTAGTAACTTTATCGACTCAATTGGAGACAAAATGAAGTCTTAGGGCAAGCATTCAAGGGATTTGAAGTTATGCAATAATCTGAGAATGCCCATATCAAGGAGGACAAGGAAAAGATAAAATACCTAGTTGCACATCTACCAAGAGAAAGATATAGTAGAGCTTTAGAATCATCTCAAAGATTCAACAACATTTAAGATGGGGTTATCCCAAAAACGCACAAGTATAGAGTTTAGATTTGAAAAGTTTCAAAGGAAAGTTTTAGAAGAGGAAGAAACTATGTTTGAGGCATATGTGGAGATAAAATAAAAGTTTGAGAGGTAAACAAAGACATACAAAGAGAAACCTAAGGACTTGGAAAAGTTGGAAACACTAACAAAGGCCTCACATGAAATAAAGACAACCATTAGTTTAATGATTGAACAACGAGACAATTTTGAGAAAGGACTTTAGGAGAATGTGTTGGAGGTCCTAGACCCATGGAATTGTGGGGTTGAAGCAAAGAAATATATAAAATAAGGAAGTTAGTATGAGTGAATGTTGACCTAGGAAAGGCATATTAGGAAGCATTCCTGATAGTTTTGACTAAATATAATGTTGCAAAAGACCTAATAAGGTATTAAACAATGCACGAAAGGAAATATTTTAGACATTGTTGCACATGACACCCATTGAAGAAGAAGTTGCATAGAACTGCCAAGTGGAAGGAACATAAGCAAGGCATAACACAAAAAATCTAGGATCAAGCCTTAAAGTGCATATGGGGGAGGTAACATAGAATCTTCTAAAACATTCTAGAAGATGGAAAGCTCGATCTAGCAAGGCAACACCCAGTATGCAAAGGGAGGTCCAAGAACAATATACATATAAGAGTTTAGTAACTTTATCAACTCAATTGGAGAGAAAATGAAGTCATAGGGAAAGTATTCAAGGGATTTGAAGTTATGCAATAATCTGAGAATGCCCATATGGGGGACAAGGAAAAGAGAAAATACCTAGTTGCACATCTACCAAGAGAAAGATAAGGTAGAGTGCTAGAATCAACTCAAAGATTCGACACCATTTAAGATAGGTTTATCCCAAAAATGCACACATATAGAGTTTAGATTTGAAAAGTTTCAAAGGAAAGTTTTGGAAGAGGAAGAAACTGTGTTCAAGGCATATCTGGAGATAAAATAAAAGTTTGAGAGGTAAACAAAGACATACAAAGAGAACCCTGATGACTTGGAAAAGTTGGAAACACTAACAAAGGCCTCACAGGAAATAAAGACAACCATTAGTTTAATGATTGAACAACGGGACAATTTTGAGAAAGAACTTTAGAAGGAAGTGTTGGAAGTCCTAGACACACAGAAATTGTGGGGTTGAAGCAAAGGAAAATAGAAAATAAGGAAGCTAGTACGAGTGAATGTTGACCTAGGAAAGGCGTATTAGGAGGCATTCCTGATAGTTTTGACTAAGTATAATGTTGCAAAAGACCTAATAAGGTAATAAACAATGCGCAGAAGGAAATATTTTAGACATTGTTGTACATGATACCCATTGAAGAAGAAGTTGCATAGAATTGCCAAGTGGAAAGAAAGTAAGCAAGGCATAACACAAAAAATCTAGGATAAAGCCTTAAAGCGCACGTGGGGGAGGTAACATGGAATCTTCTAGAACATTCTAGAAGATGGAAAGCTCGATCCAGCTAGGCAACACCTAATAGGCAAAGGGCGGTCGAAGAACAATATAAATACCGCCCTCCTCCCTACCCCACCCATGAGATTACACATGCTTAGAGATAAAGGAAGGAACGGAGAACACAAATAGAGCTTGAAGATTGAGGACAACACATCCAGGGGCTAGGAAATATTTTGATGTTTTGTAGGATGACAACTTGTTCTTGATATTTCATGGAGTCTTTTGAAATGACTATTGTAATAGCATTTGTATTTTGATTAATAGAAGGGATCTTTATGAGGAACATGAATGGTTGTTATATGTTTGAATTCTTTTATGAATTATGTTAACATCTTGCTCATTAGGGGGGAACCAGGCGATGGGGGGGCGGGTGATGGGGGGGCGGGCGGTGGGGAGGGGGTGGGGGGCGGACAGGGGGCAGGCAAGCGGGCCCACGGGCGGTTTGGTGCTATCTTGTTGCACCTCAAGTGAGCGCTTGAGTTCTTTGGTCAAGTGATATCTCAGTGCGTGAGTATTCTTATTTGTTGAAAAATGTCAAGTTTGTGCATGACTAAGAGTAGATGACGAATAATCCCAATAGAGCATTTCCACCCAAAAGCTTAATTTCAATTTCTCTAAGATTGAAAATCACATTAAAATTATGATAAGAACTGAAAATAACTTTCTTTAATAGTTTGAAGAAAACCATCACAAAAAAAAAATTGGAATTCGCTAGATGGTGGTTCGTACTTCATTTTAGTAAGCATAGTTTTAAATCTAAGTGCATAATCACTAATATTTTTATTGGAATCTACGTACTTTGAGCCAATTTAGAAAATGTAACTTTCATACTAATATTAATTTGAAAAATAGCTACGAAACCATCCACATTGATTAAAAAACAATAAACATATCCACATGGAAGAGCATAAACCAATCAAGAGTATAAAATTTTAGGCTTCTTGGAGAGAGCTTAGTCAACAATTCATCATCATAAACAAAGTATAAAAAAGAGGCATAAAAGGCTCTAAACAATTAAAATTTTGGTGCAACAACACTTGGAGAAAAATGGTTAAAAATAATTGTATGAGCCAAAGGGTTAATAATAATATTTTCAAAAGTGACCTGCTTATTTTTCTTTTTTTGTAATTCCCAAGACAAGGGGTTTATTTGATTTTTCATGTTATGAAGAGTGTGCATCATGGTTTAACAGCTTTGGGATTTTGGATGGATGGCATTTAGAGAGAGCCATTGATGGAAGAATATAAGGGTGGGACGAATGGGATACTTTGAAATAGATGGGAATATAGGATTACACATGAGGAAATGGAATGTGTAAGGGGCTTTAGATAAGGGATTGACATTGGAATAGGAGGTGAGGAAGAAGCATAAGTCACGGTAAATATGGGAGACATGGGAATTGTAATTGGGGTTTGGAATAAATTGGTTGAGGTTGGGAAGAGACTTGCAAACATGCAAGGGTTTTGAAGATGGAAAGATTAAGAAATGGTTGGAAAAGATTAAGATATGGTTGGGAAATGAGAGGATTAGAAGATAACAGGGAAATGGGTACATTTTGAGGCAAAATTTCACATGCAATAAATATGGGAGACATGGCAATTGTAATTGAGGTTTGGAATACATTGGTTGAGGTTGGGAAGAGACTTGCAAACATGCAAGGGTTTTGAAGATGGAAAGATTAAGATATGGTTGGGAAATGAGAGGATTAGAAGATGACAGAGAAATGGGTACATTTTGAAGCAAAATTTCACATGCAACTTATTTTAAAACATTTACCATATTTACAATTTCACAAGGATTTCCTAAGACAAACTTCTTAAATTGAACATTGGTGTCATCATTTGAATCACTAGTAAGATTTGAAACATTTTGAATTGGTTGGTAACTTTAAAAATTGCCATTGGCTTGGGCATTCAAATATTTATCATCATCAAAATATTTGTAACTAACATCTACATTATTTTGCAAAGCATATAATGTGAAGCTTTATGTTCATAAAAGGAAGTTATCATTCATGTTCAAAGGAGGAGCTACAACATCTTGCAAAAGCATAAGCACTTTCAAATAAAGAAGCACATTACCTTACAAAGGCACATTATCATCTTAAAAATATATATTCATTATTTTAAATTTCAATTTTCATTTTCAGGTATATGTTAGAATTATACAAGGTTTTTCGAAAGTATTGATTTCTTTATGATTAAGACTTCTTATAATTGGAATCTTAGATTTTTCAATTTTGATGTCCATAAAACAGTGGTAAACATAAAAGAAAATACATCACATAACTCCAAAAACACTAAGGTATTAAGGAATTTCAAAAACTAGAGAGGACCTAAGGTTTGGGATCAAGCTTCAATAAGTATGAAAACATTCAAAAACTTTAGATCTAGCTGCATGTAAAGAGAGGCATCACCAAAAGATGAACCCTAGGAAGAGTAAGAGAGTTAGGGTTGAATAAAATCTATTCATATAAATACGCCTACCTTAAATTAAGCATTATAAAATATATAAAATACAATAAACAATGCCTAATAACCATTCAACCAAACATTTAAGGAGATAGAAGGCTCTTAGCTTGTTTAGAAGGTGGTGGTTGTAATATGAACTTGTCCACGTGCATACAGGAATATCTGATAGCTATTTCTTGTCAACTATAAACTTGAAAAGATACACTGTCAATTGTATACAACCGGTCCTAGTAACTAGCAAGACCGTATGGTTGGTCATGGTCAAATTGTATGGTCCAGGTTAAGACCTACAAAATACGACAAAAGTTTTCAATTTCGCTTACCTAATGTCACCTTTTTGCCTTAATTGCGCACATCAACTCTTGTAGTCCTGAAATTAATAAATCTTGTAAATATGAAATGAATAAAGGTTTGGTTTGGGAGTCTACACATATAGGGACTAGATGCTAGCCGATACTAGCCCTTTCTAATTTTTCAGACCTCTCAGAGTATACAAAGATATCAATTAACATTCAATTGTATAATGGAAATAGCTCCACTAAAATGCTCTAAGAGTGATCCAACAACAACGCTTGCTAAGTATTAGATAAGTACTCAATTGTACTTAATTATGCTTGATGATCGAATGAACTTAATCACTTGTCTATTTATAGATAACTTAAATTCAAACTTTGATGAAATTTGTGCGCATGACTAAACTTCGAATGGCTAGAAATTTAAAAGGCATAAAGGGTTGTATGGGCCTACCAGTTAAGAGGGTGGCAAAATCAAATGTGTCAAGACCGTCACTAGTGTTAAGATTGTACGAATGGCCCTAATAACAAGACCAAATGATCAAAGGGCTATCATAGAAGGTGCACAGGAATGTGCAAAATAAGGCTTCAAGCTTCAAAAGTCATCATATCAATCAACCTAATAACACCTAATTTGAACCAATCACCCATATATAAACAATATATAGTTTACATAAAATAATGCGAAATAGATGCAAGGGGCAATTTTTTAGTGTCTACAACGATCCATACCAAGTATCTCACAATGCACTTTACTATGCTAGTTTTAATCCACAATTTTTAACATTCTATATAGAAGTAGTTCTTTAGACTCTTAAAGGGGGCTTTCAAGAAATTCTAATGTTGTAAAAGTGTTTGGGAACTCAAACTATCATTTCTCCCATAACGCTTTTTCACTAACAAAATGCCTAACGCAGACAGAAAATCCTTTGGACAGCAAATATATCTTCAATTGAAACACATTTTCTAGATCCGGGTGATAGTATTGAACAAGTATAGGGATCAAAGATCACACTTTCCTTTGCTATGGTTAATCCACAATTCTTAGCATTCTATATTAAATATATATTTCAATGAACTCCAGTGAATCATGTTCATAGATGCAACATGCAATGATACACACACAATAATTATAATATTTAATATCCAAATACAAACTACAAAATAAAGGATAAGGTTGGATGCAAGCTGGAACAACTTTCCCCTCAATACATTGGCACTAAACCAAAGGATAGCAAAGGTAGATTTGTTCTCCAAACCACCAAAAACAAAATCAAACTACAGGGTGCTACATTATAAAAAGCATGGCCACAAACTGGGCAAGCTATGCTTTCATGTTACAACCCTTTATTTATAAAATATATAGTACCATCAGTTAACATAAGACCGTTTAAATTTCAAACTTAGAAATAGAGTAGCCAAGAGCACCAAGTGGCATATAGTGTGCTCAGTTTATTTTAATGTATAGCCTTTCTGTCTTACTCCCACCATTGATGCACCACAACACCTTTTTCTCTGAGCGAACCATAGAGTGCCACGCACTCCCAGTATGTTTTTCTCTGCTGCTGCTGCTTCTTATAGGGAGTGTGGTAATGGCATTCAAGGAAGAGCTCATCAACAAGGCACAGGGCTCCACTCCTAAGCATTTTAGGCAGTACCTGAAATTCAGCACCACCAACATCCATTTTCATCACAACATAATCTTCTGCAGTGACAGTTTTCATCAACCAATCTGCCAAGTCCAATCCTCTTTCTCTTCTCTGCTCAATCTGTACTCCATCACTTTCATTCTTAATCCAAGCAGCAAAAGGAAGAAATTTTACTTCTGGGTGCTCTAAATACTCGGTCCCAAATGAGCCATCTGCTTCAATTGCAAATATGTCAAACTTATGGTATTGCTTGGGGTAGTGAGACTGGAACCATGAGCCAATACTTGATTTGTAACTGTTAGCCCCCACATCAACAAACACATAGCCAGTGGAATTCTGGGGGTAACCTAAGATGTTGGGGAGATATTTAATATTCTTGTTGAGATTCTCATTAGATTCTATCAATGAAGCTCTGGGTTGTTCTAGTAGAATGCGCTCTAGTTTTTTCATTGCAGCCCTTTTTTCATCATTCATGGGGCACTCATTGGTCATTTGTGGGATAATTTCAATGAGATTTGGTGTTTGGTGTACCTTTCTGAAAGCAATCACAGTGTCAAGACCAAAGGCATCAAATCTTCTCAGATACACAGTTTTGAAATTAGGCAAGAGCTCAAGCAAACTATTTAGATTCAGAGCAGCTGCATCAAGTGAAAGATGCACAGCAAAAACACCCCCAATCTTGAGAGTTCGATCCACTTGAGCTGCTGGAAAGGAGGAATATGCAGATGTCATTGCACCCAGCTCAAAGTCAAATAAGTTATCAATAGGAAATCTGTCTTTGTGGATATCTTCTTCAAAAAGCACATCAAATCCATCAATGCCCAAAGTATCTATTTTGGATATCTTTTCAATTCCAAGGCACAGGGCCCTGTCTCCTGCCTTCAACAGCCCTTCAGATATCATATCTTGAAAAACCATAAACAAAGTGTGACTTGACCATTGTTTCTGTAAAAGGGCCTCATTAGACCAAATAGTATTGCTAATGCCATGATCTGACCCTGCAGGATGGCTGGAGTTGGGTTTAGCACAAAAGAAGGGAAAAGTAGCCAAGGCCATTAGCAACAACACAGATCTGGCCACAATAGCAACGCAGCTCCACGATGGTGTTATCACAAATTTCAAATCAGTGGAGGAGCCTGGTATGGGCATTGACACATGGGCATTTCCATAATGTTGGGCATTGCTGATTCTGCTTCTGCTCACTTTTTCTCTGTGAAAGATCACCTTTTCCCCCTTACCCAAAGTCATCTTGATGGAAGAGGAAAAGGCAAAATCAATCTGTGTGCAAAGATTGTCTGGGGAACTTGAAAATCAATGAATTATAAGCCAAGGGGAAAATGGAGAATAGTTTAACGAGTGCAAAACCTGGAAGAGGTATGGTTTCCACCCACGAGGGCCACACGGGTATGATGTATATTTCTCGTACAAAGAAACAAATAGCCTTCTTTCAGGCTCTGCAGTATCCCACACCACTCCATTTCTAACTCAAGCCATGCATCAATTCATTGAAAAAAATAAAAGAATGGAAAAGAATAGAGAGAAACCTGCTACATTACATTCTGTGGAGAAAGAATCAGCGTGCATCCACCTTGGCTAAATCTGATCTGCTCCCCATCTCCTATCCAGCCTTCTTTCTTTCTTTCCCTTTCCCAAAGGAAATGGAAGAATGCATAATGATCTGGTACTGGTATTATGTAAGAGGAAAATACAATGCAGATTGATTGGGTCGGGTGAGGGTCATAAAATCTGCTTCAGGAACGACCTCACCCAGCTTTGTAAGCATCGACAGAAGTTTCTATAGATGGGAATGGGGATTATTGTATCTAACCCTTTCTCATATAAGCTACATTACTCAACAGTTAGTTAAATTATAGTTGAACGATACTTGTTTTTGGAATGAAAAACGTACTTTTATTAATAAAAAGAATATTGTAGACCACTGATCGTATCCAAAAAAAAATGGTGGAAATTAGGAACGATGCCTTGGAAAGTAGGACATGATATTCTCGTGTTCATTTAATCATGTAAATTATTTAATGTTTTAAAACATTAAATTTTGCATGTAAAAATTGTTTTTTTACTTTATATTATGCATGCAATAATTAATTAATTAAAATTTTAGAAGTAAAAATCATAATAATTATAATGTAAATTATTTTTGAATAGAGGTAAATATTTTTGAAATTGGAGTTATGAACTGGGAATGTTTTTATAGAGTTTGGAATTATAAATTAGAAGAAGATTAGCTTTTAATTGGAATTAAGTAACCAATTTAGATTTCCAAAAGAAACCTTCAAAAACATACATTAACTACATAAAAATTACAAGAATACACAACCATAGAGTAGAAAGAACCCAAAGAGAAACAAGGAAGAAGAACTAATGGTAAAGATCCCGTAAAGACTCAATAATCCATCAACATAAAAACTAGACACTGACTACTAAATGACAACAAATAAGTTATAAACTTGCAAAGAACTCAAGGAGGAAGAGTGCAAAAGCACACGAGGGACCCAATTTGAGCAATGGACATGGGAAGAGTCAACCGTAGGGAGGAATCATCCTTCTCCTAGAGAGGATTTTTTCAATCGATCTCAATGAGCCATCCTTGATCATTTATTTTGCCTCTAATTTCAACCTCTCTACTTCAGATCCACATCGTCGTGGTACCAAAATCAACCTTGGGCTTTTTAACTTTAAAGTAGTTGGGAGGAGAAGTAAGAAAGCGAGGCGACATTAGAATATCCTACTCTCAATCTAGCTTCTTTATAAGAGAGCCATCAACACCTAAAATTAACTTCTCATTATTTTCCCCAACCTCCACCTTTGAAATGATTTCACAAGAAGGAATCAATAGGTCGGTGGAAAAGAAGGAAAGGTGTCAGAATGATTGGCATACAAAACTCCATGATTATGCCAATAAAAGTCATCCCAATGAGGCCCTTCTTTAATCTTTTTAAATGTAAATTATTATTTTGTGGCTTTTTTCAATATTTAAAATTTAATTATATTAAAGCTGAGAATGGATATAGGTGACACGTAATTTTGGTACAAGTGTAGTTTTAGTTGTCAATTTATATTGTTCTAAGGCACCTTTATATTAATTTTGGTATGAGGGTAGTTTTAGGGGTCAATTTGTATTGTTCTAAGGTATTTATATGTTTTTCAATTATCAATTTATATTAAGGTCTTACTGGTAGGGTTTTTCTCTATTCTAGGCCCTATTTGCTTCACCTTCCTCTTTTCTTCTCTGGTTTTCTCTTTCTCCCCTTTTGTTTTCTATCTTTTTCAGGGTTTGACCATGATCATAGATATATGGTCTTGGTTGACCAATACTATAGCACTAAGGTCTTGATACCTTTTATGTGGGTCCCTTGGCCCTTTCCTTTTGTTTCTTGGGGGTTGATGATTCTTTTTGTCAGCTTTCATGTCTTTTTGTGTTGAATTATCCACCAGTAAGGGCCTGATTTGAATTTGAGAAGTCTATAAATGTATAGGTGCATTAGTGCATATAGGAAAAAAGAGATATAAGTGAATTAGTGATAATAGTTCCAAGAAAAGTTTAAGAGTGATAAGCAAAGGTCTAGATTTTATTGTAGATCAAGAATTAAAGTGTTTAGAGTAGAATTTTGATTTGGAATCTTAATATTGCATTATTTCTATTTGGTCATGCTAATAAAAATCCATATAAGGATTAGGGCTTGCATCCATGATTACTTGTTGAAGTGATGATTTATAACTTATATAAGAACATGGGTCTAATTGAGACATGTAACTCAATGACTACACCATTTTTTAGGGTTTGGTAAAGTTTTATGCATTGATTAGGGGTTCAAGGAAGGAGATCAATTTACTATTAGTCTACAACAAATTTTAGAAAAGTGAGTGAGGTTTTTGGAGCCTAGGATCAGAAGAACAAGGTCACCAAATTTGTTTCAAATAATTGTACAACTATGAGGAACTTAGTAGTATAGTCCTGTACATGCTAGGATAGAAGTGGTATAGTCTTGGTCCAAGTTTTAAAGTTATCAATTTGCTTTAAAAAAATGGGTTATGTTCAACTTGATTCCTGGCCCTATTTCTAATTGATTTTAACCTCCAATAGTCTATATATTTACGACAATTAAATATTATTTTTATAACTATAACTTTTCACATTTCAATAATTTATTCTAGATTATTCATTACTAAATTAGGTCCGATTTTACTATTTTATTTGGGTAAATATGTTTAGATTTGAATTGCAACATTGTTTATGGGTAGGTGTAGTGTATGTTGATGTAAAATAACTTTCCCATATTACATTTTAGTAAACTTGTATTTCCTTGCATGCTCTCTTGCCTTATAAGGTTAGTTCTTGTTCTTATTGTAATAGATATGATTTTTATAAGGCTTATTTAATATATTTTTTGAAATTATTAGCCCTATCCCTTGTGTGTGCTTTACAATCGCTTGTTTCTTATGTTAGATTTATCATTTAAATTATAGGCTATATTTGTGTGTTATGATAAGATCTAAGACCCTTATTATGCAAAGTGATGGATTGAATTTCAAACCCATGAAATTGATTAGGTTAACATTTGTGTTTATTTGAAAAATAATATGGTGTCTCCAAATGATGTTGATACTCCTTCAAATGTTACATGTTATGATGTTAATGTGAATGATAATGTTGTGAATGCAAATGATATGAATAATAATATGAATGTAAAATTTTTGCAAGGGTTCAGGGATCTATGAGATTACCTTAAGACTTTCAGCCACATGTGTGCATAAACTTAGTCATTGAAATAAATGAAAAATAAGACTCATGGATTTATCTAGGTAGAATGTGTCCATATATCCAAATATACGAAGTTGATTGTATTGAATATGATGCTGAATTGACCTCACAAAATGAGCATTCAATTGTTTAGTGTATCATAATGGATCATAAACACCATTGAGAACTGTATAGGGTAATGACTAGAATTATCGGATAATGTTTTTTACACAATTAGTACATTGTAATAGATGTAGCAGTGACTGGGTGGTGGAATATTTATGGAAAATGGGTGGTGGTGCTAATTCTCAAGTTCATGCCTTTTTTTAAAAGTTATTCTTTGAAAGGCCATAACTTTTGAGTATGTCAAAATTTATCAGTGAAATGTTGTTTGAAAGTGCATATTTTTTGTGCCCTTCACATCTATTCATGTTGTTTTGGAAGATATCTACATCTTAGAATTAGCATATGCTAATAATATAGTGAGCATCATTTTCAACAAGTAGTGTGTTATCATAGAAACAATAACTTCCTATAGACACCTAATTTTGGCACAAGAATCATTATTACAATGTTTATAGTATTTTTTGTGCATATAGGTCATCACCTTAAATTAGGGGCTTATTAGTGCTTGTTTGTGTGTTTTCATCTCTTTCTCCTTATTTTTTGTGTGATCTAGTGGTCCTATTTTCTTCTTCTTTTTGGTCTATATTGTTCATTTTATGCCCATGGGCATGTTTTCTCTATTCTCTCTGTCCATATCTATTTCTTCTTCTCAAATATAAATGTCAATCACATTGATTTTGCCTTAAGTAAAATCAACAATCTCGTCATTTCTTTACTCTTTATTTTTGTGCCCTTATGCATGTGGTCACATCATTTCAATGTTTGGATCCATTTTTTGGTTTTTTTCCTTTCTCTATCATATTTTTATGGTAATAGGTGATGAAGTAACATCCCAAGAGAACCTAGATCCTGCAAGTTTTGAAAGAGTGTGAGTTAAGGAAAAGAAGGTAGAATGCCAAATAACCACACGAAGGAGTTAGGAGAAACATAAAAGAAGCCTAGATGAGGAGTGTGTAAATTGAGAAAGGTAGGAGAGTGGGCACAAGTTATGTGAATGGCTAACTCAATACACAATATGTGCAAGGGGCACACAAAAGACAAGAAACATGGTGCCCATAGGTCATGCACAAGATCAATGGAAAGATAACGTATAGAGGGGATAACAAAGAAAGCACATGCATAGTATATGGAAGATGGTGTTAGGTTTTGAGGAACCTGATGAAGTGGAGAACATATAAGAGAAGAAGAATATATCTAAAACTAAGAATCCAAGAAGCAAAGTTTGAGGCACATATCCCAAGGATAAAAAAGGAAAAATGATCAATTGGAAAACTATATAAGATGACCCCTGGAAGGATAGGATTGAAGGATAATATAAATATAAGGTTGATTTAAATTGACTATTTTCAAAGGTGAAGGGATCGAGGACTGACTCAGATATACCATCCTAGCATAGTATTTTGAATTTAGATGCCAACCCATTAACACGATAGCTTCTATTAACCAAACCATACATGTCAATCAATAATACCAACAATTATAAATATGGGTGTCAGCCCATGAAAATGGTTTTTTGATGGTTGATGTGGAAAATATTGTTGTTGTAGTTAAAAGTGAGAGGAGGTAGCCAAGAGGTGTAAAGAGGGTTGAGGCCTAAGGGATGAACCCTATAGAATGTAATTAGTTAGGTAAAGAGAGTTAGGAAAAGAGATAAGATCTTTAGGAAGGGAGCTGAGGATCCCCTCATGTAAATTTATGAAGCTTTGTATCATGTAATTATGTTATAAAATAATAAATGATCTTGTGTAATCTGATGTGCTAGTGTGTGTGTGTGTGAGAGAGAGAACCAAACATTATGATGTTTGGATTCCATTAATTGGGAACCCAACACTCAATACTGAATCATATGGTATTAAAGAAATTCAAGACCCTTAGGATAACATAGGATAAAAAGAGTCTATAAGCAATAAAGCAACATAATGATACAATAAGAAGGGTGGCTAACAAAATCTCTAATCTAAGGTAGATGTCTGAGGAGGAAGAGTATTGAGAAACGTGTATATTGGGAGACCACTAAGATGAGGAAACCATTGTCATGTGGTATAGTAAAAGTATAAATTATAAGACAACTAGTAGAAGATGCCTGAGTGAGTGCAAACTAGTAGATCACCAGAAGAGTAAGGCAACTAGTAGAAGGCATAATGCACTCCACTATAAAGAGGTGGGTTAAGAATGAAAAGTGTAAGGAAACTTAAGGAACTAGTTGCATATGATCATAATATGGGTTACAATATTATTTCAAAGATCACATAACACTGACCAAAATATCAATCATGCACAAATCACCTTCCAAATAGGATATTGGGTAGAATATCCTGGAAGTGTTCTCCATCAAGCAAGGGTGGGTAGAGAATAACAAGCGTAAAATTTGATAATAAACATTGACTAGAGGATCAGTCATGAATAAATCATCTTCTAATGGGACTATTGGGTATAATATGTTGATAAGTTTCTATGTCAAGCATGGCTGTGTAGAGAGATAAAATCACAAGAGAAGATGTAGGCACTCTAGAGAAATACAATGTAGACTCAATAAAGAGTCAAGATTATTTGGTAAGCATCATTGGGTATAGAAAACAACACATAAGAGATGACTCAACAAAGAGTCAAAGTCCTCCATCAAGTGCAAATGGGTAGAGGATAGAGAGCAAGGGGAGATGAAGGTGTTGTAGAGCACAACAATGCAGGGAAGAGTAGACCAAGAAGAGGAGATGTAGTGGGTCGAAGATACAGAGCATGGTTTCATGGTAGAAGAGTGTAGATAACTCCATAGAGGAGAAGAGTGTGTGGATAAGTATTTTTAGTAATGCACCCAAGAAATGGAAAGACTTTGAGGATAAGAAGAGATAGTGAGGCAAGAAAATAAGACAAATGGTCTTCATGCTACTATACCAAGTAGTGCATATATACACCCACCTAAAGTTATGTGGAAGTATCTATATCACCCAATAAGGAGAAGAATATTAGGATGTGATAAAGGGTGGCTAATATCCAATCCTAAAAATATGGCTTGGACCCATCTAGGAGGTTTGGTGCACAAGAGAGAGCTATGTGAGAAGAGCACATAAGTAGGAACATAGAAGGCGGGTGAATGAAGCACAAGTGTTATTGTGCATGACATGGAGGATGAATTTAAGTAAGGTTGATGAGAGATTAACTAGAAATTTCCAATCATATGAGGTAGAAGGGTGAAATGTGGACACCTAGGATGGGATTTATAGAGGCTATTATAGAGGTTAGCCTAAAGTTGAGCCTAAAGCATGCAAGAATGCAAGATGTGAAAAATGAAGAGTTAGAAAGAAAGTAGAAAGGATCTACAAGGAAGAGAGTTTATGAAATAAGATTGACTAATTTTTACAAGTGTCCAAGAGTGCAAGTGAACAAAAGAGAGACCCATGAAGGTGAACTAAGTAAGGAGAGTAAAAGACTAGGAATGACACACAAGCTGAATTACTTGCCATAAAAGGAGCTATAAATGCACCTAAAGGAAATAAAAGGTGTATTATAAGGTAAACAACTAAATTTTTTACACAAAATAAGTTTTTCTATAAAATGGGAAACTACAGGTTAGCAAATCACCAAACCATTGAGGTAGTTGGTAGAGAAGGTGAGAGATGTAGAGTTACCGAAACACAACTAGAGGTTGGTATACTATTAAACCATTGAGGAATCCAACATAGAAGGTGAGATGTGCAGAGTTACTAAATCATAACTAGAGGATGATAGACCACCAAACTAATGAGGCATCCAATAAAGAAGATGAAGGGATGGAGGTTTATGGGGAGTGCAATTGTGTCGGTAGATCACTGAACCTTGAGGTAACTAACACAGTAGTGTAATAGTTAAAATACACAATGAGAATAAGAAGAGAGGTTGAGTGGAGCAAAGTGTAATAGAAATTTAATATATTTTTGAATGATTTAGGTAGCTAGTAGAGGCATAAGATGCATCGTAATCTAAGAGAGAGTTACTCCTAAAATAATTGTAGGCTAATAGATTACCAAACATTGAGGTAGTTATCAGGCATGCAAGACAAAATATGCACCAAGAGAAATGATAGAGTGAAATGTAAGTTGAGCTCAGTTAGGATCCAATCTATTACTAAACAAATAGGGTAGTTATTAATAGCATGAGCCTAAAGATGTGCCAAGTAAGAGGGGATAAAATTTGTCAAGTGTAACTAAGAGGAATGGATTATTTCCTTGTCAAAAACTAAAGGCTAGTATAAGCACCCTTACTTTAAGGTAGATAGTAGAGGACCCTAAGTAATAAAATGCATAAGAGAGAAGATACAAAGTTGGAAGGATTACTAGCTATAGGAGATGACACATATAGATGTGGTGTGAGTAGAAGAGGAATAAATTTAATATGCCAAGTAAATGGCATAAAGGAAGAAAAGAAGAGAACAAGAGTGGAGGTACATGAGGTGAAAAGGTAACCTCAAAATAAGAAGTGAGGAGGTTAATGATCAATTTAACTTGAGAAGATAATAGTGAAAGTCATACTGAAAATTAGGAGCATGTGTAAGGGAGAAGATGAGTGCATGATAAAAGTAATGCACTAAGAAAGGAAGACTATCATAATATTGAGGAGAAGATGATAACATGTTAGTCTAAGTGTATAGTGGGGCATGAAAGCAAGAGGCTTCACTATAGAGATTAAGTACGTTTAATTTCCATGAAGGAGAAAGAAAGGAATAGAAAAAGATATAGGATCACACTAGGAGATCCAAGTGGAACACATGGCTAAAGGAAATAAGAATAGGAAGAGTGAAGGAGGAATAAAGAATCATAATTTGGTTTGTGCATGAGAAGATAAAGGGAGAAGAATGGGAAAATATTAGCTTGAGGTTGATAGAATTAGCTAAGAGAAGTCAACCCAAGTGGAGAGGCATGCATGGAGAAGGAGATAAATTAGACATGTAGGAGGTGACAAGGGAAAATCAGGTGGGCACAAACCCATAGGGACAAAAGTAAAAAGGGAAGAAGAAGTATAATATGGGAAGAGACAAAATTATAGTTAAGGTGCAAAAGGATCCATGAAGGTGCACATGAAGGATATAATGAGTTAATGAAAGAAGGATATTGAAGTGGAAGAATGGAGAAGAGAATATTCCAAAGGAGAAAGAATAATGGTAAGAGGACCTGGAAGAGAACAAACACAGTGGGTGAAGGGGAACATCATGGTCATCTATCTAGACTAAATAGTGGTTCAACCACTTAGACCCAATGTAAATAGGGGTTTACATTTTAGTTATATGGGGAGTTTGATTTAGGAGCAGCCTATGCAAACTTAGATCCTGCAAGTTTTTAAAGAACATGAGTGAAGGAGAAGAAGGAAAAGCACTGAAGAACCTATGGAGGAGTTAGGAGATGCATGCAAAGTAACTTAGACAAAAAACATGAAAATGGAGAGAGATATTAGAGTGTGCATATGTTTCATAAAAGTTAGACATAGTAGGAACTATGCACAAGGGGAATATAAGAGACAATAAATGGGACACGCATAGGTCATGCACAAGATAAATGAAAAGATAACACACAGGGTGAATAATAAAGAAAGGTTTGTGCTTAATTCACATGCATAACTAAAGGAATATTGTGTTTAGTTATGAGGAACCTAATGAATATAAGAGCAAGCAGGAGTAGAGTACTATGCCTATAGCTGAGAAGCCAATAAGTAGAGCATGAGACATGGAGCTCGAGGATAAAAAGGACAAATGATCAATTGGCTAGTTAGATGATATGACACTTGGAAGGATAGGATCAAAGGACAATAGACTTAAAATGCTTATTTGACTTTATTATTTTTAGAGATAAAGGGTTTGAGGGCTGACTCATCTACGCTATCCTAACATAAGATTTTAAATATGGACATCAAACCATTAACATGATAGCTTCTAGTAACCAAACTAGACACATTGATAAATGATCCCAACAACTATAGATATGGGTCTTGACCCATGAAAATGGTTGTTGATGGTTGATGTAGAAGAGGTTGTAATTGTAGGTTATGGTTGAAAGGAGGCAGTCGAGAGGTGTAAGAGAGGGCCAAGGCCTAAGGGACAAACCCTATAGAGTTTATGCAGGTAGGTAGAGAGAGTGAGGATAAGAGATAAGAGATCTAGGAAAGGAATTAAGGAGCCCCTTAGGTAAATTTTTGAAGTTTGGTATCATGTAATTTTATTATAAATCAATAAATGATCTTGTGTTACTATGTGTGGGGGGGACCAAAGTCTATGATATTTGGCGATCGTTCATTGGGAGCCTAACCTTTGGCACTGCATTAAGAGGTATTTAATTCAAAACACAAGAATCCTATATATACAAATCATATATGATAATTTTAATGACAAGAATTCACGAGGTTTCCTTAAGAGACTCCATACAAGTTTTAAAATAAAATTCAATCTATTGTTAGTCATTCATTTTCAAGTTTAGGCACACTCTACATTGGTTTATCACTAATCAAGGATTTGCATCACATCTTGTACCAAATGGTCTCTAGGTGAATATGAATATAGTTGTATATAAAACTTAGGGAAGAGGAGGTTGAAGACCTTACTCAATTTATTTATTCACATTACACATGAAGAATGAGGGGTCTAACTTTGGCATATATGATACGTAGTTGCAACACCTTTATGGTTTTTTGAACTAAGTACTTTTCCCCTTCTCCTTTTTTATTATGTTTTGATTGTGGTAAGCTAGGTCATGAGCATTGAAGACCAAAAATACATAGTTCTTCCCATCAATCCTATAAAGTGCAAGTACATACAAGCATGCCATCTAATTTTAAAGTAATACATAAATTTATATAACCCAAAAATTCAAAAAGTACATAATCAATGTAGGAGAACATGAATGATGTTCAAATATAGTTAGCATTGATCATGGATTAGATATAAATGACACAATCATGTTCTTATTTCTATGGAATTGGAACTTCAAAATTGGCACACATTTAGTTATAGGCATGCACAACCCAAATTTGCATTAAAAAATCAGAAATTCATATTTGGTGTGACTTTTCCTTAACATTTTATTCCCTCTCAAGCTCAATTATTAACTCAACATTTTTATTGTGTGTTTACTATTTTTAGCACATACGGTTGGCTCTAAATTCTATATTTTACTGATTTATCATATATTTAACCATATTTCATTGTTTTAGAAGCTATGCACATATATTTGACATTTTTGGGGAAGAACTCGACATTAATACATTTAATCGAAGGATTAGACAGTCTTATCTGTTAGGGTTTTATATTTTTTAATCATATCAAATTTTGATTTAAGGTTTTATTCTCCCATTCTACCCTTATGGTTTCTACTTTGTGTGTAACTTTGCTTGGAATCAATCATAGTTTATATTAGTGAAATAGATGATAATACTTTATCTTTGATGGATGCTAAAGTGCAAAATGTGAATGTTTCAAATGATGAAATAATTAATCAATATATTTTACAAACTATTAGAGCACATTCTCTTGCAAACCCTAATCTTGTTTATGAATTGATACATGTAGCTAAAGAAGCAAAGAATGTAAATGTTTATCATATAGGCACCCCTAATGTTTTTACAATTTTTATGAATTTTGATGAGTATTTGAATCATATACCCATAATAAATAGTGTTTTTATGGCTAATACTAATGGTAAGACTCAAGCTTTGAATGAACCTAGTAATGGTACCACCATTCTTAAAAATGTGATAATGGATATAACGTATGCTATAGGTAATTTTTAAAGACAATTGAATAATATTCAATTTCATATGGACACTTTTGATGGTAGGATTATGAATAATATTTGATACAAGATCATCTGGGTTCACTTGTAATCCTACATCAACTAAAAACATTTAGATTGGAAAATGAGTTAAGTCTTTTTGTACATAAGTTCTTTGTGCTATTTTGTGTCACCTTTGAACCTATGCATATATTTTGTAATGTTTCATGCATAAATTATACACAAGCATGTTTGGTGTTTGTTGTTTAGTTTTTCTAGGTAGACACACATAACTTATAGACACTTACAAATTATTGTGCAAGCCTATCAAAAGGTGTTTGGCTAGTTGCAAGAAAAGTTTGAAATATCCATAATAGAGAAAGAAATTTTAAGGCTTTAGACATTAGTATTTATTGCACATTTTAGGATTGTGAAACTTGAAATATCTTATTCAAGAGTGTTAGTGTACAACCATATGATAATAAGGATCTTGTGAAACCTACACATGGATTAATATGTGCAAATATTTTTGATGTGACATGATACTTGTGAGTTTTTGGTGCACATAGTATCTTTGTGGATCCCAAGTTCTTGAAAACTAATGTTATATTTGGATGAAATAACCATTTAAATATTATAATTATTTCATTCAATGCCTTATATCATAGAAAAAAATTTACTCTCATTTAACATCATATTTCTATATATTTTGGGCATGATGTGTTATGGTGCCTTGGGATTTTATTGTGCTTTTAATGTTTGTGACACATGGTTATGTTTTAAAAGTATTTAATGATTGTAGTGGGTTACTAAGAGTATTAATGTAATTAGGTGGATATTGTGCCTATATAAACATGCCTCAACACTTGAGTTAGTTAGTCAATGAGTTTAAGGATTGCATGTATTATTTTGAGAGATATCTAAACTTGCAAAGACCATAAGTTAGTAAGAAAAGATATGAGAATATGATGTTATAATGAATCTCATTCAAGATTATTGTGTTGTAGATGCATCATGGATAAACACATCAAAATATAAAAATGGGAAATACCAATATCATAACTCTTATAAGTACAAGAGGAAGAGCTCATGTTTCTTTGTTATTTAGGGTGTATGATGTAAGAGTATCCAAGTTTATTAGTAATCCTACATAAACTTAAAAAAATTAGATTAGAAAATAAGATAAGTATTTTTGTACAAAAATTATTTGTATTTATTTATACCTAAACATATCTATTGTTATTTTTTAAACCCTGTTGTATGTGTGAATGTTTAGTTTTGTTGTTCCATGCATCCAAGTTGGCACACACAACCTGTAGTCACTTGTGAAGTATTGCTCAAGATTTTTAAAAGGTATTTGGATAGTTCTAATAAAATTTTGAAAGACCACATAAAGAAGTAAATTTGAAGTCTTTCAACAGTAGTATCCAATGCATAACTTAGCCTTGTGAATCTTATGGTATATTATTCATGAGTGTTAGTATTTAGATATATGATAATAATAATCTTGCATAGCTTACATGTGGATTCATCCATCTAAATATTTTTGATGTGACTTGATAGTTGTGAGTTGTTGGTGCACATAGTATATTTTTGGAGTATAAGTGTTTTCAAAGTAATGTGACCATTGAATGAAGGAAGCATTATAAGATTCTAATTATTTCACTTAATACCTTGGATCATGAAAAGTTTTTATAAGCTCATTTAATAATGCACTTGGATGTGTTTTAGGCATGACATGTTATGGTGCTTTAGGATTATATTATGCATTTAATTTGTGTGGTGCATGCTGATATGTTACAAGTATTTAATGATTGTAGTGGGTTTTTGAGAGCATTAATGTAAGTAGGTGGGTCTTGTGTCTATATAAACATGCCTCTACACTTAAGTTATCTTGTAAAAAAAATTAAGGATTGTATATAGTATTTTGAGAGATAGCTAAAAAATGAGTTCATTGTGCATACTTACACTTAAATCTGATGGCATACTTGAAACATGTATTCACACAAATTTCATCACAAATACTTGATAATGTTAGTTTTGGCCCTATTTCACTTTATTGAACTTGAACACTTAATTTGGACCTATTTAGCCACCTCACTTTATCCTAAGCACCTATACAGACCTATTCCTTTCTAAATTATGATATTATACCTATATAAATGTTCAAAACTACTAAAAACCCATCTAAACATTTGTACCAACATATTATGACCCTAAATTCACACATTTCCATTTATGACATGATCATTCAGTGGGGGATAATAGTGCAAACATTTTAGTCCCTTATCGGTCGATCTTATCTTTAACCCTTATAATGGTCACTTTTCAAATTTAGACCCTCCCTTACAGGTTGGTATGTATTTTTGGAATAGGTAACGTAGATTTTACACTTTTGGATTGTTATAAAGGAACACTTAAGTCACCTATTCTACCACTTAGAAATTGAGAAAAACTTCCCTATCTTCCTAATTATAATTATAATCATTTGAAGTAGTCCTTAGCCTAGTTAAGAACCTATTTTATTCAATCTAAAGCAAAACATTATCAAGTATTCAATAAATATATAGACGCATTCATATAGTCAAAGGATCACAATTACAAAAATCACTCTAAGTGGGAGAACTACATGGGCTTGATTTCCCTCTTTAGAGTATTAGATACATAAAAAATGATCATTTATCATGGGGGTGATTGGGGTAAGGTCAACCCATTACATTCAACCCTTTTTCTATTTGAAGGTTTTCAACTATTGAAAAATATACAAGGGTTTTAAATTTGAATAAGTCATGTGTAGATCTTTTGCACACATATGAAGGTTGAATTTCCACACACATGCATGATTTAAGTGTCATAGATGATCATGCCTAAATTTCCCTAGTTTTTAGTAGAGGACATAATTGACCAACTTAGAAATTGTTGACGTAGTGGATTGCACCCTTGGCAGGAGGCCAAGCTCTTGCCTTCCACACAACAATGGAAACTCCCCTCTTGCCTGTGGGACCGACGAAGCTAGAGGGGAGAGTCTCTAGATAGGGCTAGCTCCCTCTAATGTATCTTTTAGGTCCTAGACTTCCTACTGCTAAAAAAAAAAATGAAAAAGGGGGGGGGATGAAAAGGGAGAAAGATGCTGAATCAGAACCTAAACCTAAACTAGAAAAGGTGATACACCAAAATGATGACCCACTCAGCCCAAACTTACACTTTTCACCAAGAAGAAGCACCCATAAACTTCATTTGATGTGGGAGACTCTTCTGTATCAGTGAGTTAGGGGTTCATAGAGATACAAGGAGGAAGAACTATCAAAGGTGTTCTGAGACACACTTTGGCAGCCTATTCACATGCGCCTATATTCCTACTATAGACACTTTTGGTAGACCTGCAGAAGAAGAAACTTCACAATGCACTAGACATGCTGGAATCGATCTATGAAAAGCATAAAAGGAAATGACTTAACACAAAAATAAAACATAGACATATGCGTGAGTGCAAGTCCAAATGGAGGTAAAAATGCCAAGTATGGATTCAAGGTAAAAACTGGTAGAGTTCTGCCTTACAAGCCTGAAAGATTTTTGGGTGAGCTTTGCCTTACAGGCTCAGAGAATGGATCCCCCTCCAAATGAGAAGTTTTACAATATATATAAAATAGGAGAAGTAAAGGTGCCACTTTTGAAAAGACTTTGGTGCTTCTTTTGCAAGTGACCCATGTGCGTTTTGAGCCTTGGGAAGAGGAAGTCATTTGATTGTCGGCTCCTACTTTGACTTTGGTGTCCCAACATTAATGTGAAAGCATGGGCCACACCTCTTTTTTGCAAATAGACTGCTCCCTTCAAGGAATTTATGTGGCTTGTCTACTCATCAATGTGAAATGAAGAAAATAGGTCATGTTGCTTACTGTTCACGCCATTTGATGACTACTTGGCAAGCACTGTCTCAACTGCAAGAATAAATCCTTGAGTTGACACCTCTTCCTTGCCACCTAGACTGTTTGTTCACTTTTGCACATTATATCTTCCTCATTTTTTCCCTTTCTGGCTTTGTCACTTACTAGCTTTGTCGCTACGTTCCTTGGGCTTTTCCTGCTTGCCTTGGCCACTTTCCTCTAATTTTAATGAGTGACACATGGCGCGTTCTGCTGTGAAATGGGTAGGACACATGGCAACATCTGATTGACTCATAGAAGCTTTAAGCACCCTTTAAAGGTCCTACAAAAGAGGACATGTGGTGGCTTTCACTCTCTTTAGCAATTCATCTAGGGCCCACAATAGTTCTCATGGGACAAAAGGGAGAGACTGTGAAGGCTGACACTTGTCAGCTTCCATCGAGCTTTGTAGGGGACACATGGCACATTCTGCTTCTTTTAAAGAAAACATGTCAAAGCCTTCTGCAGTTACCACTTGGTGCCTTCCGCGCTCTGGCTTTTCCTGGTGTAAAATTGATGTTCACGGGCCCATCACCCCTTGGACTTTCTTCAGCTTTCTTACTTCAGCGTTTTCTATTGCTCCCTTTCCTTCAGACTTCTTATTTTCAACCTTATCAAAGTAAAAGTGACCCTTTGGATTTTGGAAAGTGTCCTCTTCATTCAGCAAGAGCCCCCTGCAAGGGCACATACCCTTCGGGCAATCTTCTTTCTCCTCAGTGATTTGCTCCTTTAGACTTTTTCCCATGGACAAAAAGTCTACGAGAATTATTTTTGATACTTTAAAGTTCCTTCGGGTTTTCTTCCCGGCCACTTTTTTCGCAGCCACTTTTTGTCTGAAGGAATTTCTTCGAACAAAAAGTTTGAAGAAATTTGTTTCTTGCCTTAGTCTTTTCACTTGCTTTTCTTTAGAATTATTGCCCACAACCCTTCCAAATTCCTTTAGAATTTTTGTCCAAAAGAATTCCTTCAGACAAAAAGTCTGAAGGATTTCTTCCTTTTCTTCTTCAAACTGCCTTGAAAGTGTTCTCTTCGAGAAAAATTGGAATGACCCTTCTGAAGGGTACTTCTTTTGCCTTGAACAAAATTTTGAAGGAAACTTACCTTTCTAGCTCTCTCTGTGGCCTCCTTGAAAGTGTTCTCTACCCTCCACAAGGGATCTTGAGTCCAAAAACTACCCTCCACAAGGGCACTTGTCCTTCGAGAGATTCTCTTGAACTTTTTTCTTAAACCGCTCCTTTGAACCAACTGTTGAACCGATCATTGAACCAACACTTTGAACCAAGCTTTGAACCAAAGCGTTGAACTGACTGAGTGAACCAAGTGTGTGAACCATCTAATTGAAGCAAATCATTGAACCAACTAAATTTAACCAAGCCTTTGAACTAAGATGATGAACCATTTGATTGAACCTTAGGCATTGAACCATTATGATGAACCAAAGCATTGAACCAGTTTAATGGTTCAACGGTTCAAAGATGCTAACTCTTGGAAAGATTATGTCATTGAACCATTTTTCCAACCTTAAGGAAAAAATGTCTTTGAACCATTTTATCTCTCTTTCCTTATATATTTCTTTGGACAAGAGTCTGAAGAAGCTTTGTAAAACCTTGCACTCTTTGAACTGGTTCTTCATCTGCCGAAGGAACTTCCTGTAGAGTTTGTAGAAATGGACTTGTAGAGTCCATAGAAATTGACCTACAGAGTCTGTAGAAATTTCCGAACTTATGCAAAATCAAAAAATGTACTGCCTCAGAATAACAGGGGAAAAGGGGACCAATTTTTTTGGCCTATTGGGCCAAAAAATGGTCAACAAATTGATGACTCCTAGGGGAAGCATGCCTACTATGCTTAGAGACCAGTTGCCTTTTAGTCCATTGGGCACAGAGGTTAGCAACTGCCTTGACAGATCCCAGAATCAAACATGAATCCTTTTACCTCAGACACAAAGGAAAACACACACAAGACTAAAAAACACTACTCGTGTAAACTGGACTTAGGGAAAGCAGGAAAGACAACTAAAAGCAAACTACTATGTACAACTAACTAGGTATATTTGCCTCCCTCCTAGATCAAAGGGAAAATTTCTTAAGTCCCCTTCCTAGCTAAGAAACTTATGGTGCCAAACAAGTGGCTGAATGAAATGGAGACTTGGTGGCTTGCTCCTCTTTCCTGTCACCTTGGTTGGCTTACATCTGAGTGGATCAGAATCAAACATGTTTTTGACATATATGTACTCTTTTTGTTCTTGGCAGCTTGTTGAATGCTGGTCCGTCATGCTAGTGCATTTCACCAAGAAATCAATGGCTATTGGCTCATCACCATAGGCCCTTTGATCTGCAAAGTCCCTTTACAATGCATCATGGTTTGACCCATTTCCTTCTGCTTCATTGAAGACCCTATCAAACTCGTCCTCTGCTTCCTCTTGGCCTTCTTGAAGAAGGGTGACTGTTGTGATGTCTGAAATGGAATCACAAACTGATTGCTCATCCCACATAACATCACCTCTTTGTTCAAAACTTTCTTCTTCAAGGTTTTCCTCCTGATTCTCCTCCAATTCATGCTCCATGGCATAATCATCCTCCTCATCGAAGCAACAAGGAAATTCATCAAACAAGGGGGGAGAGAACTCACCATGCTTACATTCCTCTTCGTACTGCTAGAACATTTGCATGTATGCATGGCGTGAGTCTTTTCCATTGCTGATGATGTCTTCACAAGGAGCATCGATGATGATTTCTTCTTCATTATCACTCATGATAGCCTCTTGGGAAGCTGTAGATTGGATCTTCTACTCCTCACTCACCTCCTGCAAAATAGGTTCCTCCTTGAGAAGTGGTGAAGTGAAAAAACCATGTGGAAGAAGAGGTAGTCCTTGAGCTAGAATCAAATGATTCTCCTCCTTCCATTTGGCTAGTACTTCATCTATATCAAGTGTGGCCTGATAGCTCTCTTGGAAGTGTGTAGATGGGGTGTGCTCAGACATGTCCATCATACGTTCACTGAGGAATCTTGCTTTGGATTCTAACTTTGCAATTCTCTTAGCTAGATCCTCTTGGAAGATCCTTTCTTGGAGGTCACAATCATCATCAGGAGTAGGAGCATCCTCATCTTCTTCAAGGTTTTGAGCAAAACCTTTCTCCTCCTCTTCCTTTGTGCCCCATGATTCTACTATTTGCTTCCAGCTCATGATCTTGGGATTGGAATCTCCAAGGTCTTGGGCTGGTTCATGACTTTCCTTCTTCCAACTTGGAATTTAGAGATCATGTTGAAAGACTTGAGCTTGGGGAAGATTTGGGAGGGTTTCCTCATATACAAGAAGATCTATCTGAAGAGAGGTGTGTTGGAAAGCTAGGCACATGAGGTCAAGAGCAGGGTCGATTGATGCATCGGATGAGCTAGAATGAGCAAGTGCCATTTGATAGAAAGGATTTGGTGCACAAGAGGGGGCTTTCTTTAGGATAGGAGGGGGTGCACAAGGCTAACTACCTTGCATCAAATGGATTCCTGCATTTTGATACCTCCTCTTCCATGGATTACAAGGCCTGAGCTTGCTTGAACAAACATGCCTCTTTGTACATAAGCTCCTACTGATATCTGTACTACTTATTTGATCTGTCTATTTCCATTACCTACTTCTCAAACTCTAGCACCACCTCCCTTGTCATTGAAGGGAAACTAAGAGGGCTGCTTGAGGTGATTCCCTAAATATCTTGAGTTTGATCGAAGTCATATGAATGAAAACAAGGTCCATGATTTTGTGCAAAGGAATTATACATACAAAAAATAATATTTCTTGATGGCACTTAGACTGCTTAACCAACTGATTCAACTCAGAGTCACCATTGGTGTTGGTGCAAAAGCCTCCAATGGCTGGTTGGTTGAAGAATGCACCAAAAATTCTTTAACTCTTTAGACACAACTTGTCGTAGTTGGTCCCACCAGGCATGCCAAAAATTGTTGATGCAGTGGATTGCACCCTGGGTAGGATGCCTAGCTCCTACCTTCCACACGTCAAAATGGAAACTCCCCTCTCACTTGTGGGACTGACGAAGTTGGAGGGGAGAGTTTTTAGATTGGGATAGCTCCCTCTGATGTATCTTTTAGTTCTTGGACTTCCTATTGCTAACAAAAAAAATGAAAAAGGGGGGGATGAAAAGGGAGAAAGATGCTGAAGCAGAACCTAAGCCTAAACTAAAAAAGGTGATACACCAAAATGATGACCCACTTAGCCCAAACTTACACTTTTCACCAAGAGAAGCACCCATACACTTCATCTGATGTGGGAGACTCTTCTATATCAGTGAGTCAGGGGTCCGTAGAGATACAGGGAGGAAGAACTATCAAAGGTGTTCTGAGACACACTTTGGTAGCCTGTTCACATGTGCCTATATTCCTGCTATATACACTTCTGGTAGACCTATAGAAGAAGAAACTTCAAAATGCACTAGACATGCTAGAATCAATCTATGAAAAGCATAAAATGAAATGACTTAACACAAAAAGAAAACATAGATATATGCATGAGTGCAAGTCCAAATGGAGGTAAAAATGCTAAGTCTTGATTCAAGGTAAAAACTAGCAGAGTTCTGCCTTACAATCCTGAAAGATTTTTGGGTAGAGCTTTGCCTTACGGGCTCAGAGAATGGATCCCCCTCCAAATTAGAAGTTTTAGAATATATAGAAAATAAGAGAAGTAAAGGCACCACTTTTGAAATGACTTTGGTGCTTCTTTTGCAAGTGGCCCATGTGTGTTTTGAGCCTTGGGAAGAGGAAGCCGTTTGATTGTTAGCTCCTACTTTGACTTTGGCATCCCAACATTAATGTGAAAGCATGGGCCATGCCTCTTTTCTACAAACAGACTACTCCCTTCAAGGCATTTACGTGGCTTGTTTGCTCATCAATGTGAAATGAAGAAAATAGGCCGTGCCACTTACTGTTCATGCCGTTTGATGACCACTTGGCAAGCAATATCTCAACTGTAGGAATAAATCCCTGAGTTGACACCTCCTCCTTGCCACCTAGACTATTTGTCCACTTTTGTACTTTGTTTCTTCCTTATTTTTTCCCTTTTTGACTTTGTTGCTTATTAGCTTTGTCACTGCATTCCTTGGGCTCTTCTTGCTTTCCTTGGCCACTTTCCACCGATTTAAATGAGTGACATATGGTGCGTTCCACTATGAAATGGGAAAGACATGTGGCAGCATCTACTTGACTCATAGAAGCTTTAGGCACCCTTTGAAGGTCCTGTGGAAGAGGACATGTGGTGGCTTCTACTCTCTTTAGCAATTCATCTAGGGCCCACCACAATTCTCGTGGGATAAAAGGGAGAGATCGTGGAGGCTGACACTTGTCAGCTTCTACCAAGCTTTGCAGGGGACACATGGCACATTCTACTTCTTTTAGAGAAAAAATGTCAAAGCCTTCTGTGGTTGCCACTTGGCACCTTCCGCACTTTGTCTTTTCTTGGTGTAAAATTGACATTCACGGGCCTGTCACCCCTTGGACTTTCTTCGGCTTTCTTACTTCAGCCTTTTTTGTTGTTCCCTTTCCTTTGGACTTCTTATTTTCAACCTTCCCAAAGGGAAAGTGACCCTTAGGCTTTTGGAAAGCATCCTCTTCATTCGGCAAGAGCCCCCTGCAAGGGCACATACCCTTCAGGTGGTCTTCTTTCTCCTCGGCAGGTTGCTCCTTCAGAATTTTTCCACCATACAATTTTCCTACAGATAAAAGTCTATGAGAATTGTTTTTGCCACTTTGAATCCTTCGGGTTTTCTTCCTGGCCACTTTTTCAGTGGCTATTTTCCTTCCAAATTTCTTCAGGCTTTTTGTCTGAAGGAATTCCTTCAGACAAAAAGTCTGAAGAAATTTGTTTCTTGCCTTAGTCTTTTCACTTGCTTTTCTTCAGAATTCTTGCTCACAGGCCTTTCGAATTCCTTGAGACTTTTTGTCTGAAGGAATTCCTTTAGAAATTTTTTTTGAAGGATTTCTTCCTTTGCTTCTTTAAACTGCCTTGAAAGTGTTCTCTTCAGGAAAAATTGGAATGACCCTTCTGAAGGGTACTTCCTTTGCCTTGAACAAAATTCTGAAGGAAACTTACCTTTTTGGCTCTCTCTGTGGCCTCCTTGAAAGTGTTCTCTACCCTCCACAAGGGCTCTTGAGTCTAGAAACTACCCTCTGCAAGGGCACTTGTCCTTCAGGAGATTCTCTTGAAATTTTTGCTTGAACCGCTCCTTTGAACCAACTATTGAACCGATTGTTAAACCAACACTTTGAACCAAGCTTTGAACTAATTGAGTGAACCATCTAATTAAACCAAAGCATTGAACCAATTGAATTGAAACAAGCCTTTGAACAAAGCTGACGAACCATTTGATTGAACCTCAGCCGTTAAACCATTGCGATGAACCAAAGCATTGAATCGGTTCAATGGTTCAACGGTTCAAAGATGCTAACTCTTGGAAAGATTATGTCGTTGAACCATTTTTCCAACCTTAAGGAAAAAATGTCTTTGAACCATTTTATCTCTCTTTCCTTATAAATTTCTTCAAAAAAGAGTCTGAAGAAGCTTTGTAAAACCTTGCACTCTTTGAATTGGTTCTTCATCTGCTGAAGGAACTGCCTACAGAGTCCATAGAAATGGACCTGCAGAGTCCATAGAAAACCTGCAGAGTCCGTAGAAATTTCTAGACTTGTGCAAAATCAAAAAATGTACTAGGTTAGAATAGTAGGGAAAAAGGGGACCAGTTTTTTTTGGCCTGTTGGGCCAAAAAATGGTCGACAGGAATATAGTGTCAATTGATCCTATAGTAGTTTGGATGATCCTATCCTTCATGAGTCCTAGTCATATCTTTTAGGCACTTATATAATTAGTCTCTATTGATTAGATCTAGCCTCTATTTAGGAATCACATAAAATAAACAACTAAATCTTTTATTTTATTCATAGTTAGTCTTCTTTCCTTTGATTATGATTTGTTGATTTTAGTGTTTTTTTTTCATTTTGGTTTTCACAGGTTGATTTATAGAATCTATTTTATTCAATTAAATTTATCATAAATATGGTTAATCACTATATTAGTTCTAAATTCTAGCAAAACATTTAGGTGAACCCACTTTTTACTTGATCATTGCTTCAAAAAAATTGTCCTATGGTTCAGATAAATTCTTAAGCATCTGACACTAAAATATAAATTTTTGACCTTGGATCTAATATTTGATGCCAAAATAATATACTTTCAACCTCAAATTTAATCATTAACATTGAAAATGATTTATTTTGACCTCAAATTTCATATCTAACATTGAAATCACTTTTGTTTGACCTTGGATTCCATGAGAATTTACTAATATCCACACACAAAAGTTTTCCTTTTTATAAGATATAAATTTTAGTTTTATGTTACTCTCATTTGTAACAAATCAATGGCTATATTGGATGAGTAATTTTTGTTTCATGATTCCTTAGTTTTCATTCCATGTTGTATGGCTCTAATAAGGAACATCATTAACACTCTTGTAATAAAACAAATCAAATCATAGTCTAAAACACAAACATTATTAACGTAAAATTTTGTAAAATTAAGCATGACATATGAAGACGAGCAATTATAAATTCAAGATGCTATAAAGCTTACTTTATACCCTCTTGATGAAATTATTATGACTATATAAAGTAACAATAACCATGAATCTGATACAGGTAAGAAAAATAGATTTAATCTTATTGATGCAAAAGAATTTAGTGAATACTTTAATACACAATGATGAAATTAACTCTTTGTTATTTGGATCTTGAAAATAACAAAAGAAACACAATCATGCTAACATATTTGAAGAAGAAAATGATTTTTTTGAGCAAACTCTTCTTAACTCTATGACAAGTGTTGCTACTTATACTATTTATATTATTATTACATCTACACCTTTGGTTATAGGGGTAACACAAGGCTTCCAATATATGTATATATATATATATATATATATATATATATATGCCCATGTTTAACAAAATGACCCATACAAGACACACACACACATAGATATATATATATATATATACACACACACACACACACATATATACATACATATACATATATACATACATATACATATATACATACATATACATACATATATATATATATATATATATATATATACACACACCTTTGATAGCTGCACATACTACATTACATACCAAGTGTTGCTACTTATACTATTTATATTATTATTACATCTACACCTTTGGTTACAGGGGTAACACAAGGCTTCCAATATATATATATATATATATATATATATATATATATATATATATATATATATACACCTTTGATAGCTGCACATACTACATTACATACCAAGTGTTGCTACTTATACTATTTATATTATTATTACTGTTTCTACCTCAAATTTGCTTTTAAGACTATAAAGAAAGAAACTAGAAGAAAGTGAAGGACAAGGCTTGGAAGTACCTGGACTATAGATTGCGCACCGTAAATCCAGACGTTCGTGGGCACTCCTCTTTGGCTGTGGAGGAATGACACCTGCAAGAAAAAGGGAAACTAGGACCAGAAAAATGTTAGACAGATAGGCAGTGGGTTGCCAAGCAAAGGCTTGTTCCCAGAAGTGTAAAAACTTCCTTAAGGGAGGTCAACCCACTGTTTTGATAAAATAAGTGACTGATAAAAGACAGAATGACAGAATACAGAAATGATAAAAAGATTAAAAATGAAAGAAGAAAACAAAATGATTACCTGAATGAAGGAGTAGGCTGAAGACAGTCGCCGAGGTCGGTAATGTTGCTGGCGTCGGTTATCTGACCTGCCGTCGTCGGCTATTCTGCCGATGTCGGTTGGGGAAGTGACCGGCGTCGGTTGGGGTTGCGGCCTGTAGTCGGGCTTGAGCAGGGTCTGGTCTGAGTCTTGGTCTGTGCTCTGTCCGTGGACGGGTTGGACACTGATGGACGGGTCTGGGTCTTGGTCTGTGGTCTGGGGATTGGTCTCAGGCAGAGATACAGGGGAAGGAAGGGACAAAGAGGAAGGAGAAGAGAAGGGTACACAGAGGAAGGGGCCTGAGAAGGCTTTGCAGCCTCTCAGGGGAAGGGACAAAGGGAGAGACACAGAGGACAACAGAAAACAGAGGATTAAACCAAAGAAAATAAAATAAAACCAGAACTAACTTACCTTTAGCCTGCTAAAAGAAGAAGATGGAGATGTTGCTGGAGCCAGGGAAGATTCTGCAAGAAGAGAATTCTGATGAAGAGCCTTTGCACCTGCTGCTGTTGTTGCACGAGGTTCAAAATGAAGACAAGATGAATGCCAAACGCCAAGAGAGTTCTATTTGCGAGCTCAGGAGTCCAGGGGTTGCAACGGATACAGGACGGGGTCTTGAAGGCTGCCGACGTCGGCAGTCTCGCCGACGTCGGCCGCAGGGTCGCCGACGTCGGCAGAGTCAGAATGGAGACAGAGACTAAAAATAGCCTCTGCCCATTCTTGCACGCCGCCGGGTGGGGGATTGTGGGAAGAACGGTTATGAGCATGCTAAAATGGACGCGGGAGGAATATAATGGAGGGATTTTGGACAATAAATGCTAAGGGGAAGGTGGAGGGATTCAAGGGAGGACTAGGAGGGAGAAAGGACCAAGGGGGAGAACCAAGGTGCAGACACGTTTGCGGTGTCTACATTTGCCCCTTTTTGTCTTGTTGGTTGTTCTAGACGAACTGCAAGACAAAAACAGGAGTTGGTTGCCCCAGAAAAAGGATGAGGTGTTCCCCCCTCAAAGCGATAGTCGAGAGAAGGGAACCGAAGATCGAGTGTCGATTTGACAAAGAAATGGATAGAAAAGAGTGAGTGAAAACGCTGCCATAGTCATGATTGCGCGTAGTCCACTTCACGAGAGGGTCAGGTCAAATTGTCGCATGGTCAAGGGTCAAGGAGTGCCAAAATTGAAGTAACCGGGCCCCAGCATTTAGTCGTCTGCTGATCGGGTCACTCAATCTCAGCGGAAGCTCCAAATGGTCGTCGTGTCCCAGGTATCCAGGGCTCAGGAAGTGCTCCCAGAAACACGAAAAAGGCCACAAGTAGTAGGGATCAACTGGCTCGTGATCCTACACTTGTGAAGGGTCAAAAATAGTCTGCGAACAATTTTGCTAACCAGCCGTGGAATAGCATACACGCAAAAACAACCAAGGCAACATTGTCTTAGAAGAAGGTCAAAGAAGAAGGAGATAGGCATGGTCGCCAATGGTCATTGGTCAAGAGGATGGATGGATGAAAGGATGCGGCCGAGCTAACCCCAGAAGACCCCATGTCAACTGAGTGCTGCCTACATAGCCCCGATGATAGGGCCTCAGGCCGATGTAGTTCTCCCTAAAAGGGAGGGAGGGTCAGAGGGATTGATTGGTCTTGGTCAAAGTCGATGATTGGTCTTGGTCAAAGGAAATGATTAGTCTTGATCAAAGGGAATGATTGGTCTTGGTCAAAGTTGACGAAGTTGGGTGTGATAAGAGTCAAAGAAGAGAAGGTTTGTCCATCATAGATACGAACAAACGGGGGTGGTCGAGCTAACCTCAGAAGATGTGGTATCTGAGTGCTGCCTACATAGCCCTTGTCCTAGGGCCTCAGACCAATGTAGTTCGGACAAATTGAAAAGATTGGTCGATGATGAGATTGGATGTGGTCAAAGTTGTCGATAGACTGGTCGTGGTCAAGGTCAAGGTCGCAAAAGAGAAGGTTTGTCCATCAAAGAGACGAACAAACGGGGGTGGTCGAGCTAACCTCAGAAGATGTGTTATCTGAGTGCTGCCTACATAGCCCTGGTCGTAGGGCCTCAGACCAATGTAGTTCGGACTAGGAGACAGAGTGATTGATGATTGGATGTGGTCAAGTGTCAAGATGATGCTGCAAATGTCACAAGAGTCGAGAGTCTTTCATCCCTAGCAAGTTTCCATAGTCGTGATGGATGCATGCTAAAAATGAATGGAAGTCTATTTATGTTTCAGCAAGTATTGGTTTATGCTTGACATAAATTGGGTCAGGTCGGTAGTTTCCATGTGTATTGGTGTCCATGGAAACTATGTGAAATAGACGAGGATGATGTCTGAAAATGATAAAAAAAATGACTTGGTTTGAGTTGAGTCGCCAATTGATGCGGTTAAATGTGACCAAAGTGTAGAGAAAAGATGGAAGGCAAATTGCTCTTTCATTGACAAGGACCAGAAAGGAAGCATAGATAGGGGTTATTAGAACAAAAAGCCCCGTTCATGCATTACGTCGTTGACCAGTGTTGTGTCAGAATGGTAATCGAATCACTTTGACATTAAAGTGAGCTCGAAGTCCCTTGAGCGGGTGATAGGAGGAGGATAGGGTAACCCAGTTTAAGAGCAGGAATAACCTTGCCCCTTTTTATAGGAGACCCTGAGACAACTACAAGCCAAGTCCATGACCCGTTTTTTTTTTTTTTTTTTTTTTTTTTTTGCGCAGGCTGATCGATGCGGGAAGCCTACATAGAGATGTCTTTTGATTTAGTGGTCATGTTGCGAAGCTGATCGATGCGGGAAGCTTCTAAAAAAGGTTGCTGTTAGTAGCAAGATTTAATTATAGCCATCCTTCGAGGGAGTGGTCTATAGCTTTGCTTTATATAATGTTTGAAAAGTTGGCCTAGCTGTCCTTCAAGGGATCAGTCTAGTAATACAGCAATGATAGTACAGCTGTCTTTCGAGGGATCAGTCTGTCTTTTTGATTTGACTTGACTTGATTTAGTGACCATGGATATGTTTTGACATCTTGATTTGGATTTATTGATAGGAATGAGAGTCACGGACAAGACTGTAGAAGCTCAAGGACGCCCCTTTTTATTAGGACAAAGCATCACTGCATCCTAAAAGGGTTGTAGAGGACTTGTTAAAGGGGAATAGGGTTGAAAGGGATGAGGATTAAGAGGACGAGGATTGCTCAAGGGACGAGCTCAAGTTACATGCCAAGTAGACGAGTACTCGACTAGCAAAAGAAAGGTCGAAGATGCAAGACAGAAAGGGGGGCTCAAGGTCTGATAAGTCCCTGGGCCATGCTAGTGAGTTAAGGTCTGAGTCAATTAGGAGCGGACTTGCCCCATTTGGCTCTTTCTAGATTGGTCAGGTGTTGGTGGTAGATGTGAAGTTGACTGATATGGTTGTTGATTGGTCGAGACTTGGTTGAAGATTGGTTGAATGGTATTTGGTTGTTGATTGGTCGAGGATTGGTTGAAGTGTGGTAAAATGTTTGGTCAAAGTTTGTTGAAGGTTTGGATCCCCCCAGTCGCTTAGGGAGAATGTTGGATAGATTAGTCAAGATTGACTGAGGCTTGGTGATTAAATGGACTGTGTTAATGTCAAATAATGGGGTCAAAGGCGGCAAAGGGACCACAGTCTAGCGTGGAGATCCCGATTTAGGTGATGAGGTTGGAGAGGCATGAGTCGAGGTTGATGTTTTGTCGAAGAGGTGGTTAAGAGGGTCCTTGGTGAGAAGGAAAGGATTTCTCTGTTGTTGACGAATGACAGCTTTGAGAGCACAACAATGCTCAGTGTCATGTCCCAGAGTATGATGATAGTTGCAAAATTTAGAGTTGTCGAACCAAGATGGCCTTGATCCGAGAGTTGATGAGAGGGGTGGTGTGAGTGATGACAAATGTCCTGTGGTTGAGAAGATAGTGACGGAGCTTGGTGGTAGAAAAGACTAATGCCAAACAGAGTTTCTCGGTATGAGTATACCGAGTTTCATAGTCGACCAGTGTTCGGCTGATGTAGTAAACTGCCTGCTCACGATGATGCTCGTCTCGGTGCGCGATCATGGCACCTAACGAATGGTTGGTGGCGGAGATATAAAGGTAGAAGGGTTGGTCGTCTTTAGGTGGAATGAGGACTGGTGGAGAGACCAGATAGCTTTTGAGGGCATCAAAGGCCTCTTGACAGTCCTCATCCCACTTAAAGGAGACGTCCTTCTTAAGGAGATGATGAAAAGGTTGGCAGCGGTCTGAAAGCTGCGAGATGAAACGACGAATGGACTGGAGCTTCCCTTGGAGACTGCGAAGCTGCTTGAGATTGGTCAGGGGTGGCATTTCAAGGATAGCGCAAATTTTAGCGGGATCTATCTCGATACCACGGAAGGAAACGATGAAGCCGAGAAGCTTACCTGAGAGGACCCCAAAGACACACTTCTTGGGGTTAAGGCAGACGTTATATTGAAGAAGATGAGAGAAGATGATTGCGAGAATGGTCAAGTGGTCGCGGCGAAGTTTGGACTTGCCGAGAAGGTCATCCACATAGTCCTCCATGATTTTGTGGAGGAGATCGTGGAAAATGTAGGTCATGGCGCGCTGATAAGTGGCACCAGCATTTTTCAGGCCGAAAGGCATGACTCGATAGCAAAAAGTCCCCCATGGGGTGATAAAGGTAGTCTTGTGCTAGTCTTCCGGTGCGATCAGGATTTGATTGTACCCTGAAAACCCGTCCATAAGAGATAGCATCTCATGGCCGGCCGTAAGATCAACAAGCTGGTCAATGTTAGGAAGAGGAAAGTCATCTTTGGGACAGGCTAGGTTAAGGTCGCGATAGTCCGTGCAGATCCGAATCCCCCCAGTTGCTTTAGTAACTGGGACGATGTTAGAGACCCACTGCGGATAATCGATGGGTCGGATGAAGGAGGCAGAGAGAAGGCGCTGAAGCTCCTCTTTGACGAGGAGCGCAACGCGAGGATGCATCTTTCGAAGCTTTTGCCTAACAGGCTTAGCCTCTGGTTTGGTGACAATGTTGTGGATAGCAATGGTGGGGTCGATGCCAGGCATGTCGCTGTAAGTCCAGGCGAAGGCCTTGCTATGGTCGGAAAGGAATTGGGCATAGTCAAGCTGCTCCTGATCGTCTAGAGATTGGCCAATCTTTAAGACGTGAGGAACATCAGAAGAAGAAGGGAGGTTGATGTCAATGGTGGATTCATTTAACATAACCTGGGTCTCGAAAGGGAGGGAACGCTGGATGAAAGAGTCATCGGCACCCATATAGGAAAGAATGGCGTCATCGTCAATGCAGTGGACAGTGTGAATGGTTGCCGACTCATCTTCTACCATGCTAGGAAAAATGAGAGGGAGAGACCTGGGCACCCCATTGAGCTGATAGGTCAGGGGTTCCAGGCGGATGGTGTTTATGGAAAAAAAAAACTAGGAGGGATGGAAACCACCGACTCCGTAGGTGACGAAGGAGGAATGGGCGAGTCTGGAAGAGATTGGTCAGTGGTTGGTTCGGGACAAAGGTCAGAAGGAGCCTGAGTGGGGTCATGATATCCCAGGCCATAGTGTTTCTTGGCATCGTGGTCACTGAGCGGCTCGATGGGCTGATGGGAGCCCTGCTCATAACGTCCGAAACCAAAACCCTTCCATGCACACCTGTAAAGGTAAGTGTGTGCGAAGGCGGGGTTGCCAAGAAATGAGAAATCTGAGGTGAAAGGTTGGGGTGAAGAGAGGGAAGCGCCGTAGGTAGGGGCTTGATTAAGCCCCCCATAGACAAAGTTGGTTCGGAAGTGAGCAGGACCATAAGGTAGGACCATCCCGATCCGATGGTCGTAATTGGGACTGAGGTGAAGGCGTCCATACTCTTACGGAGTTTGGAGCATGTCAAGGGTCAACAAGCGATATTCCCCAAGTGATAATCGTTGGAAGACGTCTTCCATGGGGTCTTTGGTTGGCGCTTGAAGAGGAGAGGTGAGGGCGACCGCCGATTGTGAACTGGTTGAAGCTTCCGCAGATGGAGGCGATGCCGGAGTTGACGGTTTGATGGGAATGAGGACATCATTGGGACGGTAAGTCGTGTTGCAAGTCTTGAAAGGTGAAGGGTCAGCAGGAATGGTATGGACTTGCCCGTCATGCTCGAACTTCACACAACGGTGCAGGGTGGAGGGTATACAGGCCATGGCACGGATCCATGGTCAGCCCAACAGAATGTTGTATTGAAACTCTCCTTCGATAATGTAGAAGAGCTCCGGGACTATGCGTGGACCGACGCGAATGTGAAGGACGACTGTGCCAATGGTCGTGGCGGTGGTGTCATTGAAAGAACGTAAGATAGCGTCAGTTTTGGAGACGTAATTCTTGGGAAGAGACAGCTGATCAAAGGCGTGGGTAGAGATTATGTTGATGCTAGCGCCGCCATCGATCATAACGCGTTTAATGCGTGTCCGATCAACATAGGCAGTGATGAAGAGGGCGGTGTCCTGATCTTCCGTGTTGGATGTGGGAATCTCAGAATCGCTGAATGTGATGGAATTGATAGGAGATAAAGAATGGACAAGGGCAGCAAGCGGCTGGGGGTCTTCGGGTTGGACCTCTGCTACTTGCAAGGCTTGGATGAGGGCTTGACGGTGTTGGGGCGAGGTTTGGATAAGGTCATAGAGAGACATCTTCACCGGTGTCTGATGAAGCTGCTTCAGCATGGAGTCTTGAATCGGCCCAGAAGATGAAGATGAAGAAGGTTGGGACGCGCCAAGGATAGAGATTTTAGGCTTGGGCGCAAGGGGTGGCTTGACGAAGGGATAGGTCCAAGGAATGGCGGCTTTTGCTTTGGCCTTGTCCTGCTGCGACCTAGTGGTTATACGGATGGCATTGATTTCGAAAATGGGAGGCGAAGAAGGGGTCATGTTTTGCTGGTGAGATGTTGACGTGTTTGAAGAAGTTGGACAGGAAGGAGTCGGGGTCTGGTCAAGAGTGTCCTCAAGGAGAAGAGTGTCCTTCTCCATATGGCGGCGGATGACAGCCTTGAGGGCACATCAAGTCTCGGTGTCGTGTCCTGGCGTACGATGATATAAGCAAATTTTCGTATCGTCGAACCAGGAGGGCTTGGACCCGAGAGGTTGGAAAGGCTTGATGGGCGGAAGAGTTATGTCAGAAGTCTGGAGAAGTCAGCGTAATATCACCGAATATGAGCCCACTAAAGGGTCCGTGTTAGTTGATATACGCGAGGTCGGTGACTTTTGCTTGGGTGAGGCTGGAAGAGGTTTTCGTACCACCTTATGGGTTGATGGTGCGGGGACAGATGGAGGTGACTCTGGTCTGCAGATTGAGAAAGGCTTTTTGAGAGAGGGACGGCTGGAGGTAGGCGAAAGAAGCAAAGGAGGTAACGAGTTCCGGTTGGAGGCCGGAGTGGGAAGGATGCTGGCCAAGGTCGAAGGATGGGGGCCCAGAATGGATGGCAATGGTGACGGGGAAGGAGGCATTCGCTTTGGAGGTCTGGCAGTCTTCTTTGTCTTGGTTGGAAGACTGCTGCTGGTCGAGGTCTGGTCTAGATCCACCTTCACTTGTGGATGAGTGAGGGCGGAGATAGGACGAACGCCAAGTGATTTGATGGGCTTGGACGAGATGGATGCATGTCTTGATTGGTTTGGTTGAGGTCTGCGTGTCTGGTCTTTGCCGAGAGTTTGAAGAGATTCTGCCTGGGGAGGATTGGCAGCATGTGATGAGAGGGCGCAGGTATGTTTAAGGGCTTTGAGGCGTTCCCACAGCACCTGAGGCGTCACTTTCCTTGAAGGGAGAAGCTGGACCTTCTCCACTAACCGGGAAAATGGCTGAGAAGATGATGTTGAGGGTTGCAGGGTCGAAGACGAGATGGGGGTAGTATTGAATGGCGAAGTCATGATGGATTTGGATGAAGACGGAGGGGAGACAGGATCTTCTCTGGGTGGAGAAGAATCCGGAAAGCGAGGCTCCTCTAGCGGGTAAAGGGCGGGGATGATGGTGCCCTCTACTTGCGGCTGAGGAGTAGGAAGGGTCTGGTCCTCCACAGGTAGTAGAAAGGAGGATGGCGAGACTGGTGGGACTGGTAGAGTCGAGGCGTCCTCCAAGATGAGAGAGGTCAGTGGAGAACTAGCCGGAGAAAGAGGTTCGTCCACATGTGATGGACTAGCCTCTTGAGATGGATTGGGGACGAAAGGAGAGACCGCATTGACGGTTCGAATGTTGTGTTCATGGTTGTCGTCAATTAAGGTCTGGACGTTGTTTTGGGTCAGCGGATGATTGGGAAAAGGTTGCTTGAAGATGTCAATGGCCTGATTAGGGGGTGCATTAGGATTGTCTAAGATGAGATCCCCCTTCTCAAGCATGTCTTGTATTATGTTCTTAAAGGTCTTGCAGTTCTCCGTGTCATGGCCCTTAACACGGTGAAAGCTGCAAAAGTCTTGCTCCCTATACCACGCGGGGATGGCGTGTGAGGGATCGAATTGCGGAGAAGGTCGGGCTTGAGGGAGATTGAGGATTCCCTGTTTAAGAAGCTTTTCCAGCACAGACGCATATGATTCTCCAAGGGGAGTATATCGTCGCTGCAAGTATCTTTGCTGGAACTAGCGGGTAGCGCTTTGAGACGTAGAGGGCTCAGGCTGATTGGATGAAGAAGATGAAGGTCTGACAACCACGGCATTAGCTGAAGCCTTGGATTTAGAATTGGATGATGATGGTTTGGCAGAAGAAGAGTCATTGGTTTTAGAGCTGGGATTCTTGCTCCGCAACTTGACTTTATTCTCCTCGATGGCACGCAACTCAAGTTTGCGAGCCATCGTGAAGGCTTTGTCAAAAGTGTGGAAGGTTTGAACCCTCAGGGTGGACGAGATATGTCTGGCGCAAGCTTGGGAGAAGAGTTCGATAAGCTCGGCCTGGGGTAAAGAAAAGGAGAGTTGGTTGATAAGGCCTCTCCATCGAGCTACAAAGTCGGCTATGGACTCGTCCTCGAATTGTCTGATAGAATAGAGGTCCGTGATGGAGACCTTCTTAGTGATGTTAATGGAAAAATGATCGAGGAAAAGCTGGCCCAATTGCGTGAATGAGAAGACAGAATGGCTAGGAAGGGAACTGTACCAGTCAAGTGCAGCGCCCGAGAGAGACATAGGGAACGTGCGTAGGAGTAACGCATCGTCATGGCCAATGAGGTAGCAGGCATGTTTGAATGCCCACAAGTGTTGCTGGGGATCTTCCTTGCTTTGGAAGTGAGAAAACTTCGGAAGCTCCCATTGGCTAGGGTATGGTCTGATTGGGATAGAAGGATGGATGGGCTCATTGCAGATTTGCTCATATGAGAGAGCGTTGCGCGAGCCGAAAACAGAAGTCTCAAGATGGGTCATCTTGTCCATCAGCATTTTAATGATGTCTGCTGACGGATTGACGGGTGGCGCGCCCCCTAAGTTGTAGGGCGCTTGGAAGAGGTTAGGGGATGCATACGACGTAGTCGGTTGTCCTTGTGAAGGGGCAACATAGAGATAACTAGTCGTAGAGGAAGAGGCTAGAGGTGGTTGAGTGGAAGGCATAGGTAAGCCTGATGTTGCCACGAGAGGTGGGATAGTGGTAACAGGGGCCAAGGGGTAGGAAGCCACCCTGGTGTTGATAGGGGCCAGGGCAGGCGGGATAGAAACGACAAGGTTTTGGAAAGGAGTGGATAACGATTGAGCGGGTTGAGGTTGACAAGGGGCCGGAACCCCGATGGAAGTGGGCCCAATGATAGAAGGGGAGGCCACACCTGTAGGATTGGTCAAAGTCTGAGTCTGGTCGGTGGTCGAAGCGACGGGTCGAGTGTCTGAAGGTTGAACTACGGGTGTTGTCGATACAACCGTAGTCGCGGCCAGAGAGGTTGGCATTCCATAGATTGGATTGCCCAAGGAGTCTCGCGTTCGACTATGCGCGAGGTAATGTTGCAAAGCCTTGACATTGAGGTCCAAGAATCGCTCGAAATCTTGGTCCCCTTCCTGGACAATAGGAGTCAAAGGCGGGGTTGGACGGGTAGGAGTTCTTTCGGTCTCCGAGTTGAACTCCATTGTAGGCCTAGTCACGGACGGGGTTGACGGAAGTGGTTGACGGCTAGCGTGGTTGACAAGAGCTTTGGCTTGGCTACGAGTCAAAACCATGCAAGGCAAGGAAGGTTCAGGTTTCAGAAATTGTGCTGCTCAGTTTCAGAAGACCAAGATGAAGTCTTGACAGAGAAAGGACAGGTTTCAGGTTGCTGGTTTTGGAAAAAAAAGGACAGTGACAGAGACCGACGTCGGTTTAAAAACCGATGTCGGTAGGAAATGAGGCCGACGTCGGTCAGATAACCGATGCCGGTAACAGATGAAGCCGACGTCGGTATCAGAACCGATGCCGGTGACTGTGTTTTCCAGAGAACCAAAAGATTCTTGGAAAACAATGAAGAAAGCGTCCTCACTTACTCAAACAGACAGATGAGAAGAGAAAACAGAGAGAGACAGACAAGCCTAAGCGATAAATCCTAGGAATTAACCTTAGAAGCTGTGGCTTATGCCTTAGATGAATGTTTGGAAAGATTGGCTATCAAGAAGGTCCTAGAAGAAGAAGTCTAGAGCTGGTTCCGGGTTTTGTTTTAGGTGCTCAAAAAATCTGTATTAGGGTCTGGTACGCGGCCTGGTGCTAAGGAGCAAGCTCCCCTCACTTCACGATTCCAGTGGTTAGCTGGTCTCGCTTAGCCAAGATATACCTCGCCTAGAGTTTATCCTCCGCCAGAGAACGGAGTGGGCTTCCCCCTTGGTGATGAAATCCAAGTAGGGTCACCGGGACGGGTAAGGTATCCGCTGGGGGATGAAATCCCAGTCGGGCCTTGCCTCAGGTAAGTTATATGTTTGTTTAGTGCATGTGAGTCGGTAGTGTAACATCAAGTGTCTAGATTTATTCAATATGCGTTTAAGTTACTAGATGTGGACTACGAAGATGCAAGCACAAGCAGAGATGAATGCAAAGTGTTTTAATGCCCAAAGTCGAAATGTGATATTGTTATGAAGACAATGTTTTGAGAAAGGGTCAAGAATATGACGTTTAGACTAGTCTAGCATGTGCAAGAAAGAAAAGGAGGATTCGTTTTAGTTCTTGCTTATGGTGCCATTGAGAAAAGAAGAAAGAGACAAGAGAGAAGGAGCCTAAATGCACCTAAATGAATAGAAGAGAAAAGGAACCCAGGAGGAACCTAGGGTCCCACCGGGCGTGCCAGAGATGTTTCTACCTCAAATTTGCTTTTAAGACTATAAAGAAAGAAACTAGAAGAAAGTGAAGGACAAGGCTTGGAAGTACCTGGACTATAGATTGCGCACCGTAAATCCAGACGTTCGTGGGCACTCCTCTTTGGCTGTGGAGGAATGACACCTGCAAGAAAAAGGGAAACTAGGACCAGAAAAATGTTAGACAGATAGGCAGTGGGTTGCCAAGCAAAGGCTTGTTCCCAGAAGTGTAAAAACTTCCTTAAGGGAGGTCAACCCACTGTTTTGATAAAATAAGTGACTGATAAAAGACAGAATGACAGAATACAGAAATGATAAAAAGATTAAAAATGAAAGAAGAAAACAAAATGATTACCTGAATGAAGGAGTAGGCTGAAGACAGTCGCCGAGGTCGGTAATGTTGCCGGCGTCGGTTATCTGACCTGCCGTCGTCGGCTATTCTGCCGACGTCGGTTGGGGAAGTGACCGGCGTCGGTTGGGGTTGCGGCCTGTAGTCGGGCTTGAGCAGGGTCTGGTCTGAGTCTTGGTCTGTGCTCTGTCCGTGGACGGGTTGGACACTGATGGACGGGTCTGGGTCTTGGTCTGTGGTCTGGGGATTGGTCTCAGGCAGAGATACAGGGGAAGGAAGGGACAAAGAGGAAGGAGAAGAGAAGGGTACACAGAGGAAGGGGCCTGAGAAGGCTTTGCAGCCTCTCAGGGGAAGGGACAAAGGGAGAGACACAGAGGACAACAGAAAACAGAGGATTAAACCAAAGAAAATAAAATAAAACCAGAACTAACTTACCTTTAGCCTGCTGAAAGAAGAAGATGGAGATGTTGCTGGAGCCAGGGAAGATTCTGCAAGAAGAGAATTCTGATGAAGAGCCTTTGCACCTGCTGCTGTTGTTGCACGAGGTTCAAAACGAAGACAAGATGAATGCCAAACGCCAAGAGAGTTTTGTTTGCGAGCTCAGGAGTCCAGGGGTTGCAACGGATACAGGACGGGGTCTTGAAGGCTGCCGACGTCGGCAGTCTCGCCGACGTCGGCCGCAGGGTCGCCGACGTCGGCAGAGTCAGAATGGAGACAGAGACTAAAAATAGCCTCTGCCCATTCTTGCACGCCGCCGGGTGGGGGATTGTGGGAAGAACGGTTATGAGCATGCTAAAATGGACGCGGGAGGAATATAATGGGGGGATTTTGGACAATAAATGCTAAGGGGAAGGTGGAGGGATTCAAGGGAGGACTAGGAGGGAGAAAGGACCAAGGGGGAGAACCAAGGTGCAGACACGTTTGCGGTGTCTACAATTACATCTACACCTTTGGTTACAGGGGTAACACAAGGCTTCCAATATATATATATATATGTCTTGTATGGGTCATTTTGTTAAGCATGGGCATATATATATATATATATATATATATGTCTTGTATGGGTCATTTTGTTAAGCATGGGCAAATATATATATATATATATATATATATATATACATATACATATACATACATATATATACATATATATATATATACATATACATACATATATATACATATATATATATATATATATACATATATATACATATATATATATATATACATACATATATATATACATATATATATACATTCACATATATATATATATACATATATATATATATACATATATATATATATATATATATATATATATATATATATATACATATATACATACATACATACATACATACATACATACATATATATATATATATATATATGTCTTGTATGGGTCATTTTGTTAAGCATGGGCATATATATACATACATACATACATACATATATATATATATATATATATATATATATATATATATATATATATATATATATATATATATATATATATATATATATATATATATATATATGTACATAGATACATATATGTACATAGATACATATATGTACATACATACATGTACACACACACACACACACACACACACACACACACACACACACACACACAATATTGATAGCTGCACATACTACATTACATACCTTTCCTACTACACAATCCATTTTCAATTTTGCATGCTAAGGTGTTTTATTTAGAGCAATATATACCAAAAGCTAGACAATCAATAGATGCACAAGCTTTGACTTATAATTTGTTAGCACATAAGATTGGATCTTATTATTTAATTACAAGATCTATAGATCCTAAACTTCCATTATATGAAGGTAAATGATATATAAAATAATATCTTAGATTTTTTCATGTGGAATGCCTGGATTATGATTTAAATGACAAGTTACTAACTAAGTTATTTACAAGAAGCCTAAAAGATTATGCCTTGCATTATTTTTATGATTTACCAATTCAACCAGTCAAAGCATTCAATCTATTATCAGATCAATTTATTAATCATTTTACTATTAACATTGATGAAAATTTTTCTTATGCACAAATTTATAAGCTGAAGCAAGGAACTAATGAACCTATCTATGACTATGTAGTTCACTAAAAGACAATTTTTTCCAAAATGAATAACACATTTATAGATAATGAAGTATAAGATATTTTGAAACAAAGTTTACATGTACCTTTGCATGAGTCAATTATTTAAAAAAAATAGATCGTTTTATTAACTTTTTCATACAATAAGAGAAATATAATTCAAGCTTCTTGCTTTGAATAAGCTCAAATATGCACCTTTATCTACATCAACTTCCAAAAAAAAATTTCAAAATAAACCATCTTAAAAAGCTATGCCAAAAAATACTAAATTTGATGAAGAGATCACAATTAATGTTATTTCTCAACCTTTTAATAAGCCTTTTTTAGATCAACCAATGAGGATATTCTCTATATTACAATAATTGCCTCATAAATTACTAAAAAACTTGATCGAATCATTCCTATTACTCTACCTCCACCATTAGAGGGTGATATGAGTATATGTCAAGGTAAATATTTTGATAACAGTGTATATTGGGATTCCATAGATGTAATGATCATTCTACTAACATATGTTTCAAGCTCAAACACCTTATTCGATATATTATTGACAACAATGTCTTTAAGGTAGGTACTCTTCCAGAGGAAACTAAGCCTTAATAGAATGAAAATGCTAAGTTGAATATTTTCAGTGAGCCATTTATAAACCATGATACAAACATGGATAATTATGTAGTGCATCACATCTATAATGCATATCCACTTCATGAGTCATATAATCATCCATTATATGTAATTATTGGTATAATTATTCAAAATACTCAACCATGTACTATGATTACTTTGGATGATATTGAAATAGTAGATGATGATTTTGATTTTCATGTTTTATGTATATGAGCATATATTGATCAATAACCCATTAAAAGTGTGCTATTGATAATGGATCAAGTGAGAATGAATTCAAAATGAATTTCATCCTTTCATTGGGTTGCATGCAACATGATATACAAGCAACATCTAAAAGTGTCAAACAGTTTAATGGGAAACAACAAACTACTTTGGGACACATTATGTTGTCTCTTCAAGTGGGATTTTCTATATTATCTACTCATTTTTTAGTTATATAATAGAATGGGGTCTTTTATATGATATTAGGATGCCATTGGTTGAAATATATCTATGCTTAGGTTTACCCATCTACCTCCTAGTTGATCCATCTCGTATATACCACTCAAGACAATATGATTATCAGATTACTCCCATCAAGGAGTGCTCACATCCCTCTAGTTTGAGAAACACCCTCCTCTACATAGAGAATGGATCTCTCATCTAATTACATTAGAATTGGGGTTGGGGGCACCCACATACCTCTATATATAGGAAATCACCCCTAGATATAGGTAGAACCCATATAGATAGTATCGAGGGTTGAGGGGACCCACGTACCTTCTACGGTACATATATTTGTAAAGCACATTCATTGAAAATCAAGTTGTTATAATTTTAGGAATCATATATGGGTACCCTCTATAATCTATGGTACTTCCTCCCCCCATCCACCATTTTAGTTCATTGATATGTATATGCAAGGACAAAACATATTTAAAATTATTGCACCTATGTAAAACATTTTTATTCAACCAATTTAGAAAAAGGTGCAAATGTATAAAAAATAACTAGTATCATAAAAAGGTGTCAAGTTGATAACAAACACCATCAAGTTTAACATATCCTAAATTGGTGATGCATACATATCAATAGGTTCCTCAAAGAGTAAAAAATTTGTAACAATATCCTACTAGTACTCATCAGATCTCAAACCACTCCTAGAACTACTCCTACATATGATTACATGAGTAGTGATCTAAATAGTTTCATTACAACACATGATGCATTTTCTGATTTTGAATCATGCACATCTGGCACATTTCATTTATGAAATGTTATCCTTATACCACTTATTGAAAATTATTATGGATCTCATATTAATGGGATCATTGGTTAGTAGGTTTCATTTTCAAATATTCTAAAAATCTAAAACATTCAAATAATTCAAAAAATAAAAATATGATTATACATACCTTCTTGTTTGTTTTATCATACTATCATTCTACTTATTACACATGTGATTGATTTGATCAATTCTTATAAGCCCTTAGTTTTTACTATATTTTTTGCCTCTTGGATATTTTTCACTTTCCAAATTTGAACAGTCTAACATAGTGACCCATACTACCATATTTTCCATATATCTTGTTGTTTTGACACTTTAAACTGAGAAAATTTCATTTTTTATCGAGGAAAATATCGACTAGTAAGGGACAAAAATGACTACCATTACTATCTTGAATTGGTAGATCCTATCCTATACCATTTTTCATTTAAAAATTAAAAAATAGAGCACATAGATTATTACTAATTTCTTGATATTTCATTCAGTTCCAGTAAACACAATAATACTTATTCATGTAAAATATTTCCTTCCCTATGCTATATTTATCATACATGATACATAAACTTAAAAGTGCGCATATGATGAGATGAGGATGTACAATATTTCCTCTCCATATCCATTCTATTCCCACATGTTTTTAGTTACATTCACATATACGTTGAGGGCATCTTACTCATACATGGCATTACCATTATTTCTAGTGCATACTTCACATTAACACATGTTGAAGATATTTTAAATCCCTTTCTTTTATTCTAATTTCAAACCCATGGTTTACTTACTAGTTCTTTTTTCTAGTTTCAAAATGCAAAAAGTAAAAAAAATCAAATATTGTAAAAATGCAAAAGCATTTAATATATTTTAAAAATAAAAAGTTAGGACCCATGTATGATTAGATATCTATTTTACATCATTAACATGTGTTATTTATCTCATGATTTTTTTTTAAAATAATAATTTTCTATCACACATTCATTTCATCGTTATTCATGATTGTTATGCAGGACATATAAATTTCACATAGACTACGATTTGGACTTGCCTCTATCCACTAGCCTTACTAAACTAGGGGCATATTTTCCACACGTTATAGTATTTATAGTATTATAATTCTATGAATATTATATTGTTTAGCTATATACTCTTTACAAATGTCTTGCTAACATCTATATCTTACATTAAGTATATGGGTATGTTATTTTATAAGATATGATCACATTACATATGCATGGTGTCAACTACATCTATAGTTATATGCTCCAATGATACTATTAATTATATATAGTAGATTATATCTTATTTGTTTATTGTGTATGGACCTTGGCCCTTGTGTGAAAAATTATATAACATATCTATGAGATCATTGTTTGGTATGTGGGACGTTTGAACATGTTCATTGATTGCAGCCCTTGGCTCTTTGTTTTGTGTGACATTTGAACATGTCTCTTATTTGTGACATTATTCATTTAATTTTGCATTTGACCCTTGGCCTTGTATGTGAAATATTTACTTATGAAAGATTTGAACATGTTCCTTGTATATGACCCTTGGCTTTATTATATGTCATTATGATTGTTATTTGTATGTGTTTATTGATCTTAATAAGTTTGATGAGTGCCATGCTCTATATCATGAACTAACTAATACATAGTATTCTAATTCTACAATCTAATATTGTGAGCTTCATTGATACATTTCAATAGGCCTTGCCTCATATGTTACATACATGATTTTAATGGTACATATATTACTATGTTGACATAAATTTCACATATGCTATTATTTAACCCTAAAATGGATGAGGATCCTATTTTGGGTAGATAGGGTCAAGAATATAGAAATGATAATGCAAAAGGGTCATAATTAGATCTATAACAACTCAATTGGGTGTTAAGCTTAAATATAAATGTACACTAAATTATTATGTTGAGAATAGGTTAAATATATAAAGAATAACTAGGTTATGCATAGAAATGACAAAGAAGTAATATATTAATTGGATCTAATGCCAACACAGTGTTGGATATGGAACACGTAAAAATTAAGTTGGAAGTATATTCTAGATTAGTTGTTAGATTCTAGATTGGATGCTTCTAGAGCTCTAGACACTAATATCATCCTATGACTATTGCATTGACATTACTATCTAGGTTCAATGCAAGTGTTATGTATAAAATACTTGCTAGAAAAGGTTGCAACCAGCTAGATGCTTTCGATTTGAATTCACACTCACTCTAGTCTATTTAGATTTGGGTCATGGACTATCACTCATCATGAAATGTCAAAACCCTAGTTTTTCATCTTTATAATGACTTTAGGGAAAATGGGTTAGTGAGTACACGATATAAATTTGACCTCAAAAATCCCTATGTCAGTGAGTGCTGTCTACATAGCCAATACTTTGAAGAGGGATTCAGACTAATGTAGTTTTCCCCTACATGTTGGCTTGTATGTGAATCATGTAATATGTTCAAAATAAGTAAAATACTGACCTATCTTGTAACTTGGAAAATTAGGCTCTTTGTTTTCTCTTTTAGTACTTCATACCTATAGATGTGTTGTTTCTATGACTAGTATGGAAATAAGAAGCTTTGTTTAATTGAGTGCTCTTTAAATGTTCCTTGATAAGAATACTAGGTATTTTCCCCATGTTTCTAGGTGAGGAATGAATCAATCCCTTTGGAGAGTTAACTCACATTAAAACACTTAGATCCACCATTAGGATACGTTTCATTTGAAAAATAGATGACTTTAAGGCGATGGACACTTATGTCAAGTTAGGACACTAACATCGATGTTAGTATTTATCCTCAACATTAGTGTCTAAGGAGCAGGAAAGTATGTACAAGCTCAAAACTTGAAGGAGTGGAAGATAAGTATATTTTAAGCAATCTAGACAAGATAGAAGGCTTGGATCATCAACATAAGACTAGTTGAACTAAGAAATAGGACAACAGGCACACGATAGAGTAGATGTAAAACTTATGGAAGAGGGAAAGGTTTAAAAATGAGAGGAACAACCAATTTATGAGTTTTCCAAGTGTACAACATTGAGGTGTTATATAATCTATAAATATCATTTACTATTACCCCCCTTTAATCTAGTAATGAAATTGCTAGTTTAAAGGAATGAAATACATACTTGGGTGTGTATAACACACCTTATCTTTTCATGTGCCCAACTTCAGTGATTTTTTGGTGACTGAAATGAAAATAAGATCATGTTAAAATCTATAATTTATGCATATAATATGGAATTGATAGTACTTGTAATATATAATATAGATTGTGTATATCAAGATCAAAAAAGAGAATGCTCCCAATGTCTTCATGACATGAGTAGAGGGAAGGCCAATGTCCAAAATATGAATAAATTATGTATTTTTGTATGCTTATATCATACTCAAGCTAAAGTGTGACACATGTGTAAGTATGAGTAATTGATATGGCATACATCAATATATAACTAACACATAGATACCAATGAGCCAATAGAACATGTATGTGTCGAACATATTTTTAGATTTTTTAATGTTTTTGATTTTTTTGGTATTTTATAATGTTTTAAAAGGAGAGATAAGCCTATGATGGCATCTAATGGATGGTCATAGTATCTCCCCACTATGAACATGGTGTAATAATCTTATGATTTTGTAATATCTATCATGGTAGTATTGGTGATGCTTTGTGTGTGTAAAATATGATTCCATGATCATGAAGTAGTAGGACTAGGGGTTTATGTAACCCATAATTGAGTTCTCTATGGTTTATTTAGAGTACTCATAATTGGAGCATGTGTAGGTGTTCTGGATATCTGAACATGGTGTGTAGTAGTTAGGGATTCTTTGGAATCCACTATATGTCTCTGAAGTAATGGTCTCTCAAGTATTGGACACCTAGTAAATGGGATTTCCTATTGCTTACCCTTTTATGGTGAATGAGCCTTAGTATCTTGGTAATTAATTATCTAGGTATAATTTTTTCTTGTTCAATAGGATGCTCATATATAATTTTGACAATTGTAACTAGCTGATTGACTTGACTGTATTTTGTATATCCATGCACTATATAGGGTACTAATCAAAGTGTATAGATCCAAGGTATCCATAATAACATATCAAAGATGCATGTGAAAGGTATAAATTAAAAGGTATTAACCACATGTGCGGGACCAACCTATAAAGGTAAGTAAATCTCACTAAAACCCTTCTGGGAGGTCCCATCGAATTCTCTAAATGATCTAGTAGAAGGATGTAAATCATGATGAGTACAACCAAAGTGCATAATTAATGTCATGGTGAAAACATTCTTATTTTCACCATTATCAATCATAACACTGCATATAAGATGTTTATCAAGGTATGATCAAATGAATAAAGAATGAATATTCATTATCCTTAATCTCACTATCATCAAATGTAATAGAGGGTATTTAAAGCATAGGAGGTATATATCATGTGTAAGTACCAATAATACCATCTAGTGGGTGCCCATAGTGTGATGGAGCAGGATGAGAATTATATGCCATTTACACTTATGGTTCCTTCTTAGAATGGTCTTGAAAATGATTGTTAAATATTTTATGTTTGTGGTGATCACTAGGTTGTGAGCCTAATTATTTTGGAGGATCATCAAATGTAAGCTTTTGGTCATCGATAAGATATTGGATCTTGTGTTTTAAGGGAAAACATCTATTTTTATAATGTTTTATTCCTTGATGATAATCAAAATAATTATTCACATCATATAATTTGGGTAGAAGTCAACTCATATCAACCTCGATAGGATAAGGGAGAGATATAAGATAACACTCTAGTAACCATGTGAGTAATCAATTTGGGGAATCAAGTAATTGGGAGAATTGTCACCTTGATGCATTGAATAAGACAAATTAATTAGGTTATTTTGAAACTATGTTAACCATGGTGGTTGTTTCCTTTTTAGGATTAGGAGGTTTTACTTTATAACTTGGCTTGATTGTAAATTGGTACTAGATTTAGATATAGATGGTGTGTTTGCTACATACTTGAGCTTATTCAATGAAATAATCTTCATTTCAAGTCATATAAAACATGCCATAAGTCATCAACATATTTTAACTTCTTAAAAATAATAGAGGCATTAGAGGAGAGAGCAAACTTTGTTTGAGTATGTCTTGCAATTCGTTATCTTCCATAAGATTGGTCATTTTAGTTAGAATTATCTAATATATCAATGCATATTCATTGTTAATTTAATTGGTTCCTTATTTTATTTTAGTAATTCGAGCATAGGAAACCTTTTCAAAAATATCAAGGGAAAAGTATGATAAAAACTAGTCTGCAAGAGGTTTGATTACTTTCATAGATTGAAGAGGTAAATCACAGAACCACTTCAAAGCATAGTCCTTGAGGTTTCATGGAAATAATTTGGTCAAAAGTTTATCATGGAAGGAATAATCAAGGAATGCCACATAGAAGTAATGAAAATACTATTTAAGATCACCTTTGCCATCATAAAATGGAAACTTAGGTGTAACAAAACTAGTTGGAAAAGGGTGCAAAGAGATATCAAGTGAAAGAGGTTTATGCAACACATTTTTCAAATAAATAAAATGAAAAAATTTTAAATCATTTTATTCAATGTTATTAACCTTGTCCTCCAAGGTATTTATAACTTAAAGGAGTGTTTGAATTTTAAACCCAATGGGATTTATATTAGCAATTTGAGTATTCACCAAAGGGGTTGTAAACATGGTTTGAGTAATAATAGGCATTAAAACTGGTATTTATGTTTAAATAACTGGTAATTCCATGGCAGATGTAACAATAGTAGTTTCAAGAAATAAAGGTTTAAACACATAACCCATGCCCCCACTAGATATATTATGTTGTAATGTGTTCAAGGGGAGGGATGTTTTAACTTTAGTTTTTGAAATTTTTGTTTCCAATATAGTTTTTAGGATCTCATCAATATCTTTAGGTTTTTGATAAATACACTCACAAAAAAATGTAATTAATTACATTAAATTATTATGTATATGCTCATTTTCATTTGTTTCATGGTTTTCATTATCATAATCTTCTTTTATGATAACCCTATCAGTGTATTTTTAATTATCAACATGGGTATCATCATGATCCAAAGTATGAGATCCCTCATTGGTTTGAGACTTATTAGATGGTGGGAGGGAAAGATCAATGTGTTAAATATGGACATATATAAATTAGGGCTATGTCTAAGTTTCATGCAAAATACTAAAAGTATGAAATGAAAAATTACAACAATATGAAACCCTAGCTAGATTAAAACCCTAGGAATTAGAAGAATTTCCATTCATATTAATAAGTTCACCAAATATTTAACCCTAAAATGGATGAATATCCTATTTTGGGTAGACAGGTTTAATAATATATAAATGATAATGCACAAGGGTGATAATTAGATCTACAATGGGCCAATCAGGTGCTAAACTTAAATATAAACATACACAAAATTTATTATGCTGAGAATAGGCCAAATATAGAAAGTAAAACTAAGATATGCATAGAAATGACAAATAAGTAATATAGTTAATTAGATATAATGATAACACAATGTTGGATATGAAATAGGCAAAAATCAGGCTAGAAAAAGACCCTGTAATACTCATTAGATTCTAGATTGGATGCTTCTAGAGATTTAGACACTAATGTCAACTTAGGATAGTTGCATCGATGATACTATCTAGGTTTGATGCAAGTGTTGTATATAAAATACCTAATAGAAAAGGATGCAACCACTTGGATGATTTTTGGTTTGACTTCACCTTTGCACTGGTGTATTTAGGTTTGGGTCATGGACTATCACTCCTCATGAAATGTCAAAACCCTAGTTCATCATCTTCATAGTGACCTTAGAGAGAAATGAGTTAGTGGGCACATGGTATTGAGTGTGTTGCCTACATAGTCAATACATTGAATAAGGTCTTAGACTGATGTAGTTATCCCCTACATATTGGCTTATGTGTGAATCATGCAATATATGCAAATCAAGTACAATAATAACCTAGCTTATAAATTTAGAAATTGGGCTCTTGGGATGCTCCTTTATTACTTTATACCTATAGATGTGTCATTCCTATGACCAATATGGAAATAGGGAAGTTTTATTTGATTGAGTTCTCTTTAAATGATCTTGGTAAGAATACTAGGTATTGTTCCCATGTTTCTAGGTGAGAAATAAATGAGGGTTGGTCTTGTATTTATATCAATCCCTTTAGAGAAGTAACCCACATTAAATCACTTAGGCCAACCATTAGGATACATTTCATTTGAAAAATACATGACTTTAGGGCAATGGACACTTGTGTCAGGTCAAAACACTAATGTCAATGTTAATGTATGTCATAGATATGAGTGTCTAGGGATAAAGAAAATATGTACATGATCAAAACTTGTAGAACTATGTATCTATTCAAAACTTGCAAAAAATATGTATCTATACATATTAGCAAGTTGTAGGATAAAAACTTCTATTAATATAAGTACATACTATGAATCTATAGTTTTATGTAGATGCAAATTTACATCTATCTCAATACAATTATAGATTCATACATACATATTATTTTTAAAACTTTGGGCACCATGATACATATTCATGACATATTTTCAATACTACTTTCCATCTATAAACATGGTAGGAATGTGGATGTTCTCCATTCTCTTTTGATTATGCATTTATGAATTAAAGAACCAAGTGACAATTTAGTCTATAATCCATCTACAATAGTTGATTCAATTAAAGTGCATAATGCATAACTTATAGGTTTAGTTCCTTTTAGTGTTATTGCCTAAAAATCCTTTGTGGATTCCAACCTATTTCAAATATTGGGGTTACAAATACCAACAACACAAATTGAGTTTTATATGTCCCTCAATGGGTTTTAATTTTTATATAAGTTCAATTCACTTTTGGGCTTGATCACCCTCAATTTTTCCATTGGTTCAACTAAGGAGCCAATCTCTTCAAGTACTTGATGGGAAACACCAATTCTCTAATGCTTATAAGAAGCATCATCTCCAATCAAAGTTAAAATACCAACATTGGTTTCACACATGCATGTGTACTCATTCCTTGTTATTTTTAGTATATTCAAATTCAAGATATATTTCAATTTTTAGTTTCACATATGAGCATTAAATACTTTTACTTCATTAGAAGATTTCTTATGGAATACCTTACATGTGTGAAGCTTTCTCCCAAAGGCAAAGTGTGTAGTACACATTTAGGTACATATTTACTTTACTCTACTAATTTAATTTATAGACTAAAGTGGGGGATGTAGTCATTCAAATTCAATCACAAATATTTGATAATGTTGTTTTCATCCCTATTTCACTTTATTGGACTTGAACACTAATTTTGACCTATTTCACCACCTCACTTTATCATAAGCACCTATATGGACCTATTCCTTTATAAATTACTATCTTATGCCTACTTAAATGTTCATAACTACTAAAAAAACCATCTAATTATTTGTGTAGACATCCTATGACCCAAAATTTACTCATTTCCATTTAGGACAAATTGACTAGTAAGGGATAATAGTCACATACATTTTTATCCCTTATGGGTCGATATTATCCTTAACCCTTATAATGATAACTTTTTAAATTTAGACCCCTATTTATAGGTTGGTTTTTAGTTATAGGATAGGTAGCATGAGTTTTTCCCCTTTTGGACTATTATAAAGGCATACTTAAGTCATCTATTCTACCATTTGGAAAGTACAATATAAAGACATACACTATTGCAGACTGAACAAAGATTCTCTATTCTTCTTAATTCTGATTCTAATCATTTGATATAGTCTTTATCCAATTCAATAACTTATTTAATCTAAGCCAAAGTAAAGCATTATCAGGTATTCAATCCATCTCTAGATGCATTCATATAGTCAAAAGAGCACAATTGTACAAATCACCTTATGTAAGAGAACTACATGGATTTGATTTCCCTCTCCAAATTATTAGATACATAACCAAAAATTAGTCATTATGGGAGTGATATGGATCAACTAATCCAATTACACTCCCATTTTATATTTGTAGGTTTTCAACAATTTCAACCCCTATTAGGCTTCAACTTTGAAGAAGTCATTTACAAGTATTTCATGCACATCTGAAGGCCAAATTTTGGCACACAAGGGTGATTTAATCTACCATAGATGATCATTCCTTGGTTTAACTACTTTTTATAAAAGAATATCAACTGAATCAATATTATGTTAGAATTACAATCACTGAGATGGGAGGTGAATCAATGATGAAAGATATTTAATCTAATTTCAAACTCTTCAAACCCTTAATCATTTAACATATATAATCATGAAGCATACACATCATTCATAATAATGATTACATAAGATAAATCAAGATCAAACACATAACACATGACATATGTGGGAAACCCTCTTAGGGAATACAACCCACTCTCAAGCCTTCAAACACATGGAATACTTGTCCTATAAAAGGATCACAAAAATGAGATCTTTTAGTGAAGCACCCACTTCACAAAGAACACCCACCCCTAAGCATGAACAAGCACCAACTTGTTATAGATGTTGAGCACCCACACAACACCTATGAAATTAATAGCTCTATAACTGTAATTTACTTTCAATATTATGTATAAATAATGTATAACACCTCTCTTTCAACCCTTCACCCTCTCTCAAACTTGCACACACAAGCAATACATCCAAAACACTCTTTTGGATCACTCTAGACCTCTTCGCTCATCTTCAATCTTTAGTCCTAAAAATACACTATTCTAACATCAAAATTATGACCTATAAGTCATACACATAGTCCTCAACCTACTCTACTCTTCAATCTATCCACTCAGCATACTCTCTCTCCTCTTCCTTCACTACTCAACACTTCACATCACTACTCTTTATACTTTTTTTTAACACTTAAAATCATCACCTTTGATCTCAGTCTTTATATAGCCTTCATGAATATCATATTCTTGGTCAGCCATTAGAATTTCCTTAACCCTTAAGGATTATTATCATACTAAGACATCAACCATAACATATATGGGTCACCCTTAAGTAGCTACACCTTTTAAATAGGCTTTAGTAGCCCTTATAGGTCTCATGGAGACCTAGTCAATCTTGTATCACTTAAATGATAAAATTAAAAACACAAGATCACTTCCAAATTTATAAGTCCACTCTACATGACCCTAAGACATCTTCAAGTGATTACATCCATCACTACACTCTTTTGTATATATAGAACCTACTCAAACAATAGTGTTATAAATGAGGCAACCATGAACAAAGAAATAATCAACTTATAAGCATTTATTAATACTAAATATGGATTGGTCAAACCTCCAAAATCCATACAAATTATCCTCATGGATTATACAACACTCTCCAATAGATAAATCATCATGAAACATCAAAATAAATTTAAACATTCTTCTCGGTTCACTTGCAGAAGATGGTCAAACATACAATCAAATTTGGATCTCAATATATAAAAATGTATGAGCATTCAAACCTTATAATAAATTTTTATATATGTTCCTTGGAGTCATTTACAACTTTTATTTTTATACCATTATCAAAATCATCATATATCAAACGTTATAACTCAAACAATGCAGACTGGTTTTTCCTTTGTTAATTTAAATTCTAATAGTCACTATGTAATGCATAAACTTTAGACATGTGTATTCATCTCATTCCCCTTGAAAATTTTATTAGATACACTCCATCGATCTCCTCAAGAATCTCGTAGACTTTACCTTTAATTGCTGGCCATTGATCTCGATCCATGCTATGAATATTGAGACACTTGGCAGCCTTGCATGCCTTCTATGGACCCCGCTATCAATCACCATGAAATTACACCACTTGGAAGTACTAAATTCAATCTAAGGATCATTTGAATTATTGACATTTTTATTTCCATTATATCTCCATTTGTGATTAAATGTGTGCCATTAGATCTTCATCTACATGATCACTTGCATGTCATTGATATTTGATCTAATCGAGATAGATTTCAAGACTTGGTAGCCTTGAGTTTACCCTATATAATATATATTTCCAAAATCTTGAAATTTATGGTATTTAGCACATCATAGTCTATAAGAGCAACTTTGACTAAGTATGGGAAACACTACAATCTACTTGGAAGGCCAACTTTTCACCTTGATATCTTTTACTAGACACCATATCAAGACCTAAAACTTGGATCATAAGATATTGGTACAAAATTGATCAAACCCATATGACCAAATTCTTTTGAAAATACCACACATGTGAATTCTAACATCATCAATCTACTCAATTAGTTTGATTTGCCAAGATGACTAGGAGAACCTAAACATTCATATGATTGCTCTGATGAATTCTTTTCACTTCCACAAGCACTCTAAGCATTCTTGACACCCCATAGGGATTATACAACATGATCACATTACCAAACACATCCATCATCTTCCTCACCAAGTCAAGCACTGAATAAATATGTAAGAACTTTGAATCACATTGAAGCACACTTTGTCATTATCATTCTAACACTCATAACTCCTCATCAACATCCTTGGTCACCTTGGAGACATCTTAGATAAATATCAAAAAATTTCCCCCTTTTTCATTGATTTCAACATGAACATAATACTTATGCACATATTCCTAATTCCTCTATAAATACTTTCTCCCCCTTTGACATAATGACAAAGTGGGCACCAACTGATTTGAAGGACCTAAAAAGACTTCAAAGATAAACCATCAGGAAAAAACAACCTCTTAGAGATGATACAAAATACCCTTAACACTATGTATACCTCTTATTACCTTGAGCTTCTCAAACATGCTCAAAACTCAACACTCTTCTTGACCATACATAGCTCTTATGAAGAAAGAACACACATGAACACCAAAAACTGCTTGAACTCACCTTGAAAATATTAATAGGGACTCCCCCTAAGTCACCTAAGCTTAGTCACGATTTGAGCACCTTCAAACCATCTCAAACCATGATTGGATCATCTCATATATGCTCTCTCTCACATCATACACAACTCTTGAAGACTTTCAAACTATCTAAGTTAACTCCCCTTAACTCCATGCTCCACCTAGATCATAACAACTTCAATAGGTCTTCTTAACCAATTCTATTTTGACACCTATAAAGCTCCATACTCTACCTACAAACCTTCAAAACCAAAATACTTGAACATACCTTGAGCACACATACTTGCTTCTCCATAAGAAAGATATCTCCTAAGAAGCATAGGTAGAGACACCTTAACCCACAATGTCGTAGAACAATGTGAAACTAGGAGTTGCCCATATCTCCTCATATTCCTTCTCCTTCTTTGACATCTAAAATTGATAATTCTTCTTCTTCTTCTTCTTCTTATGCTTAAGAGAAACAACTTGCTCATCCATTAAAACATTCTTCTTCTCTTTTAAAATTATATTGACAACACATGGAGATAGCATAGACTCATGGCATACCTTTTCACTTGAAGTATTCATCTTGGAATTCAAAACCTCATCACTAGGTATTGAAAATTGATGTTATTTGTATGAAACATTCTCAATAACATTAGATTATTCACTTGGATCCATACACACCTCATAATTATCCTCAACTATCACCTTGGTCTTCTCCTCGAGCTTGGTCTCTTTATTAATAACATGAGCATACAATGAAATCTCTTGGCATTCTTCAACCTCTATAACATTCTCCACCATAAAAAATAGACCTATTGGACATATAGACTCATTATGACTCACACTTTTCATCTTTGGTTTGCATGAGTTAACTTGTCTTCTTCCTTGCACTCTAAGAGTCTGATTAAACTTATTTTGACTTGATGCTTTTGCTTGCAGAACCTAGCAATGTGATCAATCTTGTCATAGTTATAACAGACCATTCTTCTTGAATTACAATCAACTAGCCTTACCTAATTTGGACAAAATATTATAATGTGTCCTATGTCATAACAACTAAAACACTTAACTTTACTCATATTATTTGACTCATGATTCCACTCATTCTTAGCAAGCCTTTTACACTCTCTATCCTTGTGACAAAATTGACTGTAAATATAGAAGTAACCATTGAAATTGGCATACCTCATTGCATTTGGTTGTTTAATCTGATTTATCTTCATTCTATCAGTATCTTCATTCCATGACTGATGATTGACCTTAAAAGTCTAATCCTTCTTGTTCATATTAGCCTTCACATTGTCTTGAGTTGCAAATTTTTGTTCTTCTTTGTAATTAAGTCCATTTATATCAATAACATGCTTTTGATTATTCAAAATGTTTTCTTGATCACTTGAGATCTTTTCAAACCTCACAAATGACTTCACCTTACTAGATGTCTTCTCTAATTCAACTTTTAATTACTATACCTTCATGCTCCTTGGAGTCTTCATCAATTCCAACCTCATACATACTAAATTGATCCACATATTCCTTCATTTATGACTTCAACTTCTTGGTATTCTTCTTTTCAATCTTTAGATCTTTAAGGGCATTTATCAACTCAGTCTCAAAGTCCTTATTTTCTTCATCATCTGTATCACTCCAAGTAGACTCTTCTTGATATGAGCAACTTCCTTCTCTTACCATGAAAAGAACTTGATCTTCAATAGGACCATTATCTTCATTATCAAACTCATAATCACTATTTTCACTCTCACCTAATGATCTATAATCTTTATTGGTGTAGAGACTCTTCTTGTCCTTGAAAGACTTCTTGTTATCATAATTTATGAATCCTTTCTTCCTCTTAGTAGACCTAAATGTCTTTTTGCCTTCATCTTGGCTTTCAGCATGCTCTTCATCATAATTATTCTTATACTTATGAGGGATCTTATTGGCAAAGTGTCCTACCTCTCCATAATTGAAGAATTTGAAGGGTAGTTTACCCTTATACTTGCCCAAACCTATTTTCAATTTCTTTTTAAATAAAGTAATTAGTTCATCATCATCAATATCAAATATGTCATCATCTTTGAGTTCCTTACTTTCAGTTATCTTCTTTTTTGGCTTCATTTATATCATGAAAGCTACTTCCATCTTTGGTAGTTTGTCTTCACTGACTCTCATCTCATAGATAGTAAGAATTCCATGAAATTCATCCATCTTCATATGAGTAAGATCATGGATTTATTCTACAATAGATGATTTTGAATCAAACTTGAGGGCAAGAGACCTTAATACCTTTTATATTATAGTAGATTATTCAAGCTCCTCTCTAAGACCTCTGATAATGTTCACAATCTCATCAACTCTCTATAGAAAGGATACCATAGAATCTTCTTCCTTCATCTTGAGACTCTCAAATTATCTTTTATGAGTTTTCAACTTGACCAATTTGACCTTTGTATCCCCTTCATAAATGATTTGTACTTTTTCCCATATCTCTTTGGTAGATTTACAATGGATTAACTTGGTGTACTCGGTTTATAAAAGACTATAAGTGATGGCATTTATTGCCTTATAATTTCTCTCACATAACTTCTTATCACCTGCATTAGTTTTAGAAGTAAGGGGGGCTAAATATCCATCCACAATAGATTTCCAAATGTCAAATACTAGTGACGTGATGTAGGTCTTCATCTTCACACTCCAAAAATCATAATTGGATCCATTGAACATCAGTGCTTGCTTAGTGGAAAAGATTCCTTACATTTGATGACTACTCATATCATACTTTGGATCACCTTCAAATTGTTAAATTTGTAAAGAAGGTCATACTTAGATACCAATTGATAGAGGTATAATCATTGAGGGGGGGTGAATCAATGATGCAAAACATTCAATCCAATTCCAAACTCTTCAAACCTTTAATCATTTAACATATATAATCATGAAGCATACACACCATTTATAATAATGATCATGAAAGATAAATAAATATCAAGCAAATAACACATGACATATGTGGGAAACCCTCTTGGGGAATAAAACCCACTCTCAAGACTAAAAACACATGGACTACTTGTCCTATATAATGATCACAAACATGAGACCTTTTAGTGAAGCACCCACTTCACAAGGAGTACCCACCCCTAAGCACAAACAAGTACCAACTTGTTCTAGATGTTAAGCACCCACATAACACCTAAAAAATCAATTGCTCTAGAACTCTGATTGCCTTTCAATTTGATGGATAAAAAAAATGTAACACCTCTATTTTAACCCTTTACACTCTATAGGTACTTCAATCTTTAATCCTTAAAATACACTGTTATGCCATTAGAATTATGACCTACAAGTCATATACATAGTACTCAACCTACTATACTCTTCAATCCATCCACTTAGCATACTATCTTTACTCTTCCTTCGTTACTCAACACTTTGTATCACAACTCTCTATACCTCTTTTTTTAGCACTTAAAACCATCACCTTTGATTTCACTCTTTATGTATCCTTCATAAATATCATCTTCTTGGTTGGTCATCATAATTGCCTTAACCCTTAAGGCTTCTTATCATACTAAGACATCGACCATATCATCCATGGGTCACCCTTAAGCAACTACACCTTTTAAATAGGCCTTAGTATCCCTTATAGGTCTCATGGAGACCTATTCACTCTTTTAACACTTCAATGAGAAAATTAGAAACATAATATCACTTAAAAATACATGGGTTCACTCTACATGACCCCTATGACACCTTAAAGTGATTACATCCATCACTATACTCTTCTATATATATAGAACCTACTCAAATAATAGTCTTGTACACAAGAATACCATTAATGAATAAATAGTCAACTTCTAAGAATTTATTCATACTAAATATGGATTTTTCAAACCTCAAAAATACATATATATTATCCTCATGGAGTCCAAAACACTCTCTAATAGGTAATTCATCATGAAACATCAAAACACCATTAAAACAAATTTAAACATTATTATCGAGTCACTTGTAGAAGATGGTCAAACACATAGTCAAATTTGGAGCTCAATATATGCAACTTTATGGATATGCAAACCTTCTAATCAATTTTTATAGATGCACTTGAGATTCCTTTACAACTTTTATTTTTATACCAATGTCAAAATTATCATATATCAAAATTTATAGCTCAAATAATATAGAAAAGTTTTTCCTTTGTTAAGTTAAATTCCAATGGTCACTGTGTAATGTAGAAGCTTCAAACATGTGTATTGATCTCATGCCCCTTGGAAATTTTATCAAATACACTTCATCTATCTCCTCAATAATTTCTTGGACTTTGCCTTTAATCACTAGCTATTGATCTTGATCCATACTACTGAGATTGAGATAATTGGTAATCTCACATGCTTTCTATAGACCCTGCTGTTAGTCATCATGTGCTTATGCCACTTGGTAGTCTAATGTGAAATCTGAAGATCCTTTGACTTATTGACCTTTTACTTTTCATTATATCTCCATCTATGATTAAACACATGTTATTATATCTTCATCTGTATGATCACTTGCATGCCGTTGATCCTTGGTCTGATCAATCTAGATTTTAACACTTGGTAGCCCTGTGTTTACCTTGTATAAAAAATATTTCCCAAGGCTTGAACTTGATGATATTTGGCACGTCACAGTATACAAGAGAAACTTTGGCTAAGTGTGGGAAACACTATAATTTTCTTGAAGGCCAACTTTTCACCTCAATATATTTTGATAGACACCATATCAAGACCTAAAACTTAGATCATAAGATCTTGGTACAAAATTGATCAAACCCATGTGACCAAATCCTTCTAACATAATCACATGTGAAAATTATGACATCATCAATCTAGTCATTCAACCTTATTTACCAAGATGACTAGGATAACTTAGACATTCATATGACCACTCTGATGAATTCTTTTCACTTCCACAAGAACTCCAAATGTTCTTGACACACCATAGGGTTTATACAAAATGATCACATTAACACCACATCCATCATCTACCTCATCAAGTTAAACACTAAATAACTATGTAAGAACTTTGAAGCACATTAAAGTACACTTTGTCATTGTCATTCTAACACTCATGACTCCTCATCAACATCCTTGGTCACCTTGGAGACATCATTGATAACTCCCTAACATATTATAGTGCCGGTCATTCATGTCATAGTTTTTATGATCATGTCTTTCATCAATCGCAGTCACAGTTTTTGGGCACTTGTAGAATCACTCTATTTATCAGTTCTAATTTCTATCTGATTTCACATAGTTGAATCACATATAATGAACATTTAAGTCTTTTATTTTGTTCATAGTTAGTATTCTTTAATTCAATTGTGTTTTATTGATTTTAGTTTTTTCTTTCATTTTACTTGTTTGAATTTGATTTACAATATCTGTTATATTTTATTCAATTTATCTGAATTAGGATTAATCACCACATTAATTCCAAATTTTGATAAAATAAGAGTATATTGTGCATTTAAGTTTTGTGGTGCATGGTGATGTGTTACAATTATTTAATTATTGTAGTGGGTTGTTAAGATCATGAACATAAGTTGGTGGGTCACGTGTCTATATAAACATGCCCCTACACTTAGGTTAGTTTGTAAAAAAACTTAAGGATCATATGTAGTATTTTGAGGGATAGATATAATTGTAAAGAACATGAATTAACAATAATAAATATGAGGATATGATGTTGTAATGCATATCATTTGATTTTTTTAAATGCTCATTACTTATGTAATTTATATTTTTGTTCACTAAAATTAGATAAATAATACTTATTTTATTTTCATATTTTATTGCATTATTATACTATGTAATTTTGAAGGGTTTGTGGTCTAAGACATCTCTTAATTAAGACCCATAATGGTGATTGCATCAATATTTTAGACTCCCCTCTTATCCCAAAGGATGTGCTTGAAATTCTTCTTCCTTGTGCTTAGTTTTTAAAAATATCTAGTCATTTGATGGTTATGTCGACCGTCAAGCACAATTACTTGCAATATTTCTATTTATAAGAAACTACAAGATTTATTGCCCAATATTACTTAATTTGTTTCATATCACATTGATTGGTGAGGCCTTAGCTTGATATTTTGTGTAGAGGGTCCCTAAATTAATTCTAATGCTTACAAGAAGCTTTATAAGATCAATGCATTACCAACAATGGACCTAGAACCACATATGTGAGTATTCAACATAGTAAATGACATTACAAGTATCATATGCATGATTACATTTATACCTTCCTTATTATCACATGATAAAATGTTTTATTTAATGATTTATTAGTTCATTATAATAATTTAAACTTAATTTATCTTTTATTATTTTGGTCATACCATGATATATGTTTATAGTGGTTTTGTTTATTTGGTTTGTTTGATGTTTGATTCTTATTATTTTTACTTTTAGTATGTTAATCACATAATTAATTAACTTATATGTTTTAATAACTCTCATCTTGACAAGTAAATGAATAAATAGAGATAAGTTTGTAATTGGCTATAATTATATCCTCTATCCTCTTTCTCATCCTGATGATGGTTTATAGAATGTGACCTAAAACATTGATGTAAAATTACTCACATAGTTAAATCAAGAAACATTCAATATACTCTACATGGACTGTGGAAATACTATTGATCTTAGTCTTTGATTTATTAACCATGTGATCTTAAAATGTAGCATTTATTTATCAATAGTCTTATATCACCTATCAAAGATAAACCACTTGACATAAATTGTAAATCATTCACTTATCTTACTCATATGGATACTAACCTTGTAAAATAAAAATTAGTTTGGCTTAGGGTTTATATATCACCCCTTAGGGATTCAAACATTATTAATACCAAATCACCTACCATTAACATGTATACATATTGGGTTATGAAAGGAGCAACACATACAATGAGACCTATATCCAACTAACCTAAAAAGTTTTTTAAAAATCAATATATAATATAAAGAGTTTATTAGACAAGAACTTGATTTATCTACCCCCTATTCATGAGAATTAATCTAAATTATAGGTCAAAATATAACAATGATAAATTATTTTATTCTTACCATGATATTATAGGCCATTCAAAAAATATATGCATTGATTTAAGAGATAAAATTTAAGATCTCATTGAAAAATGCAATCTTATGCTTGACCACCACATTTCACTAGGAAAGGGTATTGTTTACATAGAAAATTAACCTCATGTTTAACTTATTTTTTATTTAGTTATATAAACAAGCATAAGAATTAGGATAATTCAAATTATATAAATTATGGAAATAATATATTAATCTAAATGTAAATGTAGAATATGATTACACCATTATACTTAGTATAAATAGAAATGACCTAAGGGATTAAGATTAGCATGCTACTATTTTGTACATGACTGAGACAATGTGTAAGTGAAAGAAAGGTTGAAAGTATATTGTGGGTCACTTAGATAAATAATTGGGTATCTAGAATAGCCTAGATAAATTCATCAGATATTAGACACCTGTACCATATAATATAATATATTCTTTGTTGAATTTATTTGTGTGGATTGTGCTTCTATTTTAACATAGGTTATTTCACTTACTTGTAATATGTCTTTGTGTGCCATATTAGGTGCTCACTTATTGTGCAATATCTAAAAACCTATCTCCTTCTATTTAAAACCATAGTTCCACTTTTGACACCAGGACTATAAATGGGGAAAGAGGTGTGTTGAGCTAACCTAAACCACTCCCTAATGAATGAATAAGTGTTACCTATATATCCAATAATCCAAAGATGGAATTTAAACTATATGTAGTTCTCCCCATTGGGTGTATTTATGGAATGGTTCTCCTTTTATGAATGAAACTTATAATATAGATTTTGAAAAATGACAAACAGAAAACTTGACATGGCTTAGATGCTTCAAGTTTGGATAGGGCTTACTCCTTGTGACTAATACCTCATTTGGGAAGATTAGGGTAGTCATTTTGAATGTGCATAAGTTTATAAATGTATCTTAATGAATTCCAACTATGGAAAGAGTATTAAACCTACCATGTATTTATATTGGAACCATTTAGTGATTTATCATGCCAATAACATGTGAAACATATGGGTAGACCCATGAGAGATAGTTTGAATTTGGAATATGACTATTGCTTGGTGTTGGACATATTTTTTAGGATTGGATGCATATATAATTTTGTAGGCATCTGAGTCTAACATATTCATATGGACTATATAAATACTGATTTAATTATCTATAGACAGTTTGAGTATAACTTTGAATAGGTAATCCACATACTAGGAATTCATGTAGGTGTCTGATATAAAAATCAGGAAGGTTTGACCCATAAAAAGTATGTTTATAGAAGATAAGGGTTTGCAACAGTCATGTAAGGTGAAGGTAGGTTAATAATAATATTTCCAAGTGACTAATGCCATATTTTAGTTCTTAAAAATCTCCCATTCTATTCAAGTATTTAAATGAAATACAATGTTAGAGTAAAAGGATAAGTAAATGTAATTGAGTGTGTGCATCTTACTTTGTTTTTGGGAGAAGGATCCAAGTATGCAACATTATCCAATCAAACCTAAAATAAATATGGAATAATCAATGTACATATTTGTAATGAAATATAAAATGGAAAATTAAACTTTTTAAACTTAAAGAGCAAGGAAGGAATACACTTGTAAGTGGGTGAATAATGTTTCCCTATGATTCTATTAGAGATGATGATTACTACTATGGTATTAAAGACTATGATTTATATTGAAGCATTAAAGAATTGGGCTTCTTTTTGAAATATTTGGAGAGTTGGGCTTCTTGTTGAAGTGATTAGAGAATTTGGGGTGATCATGCTCCAATGGATAAATGAACTAAGTCAAGGGCCATTTTTTGGTAAAATAAATGCCTCAACCCTCAAGAGTAGTGCTAAGTTATTGACTGATATTGAACCTTAACCATACCATTCATTTAACTGATATTAAACCTCAAGATGAAAGGGGATCCTATACCAAACTCATATAAGGTGAAACAACTATTGTAGATAGACTTATAGATTTAATATGTAACCTTTAGTACTATCAATGCCATGTTTTTAAATATAAATATGTAATAGTGTGTGTGCATGAATAATGTTCATGCCTCATCATCTGATCCAAACTATGCTAACATTATATATAATGTTGTACGTCTATACCTCATTTTGTTCTAAATCCAAAAAAATGAAATGCTGTAATTTATTTTTCTATAAAATGTGTGCATGTGCTTTGCATATGGCCCCATAATCTATCCTAGTATACAAATATCTATCTCATAATTTGAAAAAAACTAATTAGGTTAACCACTCTAGACTCTATAAATAATGTAATCTTTCAAAAAAATGAGTTTTCCATAAATTGAGTCTTAAAAATTTATGAAAATCCCATTAATATGGCGCTATTTTGATGTTATAGATGTAGCTTGCAAATTACTCATCTCAAAATAAAAGAGTTAACTATATCATGTTATGTAAAAATATGTAATCAATTTTAAGCATGTGCTAACATGTGAATAATATGTCATCATAGTAATGAATATATAGTGAAATCATATATGAAACATGTATCGTAAGGCCTACACATGTCATTTCAAGATAGATATAAAAATTAGGCACGCAATAGTAAACATCACCAAATAATAACTATGCATGAAGATGAATGATATGGATCATGGCACCACACACAAATAGGTTGGTGTGTGATATGGATCACAACACCAAAAAAATAGTAGATAATCTTAGATCTATCCACTCATAATCACACAATGTCATGGCTGTGATTCACACAATAAAGCACACACAATAACCCGCAATGTCACCCAAGGCAAACACCAAAAAAATGAATAATTTATAATAAAATGTCACATAATGCAAGATCCTTTCAAAGATAAGTCATAAAATTAAAATATCAATGAATAAAAGTTGTAAAATAAGGCAAGGGACCAAAGAAAGAGGCATACAATGATACAATCAATCAACTAACATAAGTAATAGAAGGCAAGGGATAAAAAAGAGGCATATAATGATATTCAAAAAAATCATATACTAAAGTAAAATATGAACATGCATAATTGATTATTAGTGTATAGGAAATGAAATAGAAATAATGAAGCATATACAAGTCAAACTAGTCTACACTATTAATCTATCTCAATGTCTCAGCATAACAAAGTAACTTATCCATGAAATGTAACACTATAAATAATATAAACAAGAACAAGATGTGTAATAAATACATTTATCTCAACATGATAAATGGAAATTCCATATAAATTTATAAATGTAACAATGTAACATATGGAATGAATGCCCCCAACATTGACATAGTCCTTGGGTATATGAATGTCCTGCATTTGTGCATCCATGTATCATGTAAAGCCTATGGGTCTTGCATCTCACTCATATTATTTTATCCTATTTTTTATAAAAAAATTAAAAATTTAATGTGATTATAGGTGTAAAATTAGAGTATATTAGAATGATAAAAATGGATAGTAATCAATAATTATGATTTTGACAAATTGGTAAATATAGAAAACCGCTGTTTTAGGAAAGCACTAGGAAGAAAACAAGTTAAATCATAATTTCATTGAATATTTTAAGTTTTTGAAAATGGAAATAAATATTAGATAATATTTTTCATGCTTGGAATTAAAACAAAATTATAAACTACTCTTGGATATGTCAACTATAAGTGGATGGCAGTGCAAGTCATTCGAGGCTATTGGCTATAATTTTATCCCAGTTTAATGCGTTTAGTGATATAAAAGGAAATACATAAATAATCAAAAGAATGATAGGTAAATATTAGGGGTAGAATTAAAAAAATTCCTATATGTGATTAATATAAGTGGATATAAACTAGAGCCACTCAAGTTTGTTGACTACAGACTTGTCTTGATTGATGTGATGAAAAACTCATCAACATGCCTTTTCCACTTGTGTCTCCTAATAAAATTAAGATATATTTGTATACACAATATTTTCACTTTATCATTTAATAATTATTTTTATTTTAATAACATATCAATCATTAATATCTCTGAGTGCATGCTTTAAAGGGGGTAGGAAAGGGGTGGGTAAGCCTTTGGTGTTTTACAAGAGATATTGCTATCTATGTCATGATCACATCATTCTTATTTCTATTCAACTTCTTCACATTTGTCTTTATACCTACCTTATTCCATCATACCTCAGTTATATTATTTCCCTAATTTCCTATGGTATCAAATTGGTTGATACAATCTATTCAACACATGTAACCTTCTCATATTGTATTAACCAATCTGATGTAGTTTTGAGTCTATTCTCTTGAATTTATATTGTATCAACCTGGTCAATATAATTCAATGTTAGATAATATATTTTTGACTATATTTATTTAGTTGATGCCATCATCTTAGCTTTTAGGGGTGATTTTATTTATTTGATCACTCTATATACTAGTCACATTTCATTCTAATGGATGATATAAACTTTATTCACTCTAAATTCTCTTGAAAAAGTTACAAAACTCTTGAGCCAAGATCTCTCCAATGGCTCATTACTATAGCCATTAATGCTTCAACATATTCTCAGAAGAAACCAATTAAAAACAAAATCAATTGTTATACACACAATGAGATATGCAAAGGATATGTAAAATATTTCAAAATCATTTAAAGCATAAATAAGCATAGTCAAAATAATATTACAATGAAGTACACTTGATTATATAGGCAAGACAAATTAATATGGAAGATAAACTAGGCAATGTGGGACTAAACCCTACATAAGATAAAACTAAGTAAACACAAATACCTTGAGCCTATAAAGTATTAGTAAGATACTCTAACACTCCCCCTCAAGTGAAGCTAGGGGCTAACAATAGAGGATGCAGTGTGAAGTCATGCATCCTTATGGATGCCAATACATCATGTTAGAGTACATGGATGTTAAGTTGTTATAACCATTAAGTTGAAGTAGGAATGGTGCTAAATATGAAGATCATTGGACACAAACATTATGGTCTAAAGTACTAGGTAGAATGATGAACATGCAAAACATCACTTGAACACCCTCCAACATAATGGTGAAGTGAGCACAAATACTAGTGGGGATACCACACTAGTGTCATTGGTGTGGATACCACACTAATGTCACTATAAGAATCACCAAAATGGCCATGGAGTTAAGTAACAATCCTCATATGGGTTATGACAAAAAATTGCATAAATAAGATACCCATGTATAAAGGAGTAATCCAAAAAACACTCAAAGGTGCAAAATATGCATATAACTCTCTTGAAGAGCAAAAAAGAGAGAAAACTCATAGGAAAAACTCCCCCTCCTAAAAGAGATAAAAGAAGAAGAGAGAGATAAAAAAAATCCACCCAAAGATGATGCTAAAGTAGTCTGCACTTTAAGTACCCATAAGTTGTAAAAAAACTCAATCTGCATAAGTGGTCCAAATCCACTACTCAATCATAAAACAACTGATATTGGGCTCCACTAGAATAGCTTCAATCAAGAAGACTATCAGTGATGATGAAAGTGATAAAGAGTAAAACATGTGTAAGGAATGTTCAAAACTAAGAATCAAAATGTACATCATATCCTCCCATGCTACTGAATGGATAGAGTGGAAAAAAGGTGTCTACAATAGTGGTGTAAATCCACTACTTGAATATTGAACAAGTTGATACTATATAAGACAGAATAGATCCAAAATGAGGAGATTGTCAACAATATAAAAAAGGTGTTGAAAATATAGATTAGTCTCTCAAAGATGATGGACCATGGTGGCAATGGAAAAGATAAGAAATTGACAAAGTGAAAAGGTGCTCAAAATAGAGCACACCGATGCATGAAGGTAGATAAGGCTAAATCAATAAACCTCCCATGGCACTTTATAGATTAGTGCAAGTATAATATAACTCATACACAAAAAACACATAAGGAAATGAGGAGATTGTCAACTTGTTGAATAAACCATCAAGAGAGATGCTCCAAAAATAAGGGAGTGAAGAAGTGTCTCCATTGAAAAAGGCAAGGTACTAAGAAAGGGGCCTTGAGGAGACATGAAAAAACTAGCAATGTGTCAAAGTACTAATGCATGTCATGGGTTGATTAATATTAGGGTGATTAATTCACCATTAAATGATAAATGAGTAATATTAAATTATTCATAGTAAATTGTAATATGGTCATTTACCATAGTTAGTTGTTAGATTAATATGGGTAAAACAAATTAAGTAGATACATGGTTTGAGAGAATAATCTATTTTTTATATTATTGTTACTCCCTATAATTTTAGGAGAATGGTTGTTGTATTATTATAACCAATGCTCTATTATGAGCATGCTTCTATGTATAAATCAGAAGCTACTATAATCATTTTGATGATGAAATATAATTAAATGAATTCATATTAATTCATTCTATATCTTTTGATTGCTTAGTAGGAAAACAACATCAAATTACATTTTAGAAATGTACCTATAGATCCAATGGTAAACTTGATTTGGTTCACATAGATCTGTGTAGACCAATGACACCTAACCATGCTAGATTTAAGTAATTTATGTTCTTTATTGATGATTATTCTAGAAAAATGTGAATCTATTGTCTGAAAATAAAGGATCAAGATTTTGAAACTTTCAAGAAGTTTAAAGTGGCTATTGAAAATGAAACTGGTTAGCACATCATGACCCTTCGCATAGATCATGGGGGAGAATTCACCAATAATGAGTTTAAACATTTTTTGCAACCAAATGATATTCATCATCAAATGACACCCCCACATACACCAAAAATAAATATAGTTGTTAATATAGGAATCATACTATTGTAGAAATGATGCAATCTATGATACATAACTCAAGCTTGACAAAGGCATTTATCTACTCAATAGAGTACCCACTATAGCTCTTGATGGAGTAACTCCACATTAAGCTTGGTTAGGGAAAAAATCATCTATAGCACATATTTGATTTTTTGGATGTCAATCACGTATGCACAATCCTAAATTGGAATATAATAAGCTTGATATGAAAGCCAAAAAATATGTGTTCTTAGGGTATAGTGGATAAGCACTTACCTATAGACTCATGGATCCAAAAACTAGACAAATCTACACTAGCAGGGATGTTGAAATCTTTGAAAAGAAAGAAGTAGAAGTTCCTTCTACAAGTACACTTGATAAACAAATCAGTCCCATAGAAAATATAGAAGATGGTGATCTCCCATATGAATACAATAATGATGATGGGAATGGTGCAACTCCACCACCCACAAGAACTACTCAATGTATGCCTAAATGGTATACAAATACTCTCAAAGATGTAAAGTTGGATGGTGTTCCAAACACATCTACCACTAGACCAAGGACTCATAGTATGGCTCATGGTGAGGTCAATTTAGCCTTAATGAGTAGAGTTGTTGACTATGTTGAGCCCTCTATAGTTTAGGAAGCCCTATAGTTAAAACCTTGGAAAGATGCCATGGATGCAAAATATAATTCATTGATGAAAAATAAAACATGGTAGCTTGTAGATATTCTACCAGGGAAGAAGCCAATCAGATGCAAATGGATCTTCAAGATGAAGCACAAAGTAGATGTGAATCTCAACAAGCATAAAGCAAGACTTGTTGTGAAGGGGTATGCTCAAAAAGAAGGCATTGGCTATGAGGAGACATTTGCTCCCATAGTAAAGATCAAAACAATCAGAATGATTTTTGCTCTATCTACATAGTTTGGATGGAAAGTCCATCAAATAGATTTGAAAAGTGCCTTCCTTAATGGAAACTTATGGGAAGAAGTCTACATGACTCAACCCAAAGGTTTTGTCAAATATAGAAAGTAAGATAAATTTTGTAGACTTTTCAAATCATTGTATGATATTAAATAGGAGCCCAGGGCATGATATATCAAGATTGATGAGAATCACTTGAAACATGGATTTGAAAGGATTGCATATGATCCAAATCTCTACTTCAAACAAAAATGGGTGGAGATTTTAATTTTAGTTATATATGTTGATGATCTAGTCATCACTAGAAGTTCAGTGAAGATGATTGAATTAACAAAAAAAGATCTAAATCAATCATTTGACATTATAGATCTCAGGCTTTTGCATTATTATCTTGGTTTAGAAGTTTGGCAGAGATAAAATCACATTTTTGTATCTCAACTTAAATATGCCAGGACAACACTCATGAAATTTCAAATGATGGATAATAAACCATTTGCCACACCTATGGAGATAAAGCTTCAGTTATCTTGAGTAGATCCATCACCACAGGTAAATGTAACTCTATATAAATAGTTGATGGGGAGTCTCATTTAATTGACCTACACTAGGCTAGACATCAGCTATGTTGTTAGTTATCTCTCAAAGTTCATACAAGAGCCTAAGATAAGTCACTAGAAAGAAACAAAGCAAGTATTGAGGTAGATCAGAATAACTATGGATTTTGGCCTATAATACAAGAAGAATGATAACTTCTTGATTAGATACTCATACTCAAAACATCTAGGTAAAATTGATGACAAGAAATCTAGTTTAGGATTCATATTATTTTTGGGATCTGGACCAATATCATGGGGGAGTAAGAAGAAAAATTGTATTTCAAGGTCCTCCATAGAATCAGAATATCATGCCATAGGAAGAGCTGTCTATGAAGTGATTTGACTCAGACATATACTTGAAGGATTTGGATTACTAAAGGATCAATGAATAATTATTCATGTAGACAATGAAGGAGTAGTGAATCTTGTTCACAATCTAGTTTTTCATCAACACACTAAACACATTGAGGTGTAAGTTTATTTCATTCATGAACATGTTTAGAACAAAAATATCTAGATCTAGTATTACCTAACAGATCAACAATGTGTAGATGTTTTTACCAAAACACTTGCATAGGAAAAATTTGAAGCATTCAAAGAATTTCTCTCCTATTCACTTAAGACAATGTTGAATTAAGGGGGGGAATGTTAGGGTGATTAATTCACCATTAAATAATAAATGAGTAATATTAAATTACTCATAGTAAATTGTAATACAATTATTTATCGTAGTTAGTTGTTAGATTAATATAGGTAAATTAAATTAAGTAGATACGTGGTTTGAGAGAATAATCTATTTGTTTTGTTATTTTTACTCCTTATAATTTTGGGAGCATGGTTGTTGTATTGGTATAACCAATGCTCTATTATGAGCATACTTTTGTGTATAAATTAGAAGCTACTATAATCATTTTGATGATGAAATAGAATTAAATGAATTAATATTAATTCATTCTCTATAATGGAAGATTGTGAAAAATGGTGATAATAATAATAATGTATGCAAACATACTAGAACATGATCACTAACCAAAAACAACAATATGCAAAGCACAACCAAAAAGACATCAGGCTCAATTAAAAATGCATCTGAGATAGTGCATGTGCAAAGTATAATGAAAGTACCATAGCACATGAAACCCCCTAGTAGTGATAATGTACACTCAATAATTTTACATTGAACTTAGTCAAAAGTGCATCCATAAGTGCAATAAATTATGACAATACAATCGAGAATAAGCAAGAAGGAAGTTTGTGTTGCCCGTGAGGGGGTCTGACTTCCTACCAGACTGGACCTCACCCTACGGTCTTTAAAAAATTAAAGAAATAAGGTACATTACAAACAATGAATAATCCATCAATAAATACTCAAAACATAGTAAAATGCATCACCACTAAAAATATCACCACAAACTATAGCAAAGGCAACATAACCAATGTGAAGAGACCCCCCAAAATGTGGCAATTTATATTTTAGTGTGTTTTATAATATAAATAATACCAATACATGGGAAATTAAAAAATATGAACTTTTAAAAAAAATGGTACTCGATTTTGAGCTACCAACCAAAAGTTATTAAAGAAACATTTTTTTGTAAATGAGCCCTATTTAATAAAATTTACACTAAGTTTAAAAAAATAAGCTGCAACTAAGGTGGACCTATCCTTATAACTACTCATTACAACTAACATGGAATTAGGAACCTCCTCAAATAAATATAAATAAAAAAAAGTCAAGATAATGACCTTTATGTGTGTGTGAGTGAACTACACTTCCTCTTAAGGTAAAAAATACAACTATTTAACACAAATAATGAATATATAGTTGTGTTTAAGAGGATAAAAGGTGGTTTATAGTTGTCTTTCACCTAACAAGTAGTTGAGGAAGAAAATGGAATCCAAACAAGGGCCCTTAAGCACCATGTTTCTCCAATAAATGCTCTAATTCCAAGCCAAACCCCCTCCAACATTGATCACAAGCATTCCAAATAGAATCCTCAGATAGGTTATAAACTTCAGCAATGTGTATTCTATAAATACCTTTAGCTTCTAGATAACATGACCCAAATAATCTTTATATGTTCTGTATTGTCATTGGATAAGAAATCTCTTTTAGCCATGCCAAATTGGAATTTCCCATTCATGATGTCGCTAAATACCAATGTAACAGACTCACATTGATTGGGCTTGATGACCAATTCTAAGATGCTATTTATAGAATACGATGCTTCAAGTACAAAATAAGGTTCTAATACTTTAGCCTCATTTGAGATTGATCCATACTACACCAAATCTTCAACACATGAATATATAGTCTGCAGTCAAGAAGAGTGATCGTGCAAACCATGCATTACCTTTTTCAAATAGAAGCATAGTACACAATATAATGTTAATTTGAAACCTCCAAGAGCATATTTTTTGAGAAATTCACCAAACCTATGAGGAGGAGAGTGAATGATCAAAGCATGAGTAAATTACTTTAACATCTCTCACACTTCTACCCCAAGTCACATTTGGAGGATTTATAAGTAAAATATTGTCTTGAAGGAAGCTTGTCTTGTGAAAGTCTTAGAGATCCAATAGGATAAGTCATTGGGAGTATTCTTAGGTATTCTAGTGACCATTTTAGGTCTTCACAACCACAAAAATATCTTTCAAAACACCATTGGATAAGGGGGAGACTAAGGCTCGATGGGTCCATTCCAAGGTAAGTATTTCTAACATTATGTTCTCTCCTTTATTTCATTTAGTAGATAGATATTGATTGTTGATTAGTGAATGAATGTGTGTGTATCATTGCTTAGGTTATCTCTACACTTATACTAGTGTGGCTATAGGATTTATTAGACTTTCCATATTCCATTTTAGGTTTTTTAGACCCCCATTTGTTAACTAAGACACCTTACCCATTTTGATTATTCTAACCCTTCCCTTTCACTTTACTTAAAAAAATACTTACATTTATTATTTGTAATAGATTTATTACATAGAGGTCTAGTTAGGGCTATCTTATTACGTCATAGGATAAAATGATTTTGAACCATTTCCTTTCACATTGGAAATATAGGCACCTCTTTTTCTAGGTCTGTGGATCCATTGGTCACTACCCAAACATTGCGCATCATGGATTTTATTTGATTAACCTTCTCTGAGTCTAGATCTCTAGAGATAGGATAGTGGCAGGTTAATCCTAGCCTATGCATATATTCTGGTGAACCTAATGTTAATCTCATAATTAACTTCATCCTTTCAACCAATTTTATCAACCAACTTAATATAATTATTTTTCAATTTTATACTTCAACCAACTATATCATTTAGCCCAATAAAGATGTCTCAATTTTTTATTTTCTAGAAAAATGCATTGGCAAGCCTAGTATAATTTCCTCCCTATTTGTGAGTGGCATTGGCTAGTCCAAGCCCACTGTGTGTTTGTACATACTGTATCAATTATCTTGATACAATTTTGTTTTGTGTTTGTAACTACATCGATGAACTTGATATAATTTTATGTGTTTTATTTTCCACATAATTTAATTTATTACTGTATCGACCAACCCGTTACCATTGACTATCTATTTATTTCAATTCATTAAATTCTAGAAAATAGTTTTTGACATTGATTTTCTAAATTTATTTTATATTTTTTTGGTTTTCCCTAGGAAGTGTGTTCTAACAGTTTTCAAACTACTTAGTGACTATCATGTAGGGCTACATAGGGTTTTGTTTACAAACATCATGGTTTGAGGGGCTTTCCCCATTACTCATAGTCATATTACAATACTAAATGTGGAATTTAGTTTCCACATACTGCATGGTATATCAAAAATGCCTAGGATTGCATTTTATTGAATTTAGAAAACCAACCTTCCATTTCATTTTGTGGTGCACCTAAGAGGAACATATTACCTAGGGAAGTTACTATCACTGTACCCTTGAAACTGGGGTTATTGGGATACAAGCACAATTTCACCTCTGTATTTAGTGATATGAAACTCTGGGATGACACTAATCAATGAATAAGTATATTTGAGAGCCCACACTATCAATAAAATAGTTTTAGTATATCTACCTAATCTTATTTTTGAAAAGTTGGTTAGATTTAATTTGATACCTAAATTATTTACTATATTAGAGACTGTATTGGATAGATTGATACCATTATGTGTTGTGTGATATAAAAACACTATCTAGTATAATACAATTATCTATCTATGTGAACTACATCATCCAACTGACATAATTCTAATGTTTATTCCCCTAACTACATCACTAACCTAATGTAGCCTTAGTACTTATCACTCTTCATAAAACTATATTGGCCAACACCATTACAAGTTTCATTCCTTTTAGCTTGACTATGTCAGCTAGCCTGACACAATCTATTTTACCCAATTTTCACTTACTTGACTACATGAACCAACCTTATATAGTCTATTATTTTTAGTTTTTATCTACTATGCTACTTCAACTAGTCTGACATATTTTATTAGATAAAGCTTACTATTTCCTGGCTACATCATCCATCCTAATACAATATGTTATATTAAGTTTTTATCTTCTTGATTGTATTTGCTAGTTTGATATAGTCTAATTTTTTAAGTATCTATCTACTTAACTACATTGACCAACCCAATATAATCTATTTTACCTATCATTTTACTCTCTAGACTACATCAGTCAACCTAATACAGTCTGTTAGACCTATTTAACTACATCAACCAATTTGATATAATCTAATTTTCCCTATCTCAGTGCCTAACTACATCTTGGTTGATACAATATGTTCACTATAATTTTATTGTACCAACCAACCTAGTTCAGTCATTTCCCTCCTCTTCCATCATGCATTACATGTTTGTTGATTATAAGTAGAGAACCCAACAAGATATATTGAATTAACCAATTCCCATAAAAATTATAGATCATCTCCCTTCTACTACCTTAAAAAATCATGACACAAGTAATAGCCATGTAACAATGAGAACTATAAAATATGAGCCACTTAATAAATCCAAACCCATTGATCCACTTAACTATCCTCCACACATGCCTATTATAGGGTATGCATGTGATCTTGAGTATACTCCCAAAATGTTCATCTATACTAATGAACATCTTGAACATAGGGGTAAGGACCTTGTAGTGATATATCATCTCATGATGGCACCCCATGTAGATATTCCTTCATCCCCAATGCCTAGTTTTTCTACCAAACTTGGGGAAAACCATTACATGACTTCTTCCTTTCTTTATTCTTCCACAATGCCACATATTACTACTAACATGGTATATATTTCATTTAGCAGGCCTACTCAAAGTGCCCATATTAACACTCACCTTAATGTTACCATAAGTGCATCTCAAGATTCCTCTTATAGCCAATAAGATTTTATACTCATCAAATATTTTTTCAAGCCATGAATTAAGTGGATACCTTCCAATCATCTAATGTAATTTAGATGATGTCAATATAAAATAAACTCTTGCTATTGTAAAATCATCATCAACAACCTTAATGGGGAGTGAAAATCCGATTGTCTTCCCCTCCCCCCATCTAGAGATGCACATGGAAATCTAATTCTACATCCTCCATTTCTTAACAAAGTAATTAAGCATATTTAAAATAAACCATTAATCCCTAAAATTGAAAACATAGACATAAGTGGTATCTCTCTTAATATCACATAATGGATCCACTGATCCCACTACGTTTGTAATATTTTGTAAACCTTTACAAAGATTGGTTTAAGTGAAACAACTCTACAACTACCAAATCTATAGCCAAAAACTTTTGAGATGATGCCCTAGATTGGTAAAATAAACTCAATTCTATCACTATATCTAACTTAGGTCACTTAGTTATTGCATTAGTTTAGAAATTTTAGGCCAATGGCCATCCTAAGAATAGCTTAGCCCATTTCATTAATTGAAAATAAGCAAAATCTAGAATTTCCCAATTATTTATCAATTATTAGAAAGCCTTATTTAAAAATGTCAAACACAAAATGTTAGAAGACAACCTTTTCCACTTGTTTACCAATGCTCTCCACCGAAAACTCCAATATTGAGTTAGAAATCTCTCTCTAAATCATTGGAAGAAGCCCTTGATCAAGATAAATGTCAATTATTCCTCATAAGACAATTCAAGCCACCCATCTCGTGTCTTGAACTCAAATGATTATGAAGTATAAAACCAAACATTCTACCAATGATGATGTCATGGATATATATGATTCCAAACAAACCATCTAATATATTCTCTGTAGTGGCTCCAACGAAGTGACACTTTCCTAACCTATCATAGGAATTCCCTTCCCACATCTTCCTTCTTCATTGGTTTATTCAAACATTATTTAAGTACACTTTATGGATGGCATTTTGATCTATATGGATTTGATTATGCAATTACATCAAAAATAGCCAAAATGTCAATCCACTAATTAAGATCTAGATCTATTAGAATAAAATGCAAATAGATGAATGAATATTCAAAGAAACACTCTAATCCTAAATATAATTGATCCAAACCAAGATTTAAAAATAAAAGTACAAAAGGATTTGGATTAATATTACTTTAGACTCAAATTTGTTTCATTATGATAGCTTGATTCATGGATTCGGATGATATCATGGACTAGTTGATCATGGATATGGCATGAGGATTGAAGTTAGCTTGTAGTTAGTTTAAATTAATGATTTGTCTATTTATATATAAAAGAGAGGGAAAATATATTTATTACATTAAAAGCTGATCCATGAGGATCAAGGGTGGAGGAATTTTCAAAGAATTAAAAATTCCTTGGAAACCTCTAGAATAGAGGCTTCTAGAGACAATAGGCCAAGTTAGAGGAGGTTATATAATTGGATAATTATATGATCTACTTAGGGTTTAATTATGATTAGTGACAGATTATGATAGGGATTAGGTGGGTGATTAGGGACTATGGGTCTAGGAGATTCTAGGAATAGGCTAGGTAGGTGGATAGGTGAGCCATGGGAATTTTAAATTACCAAATAATGGATACATGGGATTAGGATAGGATTAAGAGATGATTTAAGAGGATTAATTAATTAGTGGGGTATAAATAATATTAGTGTGATAAATAATAATGAAGAAGATGTTAAAAAAATGACTAAAAGGGTGATATTAGGATGGAATTAGAGGGGATATATGAGATAAGTAGAATTAGTGTCAACTAATAGTAATATTAGTGATGATAAAGGAAGCAAGTGAATTTAGGTGTATATATTTTCCTCTATTTAAAAGGGAATTACAATGGATGAAGTGGAAGGAGTCATGAACTTTCAAAGAAAAACCATTTCATGGATAAATGTTAGTAAATGATGCCCCCTCAAGGGGACATGTAGGCAAAAATGAGATGGATGGCCATTTGAAAGAAGAAACAATTGGTGGGGTGTGATTAATAGACTATGGGATGGTATGGTATATGTGAAATATATGAGTAAGAAAATAAACTTGACTGGAGTAATGAGCTATAGATCGATGATACCCCTAGAAAATACATATGCATAGGGAATGAGAATGACTATGTTACAATGGTCAACACATCCCAAGGGGGAATCAACTGAAACATGACAATGATAAGGAAAAAAGACACAAGATTTTGACATATCCCATGAAAGGAGACATTCCATGTAGAGCTATAGACCAAGATGATAAAGGTCACGAGATGTCGATATATTAAAAACAAGGAAGCATGTTAAGAGAGCATTGGGCCAATTATAAGATAATAATTTGATAAGGTTAATGATGGGTGTAGCTCAAGGATAAAGTTGAATGATAAGATGAAGGGAATGAGAGATCAAAAATGATACGAGTGAGTGACCCAAAATATAAAGAGGAAAAAATTGGAATGTATCAAATTAATAAGCCATAATGTGATGATATCCCTAGTAAGGACACATACTAGGGAGTAAGAGATGATAATAAAGTTATGGTTTTGGTCATGCCCCAATCGAGGGAGGAAACCATAAACTTTAAATGATGAATTGACCAATCAGTGATACTGGATGATAGATGGAAGAAAAGATGGATTTTTTAATTTTGTCAGGCTTAATCGATAGGCATGGGTGATCTACTAAAATATTGGGGAGATGATTGTGAGGATGGTGATTGATCAATAGAATGATTGATTAATGATTGATATTATAACTCATGGATCAGAGGATGATGATGATTATGGATGTTAAACATGAAATTTTAAAATATATGTGAGTTGTGATGATGATTATATTTGAGATGTTGATGATAAAGGACTAGATAGATGATTAATTTGATGATAAAAGCACTCAGAAGAATGATTGGATATTGAATGAATGAGCTAAGATGATCTACTAAATGATGGGAGGATCAAACCATCATTACTATAATAAGCCTCATCATAGTCTAAACAATCCATTAGATGTGGCACTTAGAAATATACCCCATGATGTAAGTATGACCAAGAGGACATTATGCCAAAGTGAAAATAAAAGGGGCAAATAATGAACTTTGTATCATCAAGGGTACCCAAGAGCATCATTGTAGATTTTGGTGTCATCATAGAATACTCTTTAACTTCTAATTATATAAAAAGATATATGATTCCAGATGAAAAATAAACATAGACAAAGAGATGAAATATAATATAATCATACATGATAAACAACACAAACCAAACAAGTAACACACACAAGTATTTACATGTAGTGTCATCATGTCTTGTCTAATTGATGAGAGTCGATTGGGTGATTTATTAGGTGATGTGTTGGATGAAGTTGGTCATGATGATGTGAATGTGATGTGGGATTTATAAACTAGTGACTTGGATGAGGATATGTATTTGGATAAGGATATGGATTTGGAATAGACTAGTGACTTGGATTATGGATTTATGATAGGAACTTAGACAAGGTATGGAGTTTAAGTAACTTTGATTAGGATAGAGATTTGGATTAGATAAGAGGATAAGATGAGGATAAGGCTATTTAAGACAAAGGATAAGATGACTAGGATGTTGGGACAAGGTAAGATGATAATGTGAATAAGACCATTAGGATATAAGACAAGGGAGAGTGACAATGATATGGATCAATTATAACATAGGATAATATGATTGGGATACTCAAGACACAAAACAAGATAACTTAGAGGTTTTGGGATTTTATAATTTTTATGGATTTTTGACATATTTCAATTTTTAAGTCTTTTTAGAATATATATACACTATACAAAGGGGGTTACTAGAAAAGGGAATACCAAGCCTAAAAACTAGGATAAGGATGAATGGTATAATGGATGGGACAACAAAAGAGTCATGGGGGTGTATAAAAGAGGATGAGGACCAAGGGAGAATATACTAAGGATTTCCAATGCCACATCATGAAGGAACCAGATGTTTAGTTACCTGAGTGTCCATTGGAGGATATGCCAAGATGATTCTAGAACATTTCACAATACATCTTTTGATTTTTTACAAAGGTCAAGACACGAATGACTAAGAGATAGGATGCATGATATGATGACAAATTATGGGTAGGAAGAATGGACCAAGGGATAAGATAGATAAGGATGATATGGATGGGTGATTTAGAAAAGGTTGACAAGGGATATGACAAGTAGGATGGATTGTTCCCCTAAGTGTTGAGGTAAAATATGAATAATAGATTATTTTACTATAATGTTAGGGATTGATTTTCATCATGGTATTTTCCCAAGGAACTAGAAGATTGGTTTTCACCATTAGATGAATGATTTTTTATTATATTTTTATTTTTACTTTCGACTTTTTGATTTTTTTGCTTTTTGATTTTGTAATTTTTTAGATGGAATCTCAATTTATTGGATATGGGTATGAGATGTAAGAAATTTTATCATTATCATGCTCTTTAGACAATACCTATTATGAAGATGTGTGATGTTAGGACCATGTTGTCACCACTAGATGTGTTAATTTGCATGTGACCTTTGGTATGTCTTAATTGAGACCCCTCCAGATATCTAGACCAAATGTCATCATCACCCCTATAAGAGATAATGTAAGGTATGGATTGGATTAGATCTTGATGTTGATGGGGGTATTGTTGTCAACCTGGAGCTATGCCCTGATTTGAGGATGTGCATGAAACAACCAGTCCTCTATCCGGCTGAAACAATGGGATATTATCACGAGGGTGGGTGCCTCAATAGTGAGAAGAACCTCCAGAGAAGGCTGGTTCCTATATGATGTATCAATGAAGATTCCTACTCTACGCTGCTGACTGCCATGGAAAAGGGAGAAAGAAAACTTAAAGAGGAAATCCTACCTAAAAGGGGTGATACACCAGGGTTATGATCCTACTCAGCTTGGAACCTTGAACACTAAATGAAAAAGAGAGAAGGAAGACCTTAGAATTCAATTAATCACTTGTGCATAACTATTTCATGCATAGGTTCGATCTAATAACTAAAACCTAAGGGAAAATGATGGAGAGAGGTCTGATACAAGACACTTTGCAGCCACCTAACATCCAGTTACAATTTCAGCAAAAGATAATAAAGAACACTTTAACATGACCTGCACAAGGATAATATAGCAACTAGGTACGAAATAGAATTTGGGAAGGGAGAAAACTCTACCACTTATGCAAATTGCTGAAGAAATATACACTATGCCAAGCTTGAAATCTAAAAGCACAGTCCTTCTTATTGATCTAAAAGGTTACACAACTCTTAATGGCAGAGTTTGGTCTAACCAAGATTGGATCATTTTAAATCAAGGCTAAAAGCCATCAAATAGCAATTTACAAGAGGCCAAAGATAGGCGTATAAACTTGAAGAGAAAGATCTTCTTTTGTTAACTCAAGCTTTTCTTGGCCTTAAAATAAAATATGTTTTTCCCTTGTTCTTGCATGAATTTTCTTTGTTTGATGAAGCGCACTCATCCTTGTCATGAATCGTCCACCTCTTCTTTACATGTAAATCTTCTAGTGGATGCGGCATTTGAATTGATTAGTTAACTCTAAATTTGGAATAGTTAACTCATCGTTGAATTTGCAACTCCAATTAAAGCTAAATTTGACCTTTGAATGCATGAGCTGATTGGATATGAACATGACTTTAATAATTCGTTAACTGAAGCTTCGACCGATGTTTGAAAATAGCCTACTCCTTGCATGTAATCTGCTCTATTATGGTCTTTTTGTGTATATCTATTTCTAGCAGTATTCATCTCTTTTGATGGTTTATCTATTTTCTATTCTTTTGCACAGTCGGCTTCCATTTATTTCAAATTTTTTGCTACCTTTTAAATCTCAACGGTCACTTCCTGCTATCCAAATTTGATGGCCTGCGAGACGTCACCAAAAGCTTTGCATTTCCTCCAAAAATATTCTCAGGCTTATTTTTTTGTTATTTTCCTCTGTCAGCCCTTTGCTCCAGCTTATTCCCAAAAAAATTAGTTCACAAAAAAATTGAGTGAGTCCGTAGAAACTGCCAAAGGAAAACAATGAATTCTTCCTTCCTTGGCTAGAGGTGATAACTTTCCAAGTGGAAAAAAATTTGACTGGTGGAAGATTTGACAACATTCTGGCGACTCAGCTAAGAAGCATGCCTATTATGCTTGAAGACCCAGGGCATGTATAGAATTTATTCAAATTTCCAGGTGGTGAATCTGATTTTGGATCTACAAAATCTGCTTTGATCATTGTTGTAATAACCTCCTCCTTCAAAATAAGAAGGGAAACACATGAAAGAAGAAAAAACTAACTAAAAGCAAATGTGCAAACAAGCACTTATTGAACAAAATGGAAGCAAACTACTGTGCTTGAACAACACTTGGAGGAAAGTAGAAACAACTAAAATAACCTAGTTAACCATGATGAGGCACGATCCACCTGGATCAAATGGAAAATTCTTGAACTCGCTCCTTTCGAGAGATGGTACCATTTTCAAAGTAGGTTATTTCTTAGTCATAACTTCAGATGAGGCATTTGCCTTGTTGACCAACTGTATTAGAATCTTTTCAAATGGGCCATCAATAGCAAACCAGTCACCAACAAAGACAAACTCACCAAGTATTTCTTGATCATTTTTAGATTGCTTGTCATCTATCACCATGTCAAGTGATACCCCATTTATGCATGGTTCTTGAGTGGCCACGTCCTTCTTGTTGACTACTGTGAGTTCATCTAGCACTTCAAGGGGCTTTGAATATGCAACCCAATTTGTACTGGGATCTTGAATAGGTGATTCTTTATCAAGCTTCTCATAAACATGCTCTTTAATATCCAACAAATCTATACAAAGCTATTCAATCTCTAGTAGAGGCTCAAGGTACAACTACCAATCATATTTTTGTTCCTCATTTTGGTCTATTTGAACTGAATCCACTGTCACACTATCTAGATCCTTCTCAATAGGAGATACATGTAACTCATGTATGACTTCCATTTATACCAGCTCCTTTTGAAGTTCATCCACATCAAGATTAGTCTTCCCACTCTCAGTTATAATTGGATGCTCAATTACAACCTCAAAAGAAGTATCAATAGGAATTTCCTCAAACACTTTTGAATCATCTTCTACATGTTCTGTAAGAACCTGACTTGTAGCTGCAACCTCTTTCTCAATACACAGAAGAACAGGTTCTTCTTGAGGAAGCATGATGGCGGGAGGGTGATGAAATTCACTTGTTTGAGAGGGAAAATGAAGCATGGGAGATTGATCATGATCAGATTTTGGAATCTTGAGGGAAAAGGAATCATCTAAGGAGTTTTGGAGGGGGAGAAAAGAGAAATTCTTAAAAACCTCTGTATTATGTTCCTTCCAATTGGCCATTACCTCATCAAAGTTTGGACCCTGCTTGTACTCCTGGACAACCTGAGCTTGAGAGATGATTGGTGAGGTAATGATGGGACTATATGAAGGTCTAGTCTCATAAATAACCACTTGAATAGGCTTTTGATTAGGCTCTTGACTCCAACTAGGAAGCTCCCTTGGCACATACTAAGCATGGTTAAGAGCTTCATAAGAATAAGAAGCACCATAGCCTTTTGTAGACAATTCATTTAACTTGATTCTCTGTCGTTCCCAAGCCTCCATTTTTTCTAATGTAAGAATACATAGTCCAATTATCTCTTCTAGATCATTAAACATGTCTTGAAATAGACCATTTATTTCCTCATACTGAGAGTTAGAACAAACCTTTCTTGCATATGCCAGTATTCTGAGCTCTATTTCATTCATTTTTTCTTGAAGGTGATACTGCTCATATGTAACATCATAGCCATATGGGGAAGATGAAATCTGATCCTGAGACTGATATGGATTACTGGGAAGGTAAGTGTCATGTTCTTGATAATAAGGATCATGAGAAACTTGATAAGGCTAAACATAGCTTTGATAATCACTTTGATAAGGCTGATTAGGCTCATAGATACCCTGACCAGGCTGGTATGATCCCTCATTGGGCTGACAAGGAAATATACCATAAGAATTCTCCCCATACATAGCCATCAAAATTCATTTGCAATAATAAAAATAGACTTACATGGAAGTTGTCATAAACTATTAGAAGCAACTGCTTGAGCTTGGAGTCACTGAATACTTCTTGAAGAACACTGCTGTAACTATGATTTCATAAAAACTAGGAAAAATGCATCCCACCAGGCATGCAAAAAACTGTTGTCAACTTGGAGCTATGCCCTGATTCAAGGACGTGTGCGAAACGGCCAGTCCTCTATCTAGCTGAAACAATGGGATCTTCTCATGAGGGTGGGTGCCTTAGTAGTGAGAAGAACCTCCAGAGAAGGCTAGTTCCTATATGATGTATCAATGAATATTCCTACTCTACGCTGCTGACTGCCATGGAAAAGGGAGAAAGAAAACATAAAGAGGAAATCCTACCTAAATGGAGTGATACACTAGGGTTATGATCCTACTTAGCTTGGAACCTTAAACACTGAATGAACAAGAGAGAAGGAAGACCTTAGACTTCAATTAATCACTTGTGCATAATTATTTCATGCATAGGTTCGATCTGATAACTAAAACATGAGGGAAAATGATGGAGAGAGGTCTGATACAAGACACTTTGCAGCCACCTAACATCCAGTTACAATTTCAGCAAAAGACAATAAAGAACAATTTAACATGACCTGCACAAGGATAATATAGTAACTAGGTACGAAATAGAATTTGGGAAGGGAGAAAACTCTACCACTTATGTAAATCGCTAAAGAAATATACACTATGCCAGGCTTGAAATCTAAAACTACAGTCCTTCTTATTGATCTAAAAGGTTACACAACTCTTAATGGTAGAGTTTGGTCTAACCAAGAGAGATTGGATCATTTTAAATCAAGGCTAAAAGCCATTAGATAGCAATTTACAAGAGGCCAAAGATAGGCGTATAAACTTGAAGAGAAAGATCTTCTTTTGTTAACTCAAGCTTTTCTTGGCCTTAAAATAAAATATGTTTTTCCCTTGTTCTTACATGAATTTTCTTTGTTTGATGAAGTGCACTCATCCTTGTCATGAACCGTCCACCTCTTCTTTACATGTAAATCTTCTAGTGGATGTGGCATTTGAATCTATTAGTTAACTCTAAATCTGGAATAGTTAACTCATCATTGAATTTGCAACTCTAATTGAAGCTAAATTTGACCTTCAGATGCATGAGATGATTGGATATGAATAGGACTTTAATGATTTTTTAACTAAAGCTTCAACTGATGTTTGAAAATAGCCTACTCCTTGCATGTAATCTACTCTATTGTGGTCTTTCTGTGTATATCTATTTCTGGCAGTATTCATCTCTTTTGACAGTTTATCTATTTTCTATTCTTTCGCATAGTTGGCTTCCATTTATCTCAATTTTTTTGCTACCTTTTAAATCTCAATGGTCACTTCTTGCTATCAAAATTTGATGGCCTATGGCATGTCACCAAAAGCTTTACATTTCCTCCAAAAATATTCTCGAGCTTATTTTTTGTCATTTTCCTCTGTTGGCCCTTTGCTCCGGCTTATTCCCGTGGCCTATTGCTTAGTTGGCTCATTTGTATTGGTCAGCTGGCAGTCATTCTTGTGGCTTTATATTTGTGTCAGCTTCCTTTTTATGACAAGCTATCCGAATTCCTTTGGAATTTTGTCTTGCAGCCTTTTGTTTAGCTTTGCCTTTTGAAAAAACCCAGGGTCTCTGTTGTGTCATAAGCCATTCCGAATTCCTTCAGACTTTTTGTTCAAAGGATTCCAAATTTGCATTTGATCTTTAATTTGGTTGTGGCAGCCCAAGTGTCCTCCAATTGTCTACATGTCCTCCATGTGTCCTCAGCCAGTCTATGTGTCATCCAGCCGTCCAGGTTAGTCCACGTGGCCTCCAGGTGTTAGTCAGCGTGTCATCCACAGTTCACTTCAAAAAAATTGGAGGCACCTAGAATTTTTTCAATGGTCCCTAAATTTGATCTTCTTCCTGCATTTGAAAACTGAGTTAACCATTGAAAATTTTGACTGAGCGTGTAAGAAAACTGAGTTGAGTCCGTAGAAACTAATTTAGTCCGCAAAAAATTTTAGTGAGTTCGTAGAAACTGCCAAAGGAAAACAATGAATTCTTCCTTCCTTGGCTAGAGGTGATAACTTTCCATGTGGCAAAAAATTTGACTGGTGGAAGATTTGGCAACATTCTGGCAACTCAGCTGAGAAGCATGCTTGTTATGCTTGATGACCCAGGGCATGTATAGAATCTATTCGAATTTCCATGTGGTGAATCCGATTTCAGATCTACAAAATCTACTCTGATCATTGTTGTAATAACCTCCTCCTTCAAAATAAGAAGGGAAACACATGAAAGAAGAAAAAACTAACTAAAAGCAAATGTGCAAACAAGCACTTATTGAACAAAATAAAAGCAAACTACTGTGCTTGAACAACACTTGGAGGAAAGTAGAAACAACTAAAATAACCCAGTTAACCATGATAAGGCATGATCCACTTGGATCAAATGGAAAATTCTTGAACTCCCTCCTTTCGAGAGATGGTACCATTTGCAAAGCAGGTTGTTTCTTAGTCATAACCTCAGATGAGGCATTTGCCTTGTCGACCAACTATATTAGCATCTTTTCAAATGGGCCATCAATAGCAAACTAGTCACCAACAAAGACAAACTCACCAAGTATTTCTTGATCATTTTTAGATTGCTTGTCATCTATCACCATGTCAAGTGATACCCCATTTATGCATGGTTCTTGAGTGGCCACGTCCTTCTTGTTGATTGCTATGAGTTCATCTAGCGCTTCAAGGGGCTTTAAATATGTAACCCAATCTATACTGGGATCTTGAATAGGTGATTCTTTATCAAGATTCTCATAAACATGCTCTTCAATAGCCAATAAATCTATACAAAGCTCTTCAATCTCTAGTAGAGGCTCAAGGTATAACTGCCAATCATATTTTTGTTCCTCATTTTGGTCTATTTGAACTGAATCCACTGTCACGCTATCTGGATCCTTCTCAATAGGAGATACATGTAACTCATGTATGACTTCCATTTGTACCAACACCTTTTAAAGTTCATCCACATTAAGATCAGTCTTCCCACTCTCAGTTATAACTGGATGCTCAATTACAACCTCAAGAGAAGTATCAATAGGAATTTCCTCCTTAAACACTTTTGAAGCATCCTCTACATGTTCTGTAAGAACCTGACCTGTAGCTGCAACCTCTTTCTCAATACTTCAAAGAACAAGTTCTTCTTGAGGAGGGGTGATGGTGGGAGGGTGATGAAATTCACTTGTTTGAGTGGGAAAATGAAGCATGGGAGATTGATCATGATCAGATTTTGGTATCTTGAGGGAAAGGGAATCATCTAGGGAGTTTTGGAGGGGGGAAAAGAGAAATTCTTAAAAACCTCTGTATTATGTTCCTTCTAGTTGGCCATTATCTCATCAAAGTTTCGACCCTGCTTGTACTCCTGGACAACCTGAGCTTGAGAGATGATTGGTGAGGCAATGATGGGACTATATGAAGGTCTAGTCTCATAAATAGCCACTTGAATAGGCTTTTGATTAGGCTCTTGACTCCAACTAGGAAGCTCCCTTGGCACATACTGAGCATGGTTAAGAGCTTCATAAGAATAAGAAGCACCATAGCCTTTTGTAGACAGGTCATTTAACTCAATTCTCTACCATTCCCAAGCCTCCATTTTTTCTAATGTGAGAATACATAGTGCATTTATCTCTTTTGGATCATTAGACACATCTTGAAATAGACCGTTTATTTCCTCATACTGAGAGTTAGAACAAACCTTTCTTGCATATGCCAGTATTCTTAGCTCTATTTCATTCATTTTTTCTTGAAGGTGATACTGCTCATATGTAACATCATAGCCATATGGGGAAGATGAAATCTGATCCTGAGACTGTTATGGATTACCAAGAAGGTAAGAGTCATGTTATTTATAATAAGGATGATGAGAAACTTGATAAGGCTGAACATAGCTTTGATAATCACTTTGATAAGGCTGATTAGGCTCATAGATACCTTGACCAGGTTTGTATGATCCCTCATTGGACTAACAAGGAAATATACCATAGAAATTCTCCCCATACATAGCCATCAAAATTCATTCACAATAATAAAAATAGACTTACATGGAAGCTATCTTGAACTATTAGAAGCAACTGCTTGAGCTTGTAGTCACTGAATACTTCTTAAAGAACACTACTGTAACTATGATTTCATAAAAACTAGGAAAAATGCATTCCACCAGGCGTGCCAAAAACTGTTGTCAACCTAGAGCTGTGCCCTAATTTGAGGATGTGCATGAAATGGCTAGTCCTCTATCTGGCTGAAATAATGGGATCTTCTCATGAGGGTGGGTGCCTCAATAGTGAGAAGAACCTCTAGAGAAGGCTAGTTCCTGTATGATGTATCAATGAAGATTCCTACTCTACACTGTTGACTGCCATGGAAAAGGGAGAAAGAAAGCTTAAAGAGGAAATCCTACCTAAAAGGGGTGATACACCAGGGTTATGATCCTACTCAGCTTGGAACCTTGAACACTAAATGAACAAGAGAGAAGGAAGACCTTAGACTTCAATTAATCACTTGTGCATAAGTATTTCATGGAGAGGTTTGATCTAATAACTAAAACCTGAGGGAAAACGATGGAGAGAGGTCTGATACAAGACACTTTATAGCCACCTAACATCCAGTTACAATTTTAGCAAAAGACAATAAAGAACACTTTAACATGACCTGCACAAGGATAATATAGTAACTAGGTACGAAATAGAATTTGGGAAGGGAGAAAACTCTACCACTTATGCAAATCGCTGAAGAAATATACACTATGCCAGGCTTGAAATCTAAAACTACAGTCCTTCTTATTGATCTAAAAGGTTACACAACTCTTAATGGTAGAGTTTGGTCTAACCAAGAGAGATTGGATCATTTTAAATCAAGGCTCAAAGCCATTATATAGCAATTTACAAGAGGCCAAAGATAGGCGTATAAACTTGAAGAGAAAGATCTTCTTTTGTTAACTCAAGCTTTGCTTGGCCTTAAAATAAAAAATATGTTTTTCCCTTGTTCTTGCATGAACTTTTTTTTTTTTGATGAAGTGCACTCATCCTTGTCATGAACCGTCCACCTCTTCTTTGCATGTAAATCTTCTAGTGGATGCGGCATTTGAATCAATTAGTTAACTCTAAATCTGGAATAGTTAACTCATCGTTGAATTTGCAACTCTAATTGAAGCTAAATTTGACCTTTAGATGCATGAGCTGATTAGATATGAGTAGGACTTTAATAATTCATTAACTAAAGCTTCAACTGATGTTTGAAAATAGCCTACTCCTTGCATGTAATCTACTCTATTGTGGTCTTTCTGTGTATATCTATTTCTGGCAGTATTCATCTCTTTTGACAATTTATCTATTTTCTATTCTTTCGCACAGTCAGCTTCCATTTATCTTGGATTTTCTACTACCTTTTAAATCTCAACGGTCACTTCCTGCTATCCAAATTTGACGGCTTGCGGGATGTCACCAAAAGCTTTACATTTCCTCTAGAAATATTCTCGAGCTTATTTTTTTGTTATTTTCCTCTATCGGCCCTTTGCTCTAGCTTATTCCTGTGGCCTGTTGCTTAGTTGGCTCTTTTGTATTGGTCAGCTGGTAGTCATTCTTGTGGATTTATATTTGTGTCAACTTCTTTTTGATGATAGGCTGTCTGAATTCCTTCAAAATTTTTCCTTGCAGCCTTTTGTTTAGCTTTGCCTTTTTAAAAAACTTGGGGTCTCTGTTGTGTCATAAGCCATTCCAAATTCCTTTAGACTTTTTGTCTGAAGGAATTCCTTCAGACAAAAAATCTGAAGGATTCCAACTTTGCATTTGATCTTTAATTTGGCTATGGCAGCCCATGTGTCCTCCAAGTGTCTACATGTCCTCCAAGTGTCCTCAGCTAGTCTACATGTCATCCAGCCATCTAGGTTAGTCCACATGGCCTCCAGGTGTTAGTCAGCGTGTCATTGGAGGTGCCCAGACTTTTTGCAATGGTCCCTAAATTTGATCTTCTTATGTTTGAAAACTAAGTTAACTGTTGAAAATTTTGACTGAGTGCATAGAAAAACTTAGTTGAGTTTGTAGAAACTGATTTAGTCTACATAAAATTTGAGTGAGTCTATAGAAACTGCCAAAGGAAAATAATGAATTCTTCCTTCCTTGGCTAGAGGCAATAACTTTCCAAGTGGCAAAAAATCTGACTGGTGGAAGATTTGGCAACATGTATATTAGACTTGAATAGAGGATAGAATCATGATAGTATGGTGTGAAGGGTGATTGGAGATTAGGATTATCAATCACACACATCATTGGAGATGTTGGACATTTTGTATCTAATTGATGACATATGATAAAAGACTTTAAGAGATAAATCTTGAAAAAAATTCATTATGACTTCATCATCTTGATTAGGATCAATATATATATATATATATATATATATATATATATATATATATATATATATATATATATGACTAATATTCATCCAAATTGGAGGTATCTTCAAAAGTGCAATCATAGTCATCTTCTACTACAATATCTATGAGGGATGATATTTATGACGAGGAATATAATTCAGATACTAATGTTAAACATGATCCTAATGTAGATAACACTTATATTGACTCTGATGTATAGGATGCAATGCTATTAATAGAAGATTCATTATCCAAAATTGACCTCTCAACATAGGGTTGTTGATATGATGGGTGAGTGGGAGATGATGGAGGAACAATGGATTCTCCAAGGATAGGCCCATGAAATAAGGACTCATGAGGGAAGGAAAGATTAGGATCATGGGGAAAATACTTGTTTTTGATGGAGTATTTATCAAATATAAGAAGACCATGGAAGATGGATGTGGTATCTTGACCTTGGATTGGAAAGGGAAGAGCTTGATCATGATTAGGAATATAATATTGGCATTCCTCTTCTTATTCACCCATGGATGTAGACTCATCTAATTCATCCTCAATTTATATGTCACCATGGTCGATGAGGTCTTGGACATAGTTTTGTAAATTATGACATCAATTAATGGTATGCCCCCAAATTTGGTGATATGAATAGTATTGGTTAGTTTTATACTAAGAGGGCTTAGGCTTAGCAGGATCAAGATGTCATATAGGTGGATAGACCATCATGTTAGTGGAAATAGGTTTGTGGAAGAGGGTTTTTTAAGGATATAAGAACAGAATTATAGGGGATATCTTTACTTCATGACTTAGATGTGGAAGTATTGGATTTTGGATCAAATGGTTGTTGACATGCTTAGGTGAGTGGACTAGTAATAGATGAGGTGACCAGGGTAAAAATCCCTTTGCTAGTAGAGAAAGGGGTAGATGATTGGATATGACTATTTGATGGAGGATTGGAATGAGACTCATGTGAATGAGTACAAACTAGAGGTAAGGATGGATGAATAGGGTCAAAGGCTTTAGGATGTCAAGTGTTCATCTCAAGAAGGTGAGAGAGGAACATGTCCCTATTAGCGATAAGGCATTGATCAATTAGGGTATTGACCAAATTTATTTTGGATTCTATGGACAAGGATGGGATAAAGTACATATGATGTGGTTTACCAACCCCAATCAATAGGTGCGGGGGATTGAATGGAGAGAGTAAGGGATGAAGATGGGATGTGTGGAACAAATTTGGACAAAGTCTTGCTTTAGTGCAATTTCAAGTTTGACTAGATGTTTGATGTGATGTGATGTTAGATAAAGTAAGAAGAGATCAAATAGACCAAATTAAGATGTGAGCTAGAATTTAATGTTTAGATTGGATTTGAATAGGTGAGCTATGACAAGATCTAAGATTAGATGAGGGGATAGACTGGTCTGAGAGACTAATTTTGACTGGATTGATTAGATTATAACTAGCTCAAGTCTAAGATGATCGACTCAAATAGGAGCTAATGATTAGATTAATAGGTTGAGGGGATGTGATAATGTGTAGGACTCAAACTTGATTAAACACTAACAAGCTAATGATGAGGACTCTGATGAAGAGAATTATTTGCCAATGTAGATGAATACCAAAGTATGACTACATACTTACTAGGGGGATTAGTAAAGATAAGGGGATGAATTGGGTTGGACTATGATTAGGAATAGGTTGATAAGTTGACTAGGCAAGGCAAGATCAAGACAAATGATTTATTATGGATAAAGTGGAATTAGGACAAGATGTGGATGACAAATGTGATTTAGAATATGTAGGTTATGTGGATGGATGAGACTAGACTAGGAGGTGATCAATATTTGTTATAGAAAGGTGGAATAAGTGATAAATATGATATTGGGGATGATTAATGGTAAGGTTAAGTGATTAATATGAGGTTAGAATATGATAAAATGTGATGGATGGATGACAAGACATAATTAAGATATGTAAGTGATGGGGATATGACCAATGATGGGTGGATACGACTAGACTAGGATGGGATTAAGACAAGATGGTGATGGGAGATATGTTGATATAAGTAAAAGGATGTACAAATATAATATGTACAAGAGGATGATGATAAGGATGTGATGAGGCAAGGATATACAAGATGATGATATGTTCAAAAGATATAAATAGATGTGTGTAGGTTTTAGTGAAAGGTTGACTTGGCTCATAAATATCAAAGGTCTAGCACAACACTCACCAAATCAAGAAAACTATAACCTAAGATTAGTAAATTGAATGGGAGTGTAATCTAATGACTGCACCATCTAATGGATTTATAGGTGAGATTGTAGGTCGATGATCCATTAGAAAATATTCCAAACCCTCTCAACCCCATCTACACATGAAGGTCATTTAGAAACTGATACTAACTTCAGTAGTAAGTCATCTATTATGGCTGATGGTCCTATGATAGGCTGAATGGTTTCTCTAAGGGCATCTCCAATATACACTAAGTATACTGGGGACCAAGTCTATGGAGGGTGTTTTTTAATTCTTGGTTTAAATAATGAACTATTCCCCTTTATGGATGACTTGTATTAGTCTAACCACTTAGCCTAATGATAGTTATCCCTGATATTTATACTCTTCTAGAACATAGAGTATGGATTAGTGCGTGGTGGTGAAATCCATAGTCACTATCCCCCTAAGACTATGGCAAGTGTGTGGGTGTTAATTCCATGTCATGTTTCCCCTAGAAAATAAAAATGGGAGGGTTTATTAGTGGTTTTTGATCCTCCAAGAATCACCACAAGAATGTAAAGAGGAGAGCATACATGACCATAGCCCTTAGGTGATAAACAAATAAACCAAAAAGAGATTAATTCATTGATAAATTAGATGTGAGATATATAAAAGATCAAAAATAGATAAGATATATACAAAGGAATTTATATAACATGATTTATATAAAGTGATTAAAAATCTTTAGAAAAACAAAATGATTTTTAAGATGTCAAAATGTCTTTGATAGGTGGCCTACAGGAAAATGGTTAGTAGTTTAATTAACACTCATGAAAGGGCAACCTACAAGATAAGATGTTAGAAAAAATATGACCTACAAAAGAAGATGTTAGCAATTCAAAAATAGCCACTAGATTCACCCTTGTAAGAAACATAATGTTATTCAGATTAGGCCTTAATAAAACCCACTAAAAAAATTATAATTTGGCTCTATAACTTCTTTGGATGAGGGGGCCATGACATAGGGGTTTGGGGTTAAGGGGTAGGGCCCATTACGAGGTTAATGGGTAGTGTCCCTTACAGGGTCAAGGGGTAGAGCCCCTTTAGGACTCTAAGGGTGGCACCCCAAATAGGCCCTAAATGCCAAATGTAATTTGGGCCTTGCAGGATGCTTGGAATGACCCAAAAATCAATAAAAATGACTCTAAAAAATACACTCAAAAAGGATAAATTGAAGGCAAAAAATGAGTGTAAAAATGTAATGATAGAATATAAAATCATAGATACACAGTCAATGTATTGTAAAATCACTTCCAAAAATAATAATATTGTGGATTTTCTATAATATCATGACTTTGAAGTCATGAATTGGCAAAAAAGGACTAACTACTAGTGGTTACCGCATGGTGATAGTAAAACTAAAAAAGTTTTAAAAATATAATGATTTTTATGGTATAATCACAATTTATGAATTAGTGATATTGTAGGTCAAATAAAAACTATTAAGGCCCTACAGTCAGACTTTGAAATAGAACAAAAGGTGTGATAAAAATCTAGATCAGGATAAATTTATATTCAGAGACCAATATAAACACAAAAGATCTAAAAGATACTTGATATGTGTTTGGACTATATTAAAATGCAATCAAAACAATATCACTTATTTATAGACATTATCAATTAAATCATGACAAAACCATGATTCCATGATTTTTGTTTTGTAGTAGGTAGGAAAAGGGTTTTTTTTTTGGACATTTGATAAATAGCTCAATTGCTTCCCCCTATTCCTACAGGTAAAATGACACTTAAACAAATACACATAACTGATTAGTAACCACTGTTAGCAACTTTAGACTATAATTTGGACACCCAGGATAATATCGCTACTTTTAGAGTAATGCGATGAGTATCATGCAAAATCATGACTACAAATATATAGTTTTGCTCAACATAAAAGGACTGTCAAGATTTTAAGATTGATAATTGTAAACCTTAGTACCCCAATTATGCAAGATAATAGGTTAGCCTGAACAGATGAAAGACCCAATGTTTTACACTTAAACTAGTTTAGGATGTTGAAGGTTTATTTATCACAAAACTACAACTCTAATGACAAAACCATGACTTTTTGGATAATATTATAATTTATAAAGTCATAGTTTTTTGGAAGAGTGATAGCCTACTAAAAAAATGTAGCCACTAGAAATTAAAGTTTGGTGGTCAAAAAAAAAAAAAACTCTTGAGGACAATACCATGATTGTAAATCACCAGTTTTGCAAATCAAAACTACAATTCACCTAGGCATCATTATTTAGAAAAATTTGACACTTCTTCTTTACCCAATTAGTCCTTTTAGCTGCTAAACACACATCTAAGATGATAGATTTTTAAATTAAAGGGTTTTTTCCTACCATGGTCACTAATGTGTGGATGAAATTTTGAGCTATGTAGATTTCATTGTGAAATTACATCAAAAAGACTCAACATGTCAAACCACTAATTAAGATCTAGAGCCATTAGGATAAAATGCAAATAGATGAATGAATATTCAAAGCAACACTCTAATCCTAAATATAATTTCTCCAAACCAATATTTAATGATAAAAAGACAAGGATTTGGATTGGGATTACCTTAGACTCAGATTTACAACATTATGATAGCTTGATTCATGGATTTGGATGATATCATGGACTAGTTGATCATGGATATGGCATGAGGATTGAAGTTATCTTGTAGTTAGTTTCAATGGAGGATTGCTATGTTTATATAGAAGATAAAGGCAATATCTATGGCTTACATTCAAAGTTGATCCATGAGGATAAAGGGTGGAGGAATTTCTAAGGAATAAAAAATTCTATAAAAACTTCTAGAATAGAGGCTTCTAGAGAGAAGAGGCCAAGTTAGAGGAGGTTCTTGAATTAGAGAATTCTAGAATCTATATAGGGATTAATTAGGATTAGTGAGGGATAAGGATAGGGACTAGGGGTGTAGGAGAGCCTAGGAATAGGCTAGGTAGGTAGGCAAGCCATGGGAATTTTAAATTCTCAAATAATGGATAAGTGGGATCAGGATAGGATTAAAAGATGATTTAGGACTAATTGATTGGTGGGGTATAAATAAGTTCAGTGTGATAAATAATAATGAAGGGGATGTTAAATAAATGACTAAAAGGGGTGATATTAAGATGAATTTAGAGGGGATAGATGAGATAATAAAAATTAATGTTGACTAATATTAATATTAGTGATGATAAAGGAATCGAGTGAATTTAGGTGTATACATACACAAGTCTCTTTCCATCACTAAAATTAATAAATGTATTCCTAAACCCTAAATTGGAGAAATTGATCCTTCTCAGCCTACCAAACAATGATATGATCCCCAAAAGTTTTTCTAGTGTTATGAAAGTTGAGGACACTCTCATGAAACATATAAACAACTTAATAACCTTGATTTTGACATTCCCCTTTGTCCCAAATTTTATTAAGAAGATATGATATAAGAATATCAAAAAGCCTATGACAAGGTAGCTTAAACCCATGACTATAAAGCTAAGAATGGAAATCTTAATCAAAATAATACTCACTTTTCCATCTATACACATCCACTTCCTAATCATAATCAAAACCATCAACCTAATCCCACTAAACCTATTTCCACTAATTTTGTTGAAACCATAGTTAACCCTCACTATTCTACCAACAAATGGAACCTAGTTAACATGAAAATTTTGAGGCTTTAGTCTCCTACATTGAACCTTATATTATTTATACTCATACTTCATATCCTACTTATATAATAGATAAAAATACCTCTCCGCCTCATTTAAAAAATGTTTAGTATCAAGAAATCATCGCCACTTCAGATCATACAATTACATTAGCTAACTTGATGCAATACTAATATATTATATCAAGGTGGTTGATACAGTATGATTAATCATCCTTTTTGATGATTAATCATACTGTATCAGCCACCTTGATATAATATATTAGTATTCATATCTTTATTCTTATTGTATTATCCACCTTGATATAGTCTATTTTTTATCATCTCTCTATTTCTACTACATCTACCAACCTTATACAATCCATTATTTCTATGTCAAAATTGGCTACATTGGCCAACCTAAAACAATATTTTTTTGTTCCTATTTTTATCTCTATTGCATCAGCTAGATTGATGCAATCTAATGATGTCACTCATTCCAAAACTATTTCATCAACCATCTTGATACAATTTATCTATTTATATTTAGTGCAACAAACTACATTATCCAACTCAATGTAGTTTACTTTCCTTGACCAAACTACATCAACTAGGCCAAGACCACATAATTCCTTTTTTAATTAGTTTAAATGCACTTCAAAGCCTCCTTTGATTCATCTAATTTAGAATTATGCATCTTTATCTTAGTCTTGTCTAGATCCATTACGATTTTATGAGTGGGATCCCATTGAATAAATTTCTAAGTTCCTTTCTCAAATTACTTCCCTTGAGATTCTGAGGACCGCTCAACATCATGAAAATTGATTCGTGTAACTATTATTTGAAATGTATATCCCTCAACCTCTATAGATAAGGAAAAAAGCTAACTTAACTGAGTTCAAGGATAGTATCCTAAAATAATGTGATTAAATATCCATTCACGTTGACAATACTATGGATGCTTCTATCTCACTTAATTTTTCTATCACTTCCATGATCCCTAATGAAATATTACTTCATGTGGATGACCCTCCTCTTTTCATTAGTGTCCAAGTTGGTGACATTCAAGTCAAGTCTGCCTTCATATATAAAGGGTCTAAAACCTTTGTCACTTCCTTTGAGTTCATCAAAACTCTTGGATACTCTGAATGTTATCTTAAGTCTACCCAAATTATGTGTCAATTTTATGATTAAAAAATACCTCATATTAAGTGTTTTTGGATTCCTATCATAGTTACCCCCATTATGGTAGAGTTAATGTCATGATATTTATATTACAACTATATTATAAATTTTTTCTTAATCGACCTTAGACTCATCGCTTGAGGGAAGTCACCTTTTCTGCATGCTAATGTGTCAAATTTCCCCATAAAATCACTATATATAAGATTTAAGGTGATACCAACCCTTGGAATTTTTAATAATTACAAGAATGTGGCATATTTAATATCCTTACCCCTAAACCTTTGACTAAAAACCCTTTTCATGGATCTCAACACTTTAATTATCCCATCAACTCTAACTGAGGTTATAAATTTCACACTGAGCTCTTAGGAAACATATCACCTAACCTCCTAGATTATGATGATGATGAACCCTATGAGATCATCCTTAAGATCAAAATCTCACACCTTCCTTAGAGTATTATAACTTATTTTCCTCCTTCTTTACTACCTAGTTATTGAAAGAAGCCAATTGATGATTTTATTGCTTCTGTGGTCATTACTAGGAAGATGAATCCCCATTATTATTTTAGTGATAGAGTGGTAGATTGGTAGATTCCCTTCACATTGATATTTATACACTTGATTATGATGATGGTTATTCCCTTGATGACCCATACTTAACTGACTATGCTCAAGCTAAAGATGTGGAAATCCTTTGTTATTTATAATATCTTTAGCTTAAGTCTTCTTCATATTCTTGTTTCATTAATTTATTTGATATAATTTTATCTCCTACTTTACTTGACACTATCCCTCTATTGGTTGATGTTCATAGGTTAGAGATGGAGTGTGTTCTAATTTATTCACATCACGCCCTAGTTAGAGTATGCTCATTGATTACTTCATGATAGAACCATACCAATTTTATAGACTTTATGATCCCTTGACTACTCTTCCTCTTAATATGTTGGCTAACATTGATCCAACCCACACTGAGGCAATATCCTAAAGAAGTAGTTGCAATGCCAGTTAAAGAACCTACCCTTAGATACTTCAATAATCATGCCTTAATTTTATGAGGATTTAGATAGACCCTAGTATGCTTCTATAGATATTATTTATAGAGTAGAATTTTCAATGCTCATTTCCCACCATAGATAGTGAACCACTATAGTCAGTTGCTCCTAGGCACATTTATTATTTCCACATCATGAACATACATTATTTGACCCCTTTTAAAGACATTTAACATTACCTAGATGTGTTTCATCCTAAAAAAAATTAGTTTTCCAATGTCCTAAACTTTATTCATCTGAATATATCTCCAGATTACATTCCCAAACATGAGTAAGTATATTTTATTTGGAATCAATGCAATACACATCATACCAATGTATGTATTTTTTTGATAAATTTAGGGTTGACATAACCCTTACCTAATTTTATTGAAATTAGAAAAGGCCAAATAAACCATGAACCTACAACCATAATAAAAATGATCCCAAGGCAAAGCAAGATCATTTGAGAAATAAATAAACACATTGAAACCACCACAAAGTCCATGGAAAGAACCAACAAGAATGAAGTAAAACAAGTAATCCACCAAATGACCACCAAAAAGATAAAAAAAATAATACAAAAAACCACAACATCATCCATCAATTTATGGGAAAATAATCCATAAGATTATTCATCCTACCCTTTTTTCCCTTCTTCATTTTTACATCTTTCCATAAACCTTGATTAGAGTCTACCATAATAATTTACTCATCTATATTCTAAATTTTTGAGATTGAGTTTAAAACCAACTCTTTATCTGAGTCTAAATTCTTAGATTCATACCCTCTCATAACTCCTCTTGATAATTTTTTCAAATATGTATTATGGACTATTTCTATGGCCTCTTCAGATGGCCCACATCCTTCAACAAGTAAAACTTGCTCACCTTTCCTTTCACCCCAAAAATTAGTGCTTTCTTTGAAAACTATGTTCTGAAAAATATCTTTAACCATTGACATTGGATATATACTAATCCATCTACTACAATTTAGATCCACTTCATTTTTATTAGGCACTTGATATTATCCCTAAGGGTGAGATGCATGAATATTGTCATGCTAATTTAAAATTATGACATGAAAGCGATATTTTCATAATTTAGAATTTGAATGTGTTGATATTGACCATATTTGAAGATCATTTTATCTGATGATCCTTCAATAAGATTAATATCCACCATATTTATGTATAGGTGCATAAGCCTATTACATCTCTCTCTTTGTCATTTTTTACGAATGTGCCCAAAATAGTTACTATTTCCTCAGTTGCATGTAAAAAATGCAAGGGTAAATTTGAGATCCAAACCCACACTAACATATTCATAACTAAGAGAGAGGTAGGATCAAACTCCATAAACCAATGAGTAATGAACAATATTGCATCATCCCAAAACCAAGGACCTTTCAATAGACATTTATGATAATCTGACTGATCATTGAAATGAACAACAAAAAATCCTTTTGAATAAAGGGATATATTGTATTATTTTATCCATTGCTCAAAAACCCATTGATATAATGCTTCATTGAAGGCCATAGACCAATAAATCTAAAAATTATTAAATCTTTTGATAAATTAAGATGATATTCATCCACTTATTTATTTTATATTGTCATTAATGGTACATCTCATTCACTTATTATACAATATAGGCATGAGAGAGAGGAATAAACTTCTAAAAATTTGATTTGGAAGTAGCTTTTTAAAATGCTTCCTTAAAAGTCACTAGTTTGGAGGAGGATGATTTTTTTGTCCCTCCAACACTTCCCCACAATCTTGAAACCATAACAATGGTTGAATCCTTACCTAAATTATGTCTTTACAATAGACAAAGGTCATGAAGTTATTTTCCTTGATACACCAAACACTGTGAATCCACTAGGGAGCCTAAGGAAATATCTAAAAACTAATTTAAATCTAACACTAAATATGTTGCCTGCACCAATACATTTGGTTTTCCTTGATAGAGATTTCACCATGATTTGATGCCCTAAATTTTTCACCATTGTACTCTTGCTTAATAAAGGATCAATAGAACTAATGTTTTTTGAATTTTTGTCAAATAATTTATTAACATTCTTCAAACATGAAGTTTGGTGATGTAAGATATATTACCCTCTTTTAATTTTACCATCATGATAAAGATGTGAGGCTTCGTCCACATTTCCATTTTATAAAGACATATTGATCATTATAGTATAGGAGATGTCTTGGCAGAAGATAGGTAATTCTTTAAAAAGTTTGAAAATTTCATCTACATGGCCACTAAGCCCATACATAGTGATCATAGTATTCTTGGGGACCTTAATTGTTTGGGAAATTTTGTCAAATAGATAGAGATCATATTCCATGTGACCACTGCAAGCATACCCCATTATCCTTTTATTCCTTGACAACATGATCTATTGAGGCATTTTGTCAATTACTTTGAATACATCCTCTAGGCTATTGAATTTGGCATACATGTATAGTAGAGTGATAGCAACAAAGTAGAATCTGCTTATTAATAGAGTATGTTGGAGCTTCATACCTTGTTTAAGTGTTGTACACACTAGAAAAAATTAATGAAGGTGATTGGAGCACCTTACAATTTATTCTACCTTTGCATCTATTTGAAAATGAAAATGGCCTCTTCATAATGGTCATGGAAAATAATTTTGTGAGCTCCTTTCTTGGTAGGAAGCAAATGGGGTACGTTATTTGCAATCCCTTCAAAAAATATATTAAAAATACTATACTAAATCAAATGACCACCCTAGCTTGGCTTTTTTGATATGTTTTTCATGATGACACTCACCTGGTTGATGGGTATTTTAGTACCTAATGTTATGAAAATTCACATTGTTCTTGGAGAAAATACATCGATAGATGTATATTAATGTAACAACACTTTCATAGTTACCTAAGGCCTACACTTAGCCTTTTCAACAACATTCCCAATTCCACTCTCAAATGAATGGGTAATCTTCTCCTTGACTAGAACCTTCCAATAGATTAGAGGATAATAGTAACCTAATGATGTAGATTCATCACATTGAGTATCCTTCATAGGAGGTCTTGTTCACTAGGTAGTCCATGCGTGACTCTATGAGAAAGTAGAAGAAACTATGATTAGAGTGTTAGGGTGATTAATTCACCATTATATATAAATGAGTAATATCTAATTATTCATTATTGTTTGTAATCAGTAATTAATATGATTATTTATCATTGATATTTTGTTGGGTTAATTAGGTTAATAAATCTTAAAAATATTTTAATCTTAGCATTTGTAACACTTGATTAATATTTGGGAGATTTTCTAGTTTACATTGGTTTTATCTCTCCTATTTTTTAGGAGATATTACGAGCTCATATTCCTATATAAATATGAATATTGACTATGTAACTCTAAGTTAGAATAAATATAATTTATTTATTCTTCTATATCTGGTATTAAAGCTTTTTAGATCTTTGAACTTGTGCATGAGGAGAACCCTGAGATCTCCTAATATTTACAAAGATTCATTGTGTGAGGAGTAGCCTATGCACTCTCACACCAAAACAACTATAAAATCTATAGAAAAAATTAAGTAGTAGAAGCTATGAGGCTTGAATAGCTCACATTCGACATCCAAAGTGTGGAAATTAACATTGGAGGATTGACGACAAACATAAAGCATTAAATTTGGACACAAATCTTCTCTTATAGATTGGCATGTTTATCAATCTACAAAGACTCATTTGGAATTAAAAAAAGAAGTCTTGAAAAATGAGTATACATTTAAAAAAAATTAATTTACTAACAAACCCAATGTGGAAGATCAGTGCAAAAGCATGAAGATCTACCAATATATTTTGGCACAAATATTCTTCATGTGGTATCTATTTAGATAGTAGTATTCCAAATCCAAAAAAAGGTTGCATCATCCTCAGAGCATTGGAGAAAGGCATTAAAGAAAAAAAGGGGCTGCATTAAAAAATAACATTGGAGATCAGCATTTAAAAAAAAAGTCTCAGATCTATTAATCTTGGCATCTTTATCAAGCTAGGCATGATGTGTACAAAGGCATAGAAGCATAATGTTGAGCTAGGCATATTTATCTACTTGGCATCATCCTTGGAGATTGGAGCTTAGTGTATGAACATAGGTTGGCATTTATTTTTTTTTTCTTTTTGAGCTTATAAATTAAAACATGCAATTTATAAGTTTTTAGATCCAACCAAGGCACCAAAAGAAAACTTAAATCCTCCAAACCACCTTGAAAATATTCAATTTGGTACATATTTTTCTTAAAACCACCTTTTTAATTCCCAAAACCACCATTTATAAATTTCCTTTACTGCACATTTCAAACCAAACCACTTGTTTGATAAACTCCTGGTATTAGGTGGGAGGGTGGTTTTAGAGCAAATCCAAATTATAAGTCTATAAATATATATTTATCTTTTTATATTTTTGAAATGATTCATAGGAAATTTGGTGGGAACTATTTTTGGTAGAGGATAGGTAGGAGGTTCAAATCCCCCAAAAGTAAATTTTTGGTGAAAATTTTAGTAGTCCTCCAGATTTAACAAACTATTAGATTTAGTTATAACTAACTAAATTAGCAAAAAAAGTAATATAAATTTTTTTAAAAAAATGAAAGGAAAAAATTAAAAAAGTGATTTTTACCAAAAAGAGGCCAAAGAGCCCAAAAATGAAAAAAATAAAAGTGAATTTTCATTTTTTGCAAAGCATTGTAAATTTATTTTTTGTATTGCAAAAAATTATAATTATATTACACAAAATCATGAGTTTTTAAACTCAACAAAGTGTTCAGTCAAAGCTATTCCTCTGACTCATGTTTATAGGTAATACCATCATGCTTGAGTTACTGCATACAATACCTAACATAGCTACAATAATAATGTCTGAGCATCTTATCTTTAAATCATCAGGGATAAATAAGGCACATACACTCATATCCTTCCATTCATTTACCCAATCATTACAATCACAAGGCATAAATCTTAATTGGTGGCATTTATAATTATATAATGAGGTTACACATGTGTATGTAAAAATACATCTAAGCAGATACTAGCGATTGAACAAACCCTTTTCAGTATTAACTAGGTACCAAGTATCAGATTATTTTTTGTATAGTTATGCCTCTTTCCCATACTGCCAGGTATAATTAAAGGGTGAGCTTATTCTCTATATCGATGGATATAATGAAAGGGCATATGTAAATAAATGTTTGATACATCCGTTTGATGATATATAGAAAGGGAGACCTATATACCTAGAGTGATAAGGAACCAATCCATCATCTACAGTCTTGATAATGGTTACCCAAGCTCCAAATTCTTTCTAATGGATTTAGAGTTACTCAAAGGTGATAACTACTCTACTTGGAAGATAAATCTCGAAACACAACTAAAGTTTGAATAAATTTGGTCTGTAGTAGATGGTTCATATACCCAACATGCAATAGATATTGATCAATAATGTAAGTTTGACAAATCCAACCACAATTCTAAGTTGATAATTATGTTTAGAGTATCAAATGAAGTTAAACCACTCATTTGTTAAGCCAAAATAGCTAAGGAGTATTGGGATAAGCTCTAAATTGTATATGATGCCAAAAATGAGAGCATTATTCTGCACTTGCAATGTCAACTCCACTCTCTCAAATTGAGATTAGGATAAATAGTGGAGGACTTTTTAAGATTTATTACAACACTGAGGGCATCACTTCAATCCTTGGGTGAGACAATTTCATATGAATCTCTTATACCTATTATCTTAAGAGCACTACCACCCTCATATATGATTTTTGTGACCACTGTGACTATCACAAAATAGAAACTCAGTTTTGAAAAAATAGTAAATATGTTGTAACAGGAAGAGGATTTCAATACTCACGACAACCAATAAGAACATTTACTAGCTTTTCATCAACAAAAAGGAAATAAATCAGTAAAATATTCTTCAAAACATAAGTTAAGGTAGAATTCACAAGGAGGAAAGTCATAGAAACAATGTCTCATTTGTGGTCATCAGGGACATGACCTAGAATATTATTGGTACAATACCTTTATAAAAGGATCTTCTAGTGGGCAAAAGTTCACTAACCAACAATCATCCCCTAGCTCATTCAATAAGCCACAAGGATAGAAAAAGGGGATTTAGTAGAAGAAATCGAAGCAAAAAGACAATATTATTGAACAAGAAGAACATGATGAGGAAAATGACTACATATACTCTACAAATATCCATGATGTATCCACATCAAAAAGTGACATATGGTATGTTGACTTGGGTGCAACCCGACACATGACAGGTAGAGAAGATTGTTTTTTCACTTTGAAGGACACACCTAATAAAAATCATATTTCTTTGGGTGATGATACCTCATATAGTGTGCAACGAATTGAAAATATTTCCTTACCCCTAGGCATGCAAACATGTAAAATCATAGATGTTCTCTATGTACCTAGATTAACCAAAAACTTGTTATCAATAGGTTAACTTATAGACCATAATTTGAAGATTGACTTTGACTATATAGGTAAAACACAATTGTGTCTGATCAGAGACAAATCTAGAAACTCCAAAATTATTGTAAAAAAATCCAATGTGAACCTATGTTTTAGCTTGATTTGATTTATAAAAATAATCAAGCACTCACAAAAAATGACATAGACTTGGCACAACTATGGCACAAAATATTTGGCCACATCAGTTTTTGATATCTTGACACACTCCACCATAAAAACATGGTACGAGGCTTACCACCTCTTAAAAATGGTACAAATAAATGTAATGATTACTTAGTATGTAAACAACATTGAGTTTAATTTTAGAAAAGTACCTATAGATCTAATGGTAAACTTGATCTGGTTCACACTGATTGGTGTGGATGAATGACACCTAACCATGTTGGATTTAAGTACTTCATGCTATTTGTTGATATTTATTCTATAAAAATGTGGGTCTACTATCTAAAAACAAAGTATCAATGCTTTAAAACTTTCAAGAAGTTTAAAGTAGCTATTGAAATATAATCTAGTCAAAAAATAAGACCCTCCACATAAATCATGGGGGAATTTACTGATAATGAGTTTAAACATTTTTTACAAGCAAACAACATTTGTTATCAAATGACACCTCTTCATACATTACCAAAAATGTAGTTGTTAAATGGAGGAATCATACTATTGTATAAATGGTACAATGTATGATACATGATTCAAGCGTAACAAAGGCATTTTGGGTAGAAGCTACCAAAACTACCATTTATCTACCCAATAGAGTACCCACTGTAGTTTTTGATGGAGTAACTCCACATGAAGCTTGGTCATGGAAAAATCCATCTATACCACATCTTCAAGTTTTTGGATGTCAAGCAAGTATGCACATTCTCAAAGTGGAAAAGACCAAACTAGATATGAAAGCCAAAAAATTATGTGTTCTCAGGGTACAATGAAGAAGCACTTACCTATAAAATCATGGATCTAAAAATTAGAAAAATCTACATCAATAGTGATGTTAAATTATTTGAAAATAAATAAGTAGAATTTCCTTCTACAAGTGCACCTGATAAATAAATTATTCCCAGAGAAAATATAGAAGATGGTAATAGCCTAGATGAATACAATAATGATGATGGAAATAATGGTATGTCTCCACCACCTATAAGGACTATTAAATGTATGCCTAAATGGCATACAAATACACTCAGAAATGAAAAATTGGATGGTATTCCAAACACATCCACCATTAGACCAAAGAATCATAGTATGGCTCATGGTGAGGCCAATTTAGCCTTCATCAGTATAGTTTGTTGGTTGAATATTTTGTCTATCAACGTACTGGTAAACAAAATAGGTTTGATTAGCCAAAGTAGGAAGATTAGTCGTCCAAATGTGTAAGTTTATCACATTAGAAGGAGATTTCTCTCTCCTCTCATCAAGGGGAGGTTCCCTATGGATATGCTATATATATGTATAAACAAAAAATAATACTCAAGGGTAGGACAAGACATCCATCTCTCTTTCTTCATAGATGATGTGAGCAAAACAAAGGAAAAACTCAAGGGAAATGACAGACATCACTCCTCTTCTTTCAAAAGAACTATTCAGCCAGCCACAAGAATACTCCTGGAAATAAAAGTAAAATGTAACTAAGGGCGTAGTAACCAGCAAATTGAGATACAACACAAAGTCTCCACTTGAAATGCTCAAGAGTAATATATGAAGGACAATGAGGGTGCAAAGTCGTCCCAAAGTCCTTTACACATCAATGAAAAGAAAACACACTAAAGGTAGCTATGGGGGCACAAGTCTCTCCAAAATTGATTCTTCAGGACACCTTCTTGAACAATTTTACTAATCCTGCTTGTTAAATTAATGGAACAGAAAATATATCAAGGAAAAAGACATAAGAACATCTTCCTTAACAACAAAGATATCACAACACAAAGTCTGAAAAAGTTCCTGCTTTCTTATTCCAGTAACAAAATATGATCGGCAATCTGAGCTCAAAGTCTCAGTAATGCCTTACAATTTGGGCAAAGTTTCATTCTAAATGTCAAAAAATAGATCCATTTACAATGAAAGAAAGTCCCTTATATAGCCACTTCAAGGACTCAAGAACAGTAATACATCATGATGCGTTGGGAAATGTTAGGAAGATAGGCTGGAACTTTGGGGCATTTTTTCCATTTGATCTTCTCAATGTAGATAAACAAGCCATGCAATTGAAAGATTGCAACTTTCAATGTCCATCTGGCAGTCTGATCTTATCTTTATCGTTCCTCCTTTTCTAGTTAATTGAAACGGGTCCTGGATTCATTCATTATTCTGTCTTTCCTCACTTTCTGCTAGTCTTGGTCTTGAATTCTGGGAATGCATTCAGGTTTGTAAATTTAAAGGATTAATGGCTATTTCATGGACTTTAAAATTGATGTTCACATGCCTGTCGATGTGCCCTCAATGGCTAGTTCACTATCTTGAATTTGACATCTTCGGGTACATCACCCCTTGGTCCTCTTTTAGCTTTTGGATTTGCCCGTTCAGGTCTTAAGAAATGATCCTTGAATGGGTCGAAAAGAGCCCTTTACTTTGGCCACTGAGAGTCCCCCGCAAGGGTACCTACCCTTCGAGATCCTTCGATATCCCTTAGCCTTGGTAGTTCCCGTAGACAAATCCCCAGGTTTTCTCCCGTGAATGTTTCCTCATGTGAAAGTTTCCCATGGACATTTCCCCAAGGAAAATTCTTGTGGACAAAAGTCTGGGGAAAATTCCCACAGACAAAAAATCTGGGGAAAATTCCCGTGGACAAAAAGTCTGCGGAATTATTTGTTTCACCAAATCTTTGAACAAGTCTTCAAATTTTGCCCGCATTTGCTTCTTTGATTTCTTTTGGAATTTTTGTCTGAAGGAATTCCTTCAAACAAAAATTTGAATTAATTATGCCTTAGCCAATTTTAAATGCCTTAAACAAATCTGAAAGAATTACCTTTCAGCTTCCTTGAAAAATAACCCTTCTGAAGGGTGCTTTTATTGATTAAGTGTCCTCTGCAAGGGCACTTGTCCTTTGAGAAGTTTCATTCTGCATTGAACCACCCCTTTGAACTTTGGTGGTGAACCATTCTATTGAACCAAGACGTTGAACTAATCGATTGAACCAAAAATGGTTCAAGCTGATAGTTTAATTGGATGAAACAAGCTGATGAACTAAGCATTGAACCAAACATTATAAACTTGCCTTTGAACCAACAGTTGAACCAATACGTTGAACCAAGTTTTGGTTCAACGGTTCAAACAAATCTTTGAAAATGTCTTTGAACCTGCTGTTGAACTTTGAGACGTTGAACCAAAGGATGAACTGAAAGAATAAACCAACTGAGTGAATTATTTGGTTGAACTAAAAGATGCTGAAATAAAGGGAATGAACCACCTGAGTGAAATAAAGCATTGAACCAATCGGTTGAACTGAGTCATTGAACCATTCCTTTGGTTGAACCCACCGTTGAACCTTGAACCTGTTGAACCTTTGAACCAAAGTGGTTCAATGGTTCAACGGTTCAAGCCGCCTTGAATTGGTTAATTGTTTGGAATCTGATGAACCTTGATGAAGTGCTTAACTCTTGCCAAAGACATTGAACTTGTTGAACTTTAAACCCATTGAACCTTTGAACCCAAGTGGTTCAATGGTTTAACGGTTTAATGGTTCAAGTCTCTTTTTGCACTCAGATGCTTACCGATGGAGATTTTCAACTGAACCAAAGCTCTGAACCAATCCTAGAGAATGACTAAGTGTCAAAAATTGATTCTTTTGACTGAAATCACTTACAAAAGTCTTTGAACCTATATAAATGAACTTGTCTATAGAGTTCGTAGATTTTCCTTTTCTTGCACATTCCATAGACTTCTCTTCCTGCTGAGTCCATAGATTCAAGCCTGTAGAGTCTGTAGATTTTTTGAGAAGCTTAGAAAATGATGAATTTGAATGTATAGGACAAATTTTGGAAATGGAAGAGACAATTTTGGTCTGTAAGACCAAAATATTTCAAATGTTGTCTCAAAAATGATTGCTACTTTTGGGGGACAACAGCTGGCTCCAGTTAGGGAACTTCTGTCAATTGCAAAATGAATTGAAAGGAGCAGAATACAAAATTTCTAGTGTCTTCATGTGTACCATTGGGCTTCAGAGTCATGCTACCCAAAAATGAAAGGCATAAAAAAAAACAAAAAACCAAATTAAATAGAATTAAAACTGTATAAAAATACATATATACAGAGGCAATGATTTGATACTTCAAGAGTTGAAGTATTTTAGATGTTGCCCATTGTGGGGTAGAGAAAAGAGTGTGCCATATTGGTATTTCAATAGAAAGCTATTTTCACCAATGTGTTGATGAATTATAAATGGGCCTCTCCAAAGGGAGTCAAACTTTCCATGCATCCCTTTTGGTTCTCTTCTTTTGTCCCACAACAGGACTTGATCCCTAATCTAGAAATCACAATTTTTGGCCTTCTGATCAAAGAGTTTCTTTACCAAACTTTGATGAGCAGTAATTCTGTCCACCACCATGGTTCTCTATTCCTCCAACTAAGTCAAGCACATGATTATTTTGTCAAGAGAACTCTCCTATGTCTGATCTTTAATGGCCTTCACCAATTTCAATGCTGGTAACTCTAAGGTGATTGGTATCTCAGCATTAATACTGTAAAGAAGTTGAAAAGGAGACATACTAATTGCCATTTTTGGTGTGATCCTATCTACCCACAGAGCATCAACTAATGCTTTATGCCATGTCCTTTGATTATCATCTGCTAGCTTTTTGATAATAGTTACCAAATTTTTATTGTTGGACTCAGCTTGTCCATTTCCTTGTGGAAAATAATCAGAAGAATGAGAGAGTGTAATTTCATAATGAAAATAGAATTGTGTAATCTCTTGAGAGGTGAAACAAGCTACATTATCAGTAACAATTTTGAGTGGAACTCCAAATCTGGAAATGATATTCTCTTTGAGGAAGTTGCATACAACTTCTGAAGTAACATGCTTAGTTGGGATTGCTTCTACCCACTTGGTGAAATAATCAGTTGCTGTAAGGACATAATCATGTCCAACACTTGAAGGTGGGTTTATTGTCCCAATAAAATCAAGTCCCTATTGTTGGAAAGGTTCCTCTATGATTACTGGCTTGAGAGGCAGGGCGGCCAACTTGGGTCTTCCAATAAATTGCTGGCAAAGTTCACATTTCCTCACCCACTTATGTGCATCTTGGAAAAGAGTTGGACAGTAATACCTGGCTCACAAAATTTTGTGAGCAGTCACAGGAGCAAAAAAATGTCCTCCACAGGCCAGATTATGAAAATATTTCAAAAGCTGGGTTTGCTGTTCTTTGTCTACACAGTGAAGGAATACTCCATCTATGCTTCTCTTGTACAGGCCGTTATCCCAAAGGACAAAATTGGTAGCTTTCAACTTGATAGTCCTCCTTTCTTTGTAATAAAAATTATCAGGACATTCACCATAAGTCAGAAAATAGGCAATACCTGAGTACCATTCATTGGTAGTGGAGACAAAAAGGATTATTGGTGTATCTTCCACTTCAGCTTCTTCACGCTGTGTATCTTTTGGCTTATTGTTAGCTATTAATTGGCATAGGCCTTTACCTCTAACCAGCTTTGTTAGCTTGATATCTAGATCAAACTCTTGGATCTTTGCAATCCAATTACCTCTCTTTGTGCCAAACTCCCGCTGAGTTAATATAGACTTGACTGTAGTGTTAGGAACTAAGGCAGTAGTATGTGAATTCAGAATATAGAAGAAAAAATGTTTGACTGCTTTTACCAACATAGAGGCATGCTTCTCTATATTTGAATACTTCATTTCATGGGTTTTGAGAGGACAACTCATGAAAGAGATAGGGGATTCCATACCTTCTTTATCCTATTGAACAAGAATCACTGAAAGAGTGTGTTCAGATGCATAGCTGTATATGATGAAATCTTTGTAGTAATCTGGACAAACTAAGGTAGGGGTGTGAGCAATGATAGTCTTGATATCTTGAAATGTTGATTTGCCTTCTTTAGTCTAGCTAAAGGTGGTCTTCCCTTTCATCATGTTCACAATGTGTCTTGTCTTCTCAGCAAATTTAGGGATGAATCTCTGTAAGAAATTCACTTTTTTGAAGAAAGAGTGAACAACATTTTTATTTATAGGCAAATTCAGCTCTTGAATAGACTTGACTCTGTCTAAGTCAATCTTTATGCCTTCTTTGGACACAATGTGTCCAAGGAGTTTTCCCTCTGTTACTCCAAAAATAGACTTCTTAGGATTCAAAGAAATACCATTCTAGCGGCAACGCTCCAACACTTGTTGTAAGTGGCGTACATGATTAGATCGACACTTTGAAAAGATAGTTAAGTCATCAAGATATACCACTATGAATTTGCCAATCTCATCTTTGAAGGCCATGTCCATAGCTCTCTGAAAGATAGCACCAACATTTATTAAGCCAAAAGGCATTATTTTATATGCAAATGTACTCCAAAGTGTGGTGAATGCAGTCTTGTGTTGGTCAGCTTCACCAACCTCAACTTGATTATAACCTGAGAAGCCATCCAGCATTGATAACATCTCTGACCCTGTTACTATTTGAAGCACTTGGTATATGATTGGCAGAGGCTAATTGTCTTTCAGAGATGACTGATTTAGATTCCTAAAATCTACACAAATGTGGATTTTGCCATTTTTCTTTCTTACAGGCACTATGTTTGCAATCCATGTAGAATGATGGATTGGGAAGATGATTCTAGCATTTAACATTTTTTGTATCTTAGACATAATAATACCTAAAATTTTTGTATTGTATTGTCTGGAGTTTTGCTTGTAGGGCATTGAATCAGCCTTGAGAGGAATGTGATGATAGATTTTATCAAGTCTAAGAGACTTCAGGTCTTCATAAGAATACGTTAAGACATCAATGTATTGACAAAGCAAAGAGGTGAACTTGAATCATTTTTAGGGGTGTAGCACTTACCAATGTTGACCATCTTGGGATTTTCTTTGTTGGTCAGATTTACTTGGTCAAATCCCTGAGAGAAACTTGAATCTGTTTGCTATTGTTTGACAAATCTATCATGTTTGTCAAATAGCTTCTCAAGAAAAACCAGGCCTTTGGGAATTTTGTTTCCTTTCAGCTATAGGAATTCTTCATTTATATCTAAACTAGATTCAGAAATAGATTTAGACTTCTGAGATTCACTACCTTCAAAATAAAATTGTTCAAAATTGTCTTTTCATTCCAAGAAGGCAATGATTTGATGATCATCATTGAATATTTGCCAATGATCAGCATTATCAGGAACACTTGGTCTATAAACTAGCTCAATGGTATACTTGTCTTCTTTGAAATCTGAATGAGGAACTAAGAGAGTTCCAGAAATAGCAAGTGCATCAGCTCTATCATTAGATTCTCTAGGTATGGCAGAAATGTTAAAAGCATCAAAGCTTTCAATTTGATCCCAAACCAAGTTGCGGTAATGGCGTAACCTCTCATTCTTGGTCTGATATAGATTTCTCCCTTGACAGACCACTAATTCAACATCCCCTTTGGCATGAAGAAACTTGATGCCTCTTTCTTGAGCAGCCTTCATGCCTAGCAACAGAGATTCATACTCAGTTGTATTGTTAGTGTTGCTAAATTGTAATTTATAGGATGAAGGAAACATATCTCTTTGAGGAGATATCAAGACAATCCTAGCTCTCGAACTAGTAGAGGAACAACTACCATCAAATTCCATAGTCCAAATTTCATTAGACACTGACTTTTATTCAGACTTTTTTTCATCAAAGATGGAGAGCCCTTCTTCATCTGTATATAGAAAGTAGTTACCCATACCTATGGACTCAAAAAGGATTTGAGCTTCTGGGGCTGACGTCTGAGTGACTACATACTTTGCTTCCTTTTCAGGGAGTAATCTCTTCATCATGCCTTGGATAGGGATCCTTGCCTTAGATAGATCCATGTTCAGTTCTCCTCCCACGTCCTTACAAAAATTTTGTCTAAGCAAAATGCCATAAGATGCTGGGACATCAGCCACCAAGACAGTCATCTTAATATTCTTGTTTGGAAAGGCTGCGAATGCAAATTGAGCATCTTTGATTTGCCTCAATAATGGTACTTGCTTGTTCTCCATGGAGAAACATCTCCCAAACATCTTGGTCATTGTGAGATCAAGAGACTCAGTGACTTTAGCAGGCATGACATTGTCAGAGCACCTGAGTCTATAATATAGTTACTCAGCTTGTGGCCATTGATTAACAAGAAAACATAGAAGGGTTCTATTTTTTTAGGAGCAGTTGGAGGAGTAATGACCAGATTATTTGGAATAGGCGTATTCGTTGGAGAATCAAGAATTATTTTTTTAGCTTTTTGTCCTGCAAGGATGGTTTGATTTTTAACATATTGAACCAGCTTATTCAGTTGATCTAGATTGGACTGCAAGTATTCAAATTTAAATATCTGTATTTTTGTCTTTTTAACATGATCAATTATGTCAAATGGCTAAACTGAACTAGGTACAGGGAAAGGTACTTCAACTTTTTGAGTTTTAAGAGGGATGGGAGGTGGGCTAGTTTACGAATTAGGAGTAGAAGGTGAAGGTGAAATAGATGTATTTACCTTTTGGGTGATGACCAGATCTTTTGATTGAAAAGACAGAGCAGTCCCACGTTTAGCAATTGTGATTGTTGGTTGAGGTTGTTCCTCTATCTTCTCTTTATCAGCTTACTGGGCTAATTGGTTTTTGGATCTGGTAAACACTGCATATGATCCATCTGAAGCTTCTCCTTTACTTTCGAGTTCATCTTGGTAATTCAAGAAACCAATGTGGGAGTCGCCAGCTAATTCTTCTTGATTGTCTTCAATGATATCAGCATCATTTTCTTGATTCAATTCAGGTTAGAAAGAGAATTTTGATTCTGCTTCAAGGTATCCCATTGCTGAATTGGTTGGAGGAGCTTCCAGGGCAAGTTTCCCTTGTGGGGGAGGAAGGCAATTTTGTTGCCCTTGATTCTTGGCAACAATGCCTTGATATGACTGATTTGGGAATGTCTTTCTATATGTAGGAGCATAAGACATTCCTTGAGCCATTTGCTTCTTAAGAGCAAGCAACTCATTTGCTAATTTCTACACCATTGGATCTGTGGTGCTTGTAAATGTAAATTTAGAAGATGATGAAGCTCTATTTCTATTTGGATCTCTTCTTATCTTCCTTGCTAAGATGAGATCATCTTCTACTTTAGTGGTCAAAAGTTGAGCTGCTGCGAGATCTATTTGACTAGCAAGTTTCAAGAGGAAACTGACTTCAAGTAGCTGAGAATTAATGAAAGAGCATTTGAGATTCTCAACTGTAGGTCGAGCAATGACAAGAATTCTATTTCTCAATTTTTCAAATTTGGCTATGAAGTCTCTCATAGGCTCATATGGCTCTTTTTTCATCTGTGTAAGTTGAGCCAGAAGTGTATGTGCATCTTCTACAAGTTTGAATTTGGCTTCAAACTTACCTTTAAGAGTATTCCAATCAATCACAGATCAAGCCTGTAGATGGTAAAATCAATATGTAGTAGCACCTTGTAGTGTTTCAACAAAAAGCCTGACTGCTATATCTTCAAATTCTACTCCAATTACTCCATAAGCTATACTAAATGCTATAATGTGTTCATCAAGATGAACTTTACTATCACCATAGAATTTAGGGAAATTCTTCCTAGAACTATGTGGAAGTTCATGTAGAGGAGGAGTAAGATTGAGAGGACCAAAAGCATTACTCCAGGGGCCTTGAACTACCATTATAGGATTCTAAAAAGGAGTGATAACAAATTTCAAAGGGGTAATTATAGGCACATCTTTATCAACAACAGAAGTAGATACTTCATCTGGTAATGGAGATCTGGCTTTAGTAGGAGGGAAGCTCTTGGTTCATTAGAGACGAGATGCTAAAGGAAATAGATTAAAATCACATTGTTGTACCAGCTTGAACATAGGGTCAATGATACCTTTAGCCCTTTGGCTTCGTGTATACCTTGAATCTACCAGATTATGAAACAAAAATGGAAAAGATTTGACTTTGCTTCAGTTTGAAGCTTGAGGCTTTAAACTATGCATTATTTCCCTATTAGTGTAGAGGTGAATGAATGGGCTATAAATGGATAATGGGTATCTCCCCAGTGGAGTCACCAAAAACTGTTGGTTGAATATTTTGTCTATCAGCGTACTGGTAAACAAAATAGGTCTGATCAGCCAAAGTAGGAAGATTGGTCCTCCAAATGTGTAAGTTTATCACATCAGAAGGAGACTGCTCTCTCCTCTCATCAAGGGGAGGTTCCCTGTGGATATGCTATATATATATATATATATATGTATAAACAAAACATAATACTCAAGGGTAGGAGAAGACATCCATCTCTCTTTCTTCAGAGATGATGTGTGCAAAATAAAGGAAAAGCTTAAGGGAAATGAAAGACATCACTCCTCTTCTTTCAGAAGAGCTATTCAGCCAGCCACAAAAATACTCCTAGAAATAAAAGCAGAATGTAACTGAGGGCATAGTAACCAGCAAATCTAGATACAACACAAAGTCTCCGCCTGAAATGCTCAAGACTAATATACGAAGGACAATGAGGGTGCAAAGTCATCCCAAAGTCCTTTACACATCAATGAAAAGAAAACACACTGAAGGTAGCTATAAGGGCACAAAGTCTCTCCATAGTTGATTCTTCAGGATACCTTCCTGAACAATTTTACTAATCCTGCTTGTTAAATTAATGGAACAAAAAATATATCAAGGAAAAAGACACAAGAACATCTTCCTTAATAACAAAGATATCACAGCACAAAGTCTGAAAAAGTTCCTGCTTTCTTATTCTAGTAACAAAATATGATCGGCAATTTGAGCTCAAAGTCTCAGTAATGCCTTACACTTTGGGTAGAGTTTCATTCTAAATGTCAAAAAAGAGATCCATTTACAATGAAAAAAAGTCCCTTATATAGCCACTTCAAGAAGGATTCGAGAACAGTAATACATCATGATGCGTTGGGAACTGTTAGGAAGACAGGCTAGAACTTTGGGGCATTTTTCCCATTTGATCTTCTCAATGTAGATAAACAAGCCATGCAATTGAAAGATTGCAACTTTCAATGTCCATCTGGCGGTCTGATCTTGTCTTCATCATTCCTCCTTTTCTAGTTAATTGAATTGGGTCCTGGATTCATTCATTGTTCTATCTTTCCTCGCTTTCTATTGGTCTTTGTCTTGAATTCTAGGAATGCATTCAGGTCTGTAAATTCAAAGGATCAATGGCTATTTCATGGACTTTAAAATTTACGTTCACATGCCTATTGATGTGCTCTCAATGGCTAGTTCACTATCTTGAATTTGACATCTTCAGGCGCATCACCCCTTGGTCCTCTTTTAGATTTTGGCTTTGCCCTTTTGGGTCTTAAGAAATGATCCTTGAATGGGTCAGAAAGAGCCCTTTACTTTGGCTGTTGAGAGTCCCCCGCAAGGGCACCTGCCCTTCGAGATCCTTTGGTAGCCCTTTGCCTTGGCAGTTCCCGTAGACAAATCCCTAGGCTTTCTCCCGTGAACATTTCCTCACGTGAAAGTTTCTCGCAGACATTTCCCTGAGGAAAATTCCCATGGACAAAAGTATGGGGAAAATTCTCGCGGACAAAAAGTTTGGGGAAATTCCCGCAGACAAAAAGTCCACGAAATTATTTGTTTCGCCAAATCTTTGAACAAGTCTTCAGATTTTGCCTGCATTTGCTTCTTTGATTTCTTTCAGACTTTTTGTCTGAAGGAATTCCTTCAGACAAAAATTTGAAAGAATTATGCCTTAGCCAATTTTAAATGCCTTAAACAAATATGAAAGAATTACCTTTCGGCTTCCTTGAAAAATGACCCTTCTGAAGGGTGTTTTTATTGATTAAGTGTCCTCTGCAAGGGCACTTGTCCTTTGAGAAGTTTCCTTCTGCATTGAAATGCCCATTTGAACTTTGGCAATGAACCATTCTATTGAACCAAGACGTTGAACCAATTGATTGAACCAAAAATGGTTCAAGTCGAAGGTTCAAGCTGATAGTTCAATTGGATGAAACAAGCTGATGAACTAAGCATTGAACCAAGAATTATGAACTTGCCGTTGAACCAACAGTTGAACCATTTCATTGAACCAATACGTGAAACCAAGTTTTGGTTCAACGGTTCAAACAAAGCTTTGAAAATGTCTTTGAACCTGCTATTGAACTTTGAGACGTTGAACCAAAGGATGGACTGAAAGAATGAACCAACTGAGTGAACTATTTGGTTGAACCAAAAGACGCTGAAATAAAGGGAATGAACTAACTGAGTGAAATAAAGTGTTGAACGAATCAGATGAATCGAGCCATTGAACCATTCCTTTGGTTGAACCCACCGTTGAACCTTGAACCTGTTGAACCTTTGAACCAAAGTGGTTTAATGGTTCAACGGTTCAAGCAGCCTTGAATTGGTTAAGTGTTTGGAATCCAATGAACCTTGATGAAGCACTTAACTCTTGCCAAAGATGTTAAAATTGTTAAACTTTGAACCCATTAAACCTTTGAACCAAAGTGGTTCAATGGTTCAAGTCTCTTTTTGCACTCAGATGCTTACTAATGGAGATTTTCAACTGAACCAAAGCTCTGAACCAATCTCAGAGAATGACTAAGTGTCGAAAACTGATTATTTTGACTGAAACTACTTGCAAAAGTCTTTGAACCTGTATAAATGAACCTATCTACAGAGTCTGTAGATTTTCCTTTTCTTGCACAGTCCGTAGACTTCTCTTCTTGTTGAGTCCGTAGATTCAAGCTTGCAGAGTCCATAGATTTTTTGAGAAGCTTGGAAAATGATGAATTTTAATGTCTAGGACAAATTTTGGAAATGGAAGAGACAATTTTGTCTGTAAGACCAAAATAGTTCAAATGTTGTCTCAAAAATGATTGCTACTTTTGGGGGACAACATAGTTGTTGAATCTATCAAGCCCTCTACAGTTCAAGAATCCCTAGAGTTAAAATCTTATAAAGATGACATGGATGCATAATATAATGCACTGATGAATAATAAACCATGGTAGCATGTATATCTTCCACCAAGGAAGAAGCTAATTAGATGCAAATGGATCTTCAGGATGAAGTACAAAGTAGATGGTAGTCTTGACAAGGAAAAGGCAAGATTGGTTGTGAATGGGTATGCTAAAAAAGAAGGCATTGACTATGATGAGACATTTTCTCCCACATCAAAGATCAAAATGATCAAGATGATTTTTTCTCTAGCTGCATAGTTTAGTTGAAAAGTCCATCAAATGGACATGAAAAGTGCCTTTATTAATGGGGAATTATAGGAAGAAGTCTACATAACTCAACAAAAAGGTTTTGTCAAATTTGGAAAAGAAGATAAAGTTTTTAGACTTGTCAAATCACTATATGGTCTTAAACAAGCTCCTAAGGTATGGTATATCAAGATTGATGAGCATCTCTTGAAACAAGGATTTGAAAGGAGTCCATATGATTCAAATCTTTACCTCAAACAATGAGGGGGGTGATAGTAATTGTAGTTGTATATGTTGATGATCTAGTTATCATCGGTAGTTCAATGAAGATGATTGAATCAACAAAGAATGATTTAAATCGATCATTCGACATGACATATCTTGGGATTCTGCACTATTGTCTTGGCTTAGAAGTTTGGTAGAGAGAAAATCACATTTTTGTATCTCATTTGAAATATTCTAGGACAACACTCGATAAATTTAAAATGATGGATAACAAACCAATTGCTACACCTATGGAGACAAAACTTTAGCATTCTTGAGTAGATCCATCACCATAGGTAAATACAACTCTATATCGATAGTTGATGGGAAGTCTCATTTACCTGACCTACACTAGGCCAGACATCAGCTATGTTATCAGTTATCTCTCAAGGTGCATGAAAGATCTGAAGATCAGTCACTAGAAAGTAGTAAAATGAGTATTGAGGTACATCAGAGGAACTATGGATTTTAGCCTAGAATACAAAAAGAATGATAACTTCTTCTTGATAGGATACTCAAACTTAAATCATGCAAGGAACATTGATAATAGGAGATAGACTTTAGGATTTGTATTATTTTTGGGATTTGGACTGATATCATGGAGAAGTAAGAATCAAAATTATGTTTCAAGGTCCTCTACAAAATTAGAATATCATGCCATAGGAGGATTTTTCTATGAAATGTTTGACTCAAATGTATGCTTGAAGGATTTGGATTACCATAAGATCAAAAAACAATTCTTCATGTAGATAATGAAGGAGTAGTGAATCTTGTTCACAATCCAATGTTTCATGAACACACTAAACACATTGAGGCGAAATTTCATTTCATCTGTGAACATGTTCAAAACACCAACATCTAGCTCCAATATTGATCGATAGATCAACCATGTGCAATTGTTTTTACTGAAGTACTTGTATGAGAAAAAATTGAGGCATTCAGAGAATTTCTCTCCTATTTACTTGAGACAACATTGAATTAAGGGGGGAATGCTAGGGTGAATAATTCACCATTATAAATAAATGAGTAATATTTATTTACTCATTGTTATTTGTAATTAGTATGGTTATTTATCATATATAGTTTATTGGGTTATTTAGGTTAGTAAATCTTAAAAATATTTTAATATTAGCATTTGTAACTCTCGATTAATATTTGGGAGATTTTCTAGTTTGCATTGGTTTTATCTCTCCTATTTTTTAAGAGCTATTATGAGCTCATATTCTTATATAAATATGAAGATCAGCTATGTAATTCTAAGTTAGAATAAATATAATTTGTTTATTCTTCTATACAGAGCTAGATACCAATTACATCAAGATTTATCATATGTTATTGATGATATACATCAAGATTTATATCAAAATTTATGAGCACATATATGCATCATATAACATTATTATTCACATTATCATATGATTAGATATGATGTTTTAAATATATCATGTGTTATGCCTTGTTTTACATATTTTGTTTCTATCATGGCTCTCTTTCTTTTTTTAACACTTTAATTTTCAACATTTATTTTACATTTATATCATTTTACTGACACAATTGTTTCCTTTTTGGTTCTTTGGTATTATTTACTTAGTTTTAATTTAATGATATTCACCTTAGTATCTTTTTGATTCTTTGACCTCCCTTTATTTTACCCCTATTTTGGGTTGACCATATATTTTCCATTATTTTAGCATGACCGTTTAATTTCCACCTGTTTTAAGATGATTACTAATTTTATTGGTGTTTGTGTTAGATCCCTTGTAGGTTAGTATATCTTCTCTAGTGATATGACTATCATAGCATAGACTTATCCCTTTTGAAGCACTGTTTTAAATATTTGTGATCAACTACGAGCATTTTCATCATTGTATTATCTTTATTTACATGGATGAATCATTAATCATCTCCATCTTTCCCTTCTTTCCTTTCATTTGAGACACACACAGGTCAATTTTGAGTTTGCACACTTACATGTAGGCAAGCCTAGGAGTTTTTAGACACCATGGTATTTATCTTCTCCTCTCTAGTGGCCAATTATAAGATATCTTATGTTGGATACCTAAATCAATAATGTTTTGTATTCCAAATCCACATGGGGGAGGAATAGAAAAATCCAAAAGAATTAAAATCTATATCATAAGAAAAGGCAATTTTTAAATGAAAACTATATCTTAAAAAGTCAAATCACATAAAAAGACATGATCTTTATTTGGAACATCTATTATTCTAGTTGAAGATCAAAGTCTATAGTTATCCTCATGATAGCATCGAGGTCCATTATGGTGTGATAGGCCAATATAATGAGGTGGGATGTATTATATCATTACATCATAATCTCTTCCTAAATTTTAGTGTCATCTATCTTCTCACACAAGTACCAATTTTTTTCATTAGACGAATGGATTTTTAAGGGGTCTTAAGGAGTGGGGAACATGTTGAGGGAAGGTAGGATATTTTTAATTTCATGCATAATAGCCTTCATGGAATGATATATGTAATTCACTTACTATCCCAAGCTTTGTGTTCACTAGTTGGAGTGCCCTAGGTCATAAATATTGATAGTTCTTTAGCCTTAACCACTTGTTCAATGTATCTCATTCATGATAAGGATTTTTACATCACCTATATGATGTTTTAGAATCCTTATCTATATCATATTATTATTTTTATCCTCTCGATGGGTATCGCTTTTAGGTGATCACATCCTTGATCACATCTACCTACTCATGCTACTTAGCTTTGTTTTTGAGTTGCATTGTAAGACCTCAGATAGGACCATAACTTCCTAATAAACACCCTTACACCATTACTTTCCATGCCATCTCATAGTCATACTTGTTATGACTTTGGGTGGTTGTGATTTCCTACATCACATTTTAAAGCAAGCTCTAAAGTTTGAGCCAACATTCTTTAGAGCTTTTTCAATTTTCATTCATGATCTTATTTTATTTTTCATTTTCATCGACTTACATATTTTTATTTATGTTTGACTTGACCTAATTGTCACACATTTTGAATTACATTCAAATTTTCTTTGTGTTTATTTGACATGAGATGAAATTTCATTTACTTAGATATTTTTCATTCATTGATATTTCATTTGCTTACATATCTTTTTTTGAGTTTTTTCATTCATTGATATTTCATATACTTACAATGTTTTACATATATCCTATTTTGTGGTGTGTTTTATATTCATTTTTATCATTTAATTCAATATTTTTTATATCTTTTGTTTGTTGATTTTATTTCTACTTAAGATTTTTCATTTCCATTATAATTGTTTTTAGTTTTTGTTATTTTTGACCATGCATTTGCTCACATTTGCTAGAAAATAATAAAACATACATCATACATTATAGCATTTTCCCATAAAATGATAAATGAATGAGTGATAGAAAGAAAACAAATCTATAGATAACACCAACTGGTTATATAAAATCATATCTATATATATCAATGGATTAAAATTTTATACATCATGATACAAAATAGGATTTAAGGTTGTGATCCATCCTGTTCATTAGGAGGGGGACATGTAATGCTCCTCATATATGCCTATCCAAATTATCCCATATGTAGATTATGTTTCAGAGTCTATGTATATGACTACAAATTCTTAACTGTCCCTATAGGTTGGCCACCTATCCCTACAACTTTGATACATGTCTCATTGTGGCCATGTGCACAACTCTCTCCTAAGATAACTCCCACCATGCTGTCACCTATCATGATCCAACATTGGGTGCTAAAGTATCCTAAGACATAGCCTAATATCATTTGTGTATCTCCTAAATGGCCTCTCCAACCAATTCAAACCAACCATCATGGGTTATAGATATTGGTGCTATAGAATATTGTATCTTAGTGGTGTCATGTTGAGGAAGCATGAGGTCCAAAATATCATGGTGAGTATCATCCAATAGAGTCCTCCATCGGATCTCCTCATCTACCATCACAACTATAAAATTCAAACCAAAATGACATCAAATATCACATATATATCATAATCAATAATCTATCTATCACTAGTACCTAGCATGTATATCTCTACCTCTACAAAATGAAAGTATTAACATTAACACATTTACTTACCCATAGTAGTGTCATCTCCTTGGTTGTCTATCACATGAGAATTGTCTTAGATTTGATATAGTGAAAATAACATATCTTCCCAGATGGGTGATTATAGTGTGATGCAACTCCTTATGTGTTTGTTACTATATATTCCATCTATCAACTAGTCATGGAGTAATATCTATTTATTGATGTTGATGCACCACCACTAATTATCCACCTCCTCCCTTTTCCTATTTGACCCATTATTGTCTTCATTATCATTTCACCACCCTAGGTCAATAAGGTCACACCATGGGTACCTCAACTGACACTCCTCTCCCTCCCACATTGTGTCACTCTCTATCATGGCAAGCTCAAAATTTTGGGACCACTTAAGTAGCCACTAAATGTGCAAGTTTAAACCATCTAGGATTGTGATCATAATGATGTAGATTCACCCATAAAGTGTATTTACCCATGATATACCTACACCCCTGTGCCTATACTGTATTTGGCCACAAAAAAACATTAATCCATAATACCTTGGTATGCATCCATATGATCTAGTTCCTCTGCATGGTCTGTAACATTGGTATGTGTATAAGTAATCACACCACATGATCTTATGTCCATATCCTCAATTATGAGAAGGAATAATATAACACATGAGGTAACCCCACTATTTTTTACATAGGGAAATATTCATATATCAAACAAACTACCAAAAATGATGATCATTTCCATAATTTGTTGATCTCTACTTAGAATACCATAGAAGTTGTACACCACCCGTACCTTGATAACTAGCCCCAAATCATATAATGTGAAATAATCAAAAATTGAGTAACACATATATATAATGTACTATTGAATATTCCCATTAGACTTATAACAAATCATACACACTATCATAAGCTAGATCAAGGCCTTCTAGATGTCTAAAACACTTGAAAGTACACATTGAATAGTTATATAACCAACACATGTTGATCTTAACTATATAATCTAGTATCCCACTAAGATAAGGCTATCTTCTCATCCATAATATAATAAGGTGGTGCATACCACTAGCGTGTTGATTATGGGTAACCCTAGTATCACATGTACATCCTCTAGAGTAATGGCCATCTCTATGACATGCCCATATACCACAAATCCAAATGTATCAATTAACCTCTTCCATATTCTAAGGACCATGGAAACCAAGTCTATGATTAGTGTAATATGATGCATCTCCATGATTCCATTAAACCCAAGTATAGTTAATTGTGCCTGTTTAACTATTGATAGTCTCTCTAGTAAATTAAGCAGCCATATCACATCTAATAGACCTCCATAATCTATAATGTCTCTAAAAATATCAAATAACAAGTAAAATATCCTGTTTTCATCCCAAAATTTGAAATAAATGCTTAAAATCATCACAAAATAGATAAATTAACATTTTCATCATTTTTTATTATATCAACCATGCATCAAAGTATATCAATCATACCTAATTTTCCTATTGTATTGGTCATGCCATACAACATCAACCAAATTTTTGTCTTATCACATGGCCATACATTATTTTATCAACCATGCCTAGCCTCTTATTGAGGTATGTTCCTAGTGTTGGTATTAAAGCATTAATGGTATCATTGATGTCAACATTAAGTTGAATGTCCTTCATGACAAAAGATAGAGTTGATGTCATGCTTGGTGAAGTGGTGTGTGATTAATAAGCTTTGTTTATTTATTATGAGAAAATTTTAATACAACCTTGTATCCTTTCTAATTTTTTTTGACATATCAAGTTCATGTTCAAGATACAAGATAAGCATCTTGCTTGAACTTTAAGTACTGAGAATCATACAAGGAAAACACATGGGACAACAAGTCCTTGCATAAAACATGAGGCTTTGATACAAATTTTTAATGTGATAGAGCTCATGAAGTATATTGAGAATGGACTTGTCTTTTGGAAATCATGTTTAAATAATGACATCATTAAACTAGCCTGTTTGTGTCTAAACTCTAAGCACTAGGTATCTTGAGTAGCCTGATCTAGCTCTGTAAAGAAGATATATGAATGATTCATGATAAATTTTTGTTTTTTGGTTCAATATAGGCATGATTAAGTTTTCTAATTTTCTTAAACATGGGAAATATCCAAAAAATTCTTCATATAAGGTCAAAGGTCAAGTTTTGGAACTTAGCTCCTACATGAAGAGACCTAGTGAGAAGGTACAGGCTTGGTTCCTTAGTGAGATAAGAAATGTATGACTTATGTGAGAAAAGGTGATAGTGTGAGAGCATGATATGATGATATATGACATGAGGATAGAGTTTTTATGACATTTGAAGAGGTTTCAAGGCATGATCATAATTAAAGTATGCTTGGTAGTGTGAGGCCTAGTGTAAAAAGTGATCTATAATGGCCTAAGCAAGGGTCAAATTCATTTCCATAATCATTTTTAACAAGTTTTAAGTCAATACTTGAAGGAGAAAGCAAGAAATTTGGTGGTAAGGTTGATTGTGTACACAAAAAGGGTGTTATAGACTCGAGAAGAAGTTTATCATGCTCATTGGCATGTGTAACCTTTGAATGATATCTTGAGAAATTAATGATAGTTTGGGAACTTCCATATCTTGAATTTATTGGCATTGGTTTTTGAGTTTAGGGGTAATCCTTTATGAATATTGCTAAGAAGGTAATGTAATAAGAACCCTCATAAAACCCTTACAAAGAATCAATAGGAAATATATAATAATTTATGGATAAAAATGGTATATTTGACATATTTTAGTTTTTTTAACATGTAAATTACTCTTCAAGGTCTCCTCAGGGGGTTTTTATTTGTATTGATAGTGAGTAGAAGCTATAGGCAAACCCTTATTTTTAGGGGTTTTGATGCTATAAGTAGGGTTGACTAGGTCAAAGCATGAAAATGGATGGAGGATGATGTGAAATACTTTATTTTATTTACATTAAAGTTTTTGATCATTTTTATAACAAAAAATGTGAAAAACTTGTCATGGAAGTTAGCCTATCGCTAAACTAGCCTAATGAGTAGAACAATGAGAAAACTAGGTGAGAATGAGAATGAGATTAGGGTTTGATTGTAGAGGAATAGGTATGGATAATAAGGCATGGAATAATTATTAAATAAATATACCTCATATCCCCTTGGTATATAAGTGTTGATGATGCTTACACTTATGCAAAAAGTTGTCATCAAACTAGTCTATCTAGCACAATGAAGTCTTTGAAGAATGACATAGTGAGATTGATCTGTAAGACAAATATTGATATATGAAAATATAATATATATTTACATATATGATATATGGATGATAAAGGTTCAAAAAAATACATTTTAATATCACATAAGTGCTCTCATAGGTGTTCTATAAGTTGATTTTCTTGACTGTGTTTTTGACACTATAGACAACTTTTTGTGTATGTGTGAAAAGGATGTTCTTGAGTCATTTTTCACTGAGATGAATGATAAAAATACATTTAAAGTGTTATAAATGAATAATAGGATAATTTTAATACATTTTTTCATTATAAGTCACTATTAAGGTCTAGAGAGTCAAATGATTTTGACTATGTATTGATAGTGTTTGGTGTTTTTGAGTAAGCTATCTAAATGAATGTTATTGGGGCCTTTAATCTTGTGTGATCCATACAAAAAAAATTTGGGAAGTTTTTTAAGTTTTTAATATCCTATTAATATGATTTTATAAATTTTTTATGTTGTAAAATTGTGTATTTTGATCAAATTTACAAGACAAACTTTTAGTAGTGCGAAGGCCTAAAAGGCGAGTAGGCCTAATTGGTGGGGTCAAGGTGTGAAATGGGAAAAATGAAGTTGGGTACCCAAGGTTAAATTGTAAAGTTTATAATGGATTAATTTATGAAGTTTATAATCTTTTTTATAAGATAATAAGTGTACTTAAGGGTCAAAATGGTAATGTGTTGATAGGACAGACCTAATTGCATTAAGTCTCCATTAGGCCTAATTATGGATTTGGTCCTTATGGACTATGAAAAACTTATGAAATGTTTTTTTAAACTTTTAAACATGTATGGTGATATATTAAAAATTTATTTCATGTATTTAAAGGTTCATGCCTGACTAATATGGGTGAGAGCAAGGATCAAGTACTTAAGAAGGCTTAATAGGCATAAATTGACTAGTTGAGATATTGAGCTATTGAAAGAAGGATATAGTGTTTTGGAGAATAGGTTAAGATATTGAAGATAATAAATAATATAATAAAAAAATTCCATTATTATATAAATATCTTTATATAGGTGTTGAGTAAGGTCACTTAACCTAATCCTGCCAAAGAGAGGGCTATTTGAGCGAAAAGGCCTAATAGGTTGTTTGAGTGAGATTGAAGGGTAAAGAGTGAAAAAGAAGGTTATAATACATATTTGAGTTAAAAATAGGTATTATATGGTTATAAAATATTAGAGGTGACTTATTTTTTTCCAAGCTACCTAGGGGTTTAAATCCTTATTGCAAGATAGAGCTTACAGAAGACTGATTGAGTGGGTGCTCAAGTAGGTAGGGTTAGAGCTCCTTGTGAAGTTGATGCTTCACTAAAATTTGGATCTTGAAATCATAGGATTATATTTCATGTGCATGGTTAGTTTTTTTAATCCCTAGATAGGGTTTCCCACATATCTTTTGTGTTGTCTCATGATATGCTTGTGTAGTTGTTTGCTTATGTATTGATCTTTTATTGGTAATGAATGCTTCATGAAATGATGAATGGAATTGAATAATTATTTTTAAGAAAATAATTCACCCCCCCTATCAGTAGATAAATCCAAACCTATCTTAATACACCATCAATAACCTAACAAAATACATCGATCAAGTTTCATTTTTTATGTAATTAACCATGCCATATGACATCAACCAACTTTGTTAATTTCCCATGGCATCAGCTATGATAAATGACATTAGCCAACTATTTGTATAATTAAATTGACCTAATTATATAATATTGGCCATGTAAATTTCACCTTGTTATTAAATAACATCACCCTTGTTGATACAAATTAAATAATGTGACATATTTTCCCTCAGCCCTAATAAATGACCTCAACCTATTTTTCTAATTTTTATTGCCTACCCATTAATAATCCTATTTTTATCTCTATTTTCATGCTTATTGGGTAAAATTCCATTACACAAATTTTCCATGGTGTAGATATAAAAATTTAATCCATAAATTCTTGACAATGCTTATCTTTGACATCTTTACCTTGGCCAATTATCCATTCTTATAACCTGCAATCTCTATGAAATCCTTCAAAGTCTCACAAATACTAAGAGCATCTTAAAAACTTTTCTATTTCATCCATATTTAGTATACACTTTATTTTCACTCTTTTTTAACAAGCCTCTATCTTTTTAGGATAATTCCATGTTAGGTAGACATGAGTGCACTTCGTACATGTCCAGTAGTGCAAATTTGTCTCCCATGCTCTAACAACTACATTTTAAAAATGACATGCTCCTAAAAAATTTACCATGAATATAAATAGGTCAGTTATCATAAATATATGAAATATCCCTCTATAAAATCACATCAATGGTCACACTTGAAAGGACCTAAAATCTCTTACAACGTACTTATCTTTTTAATTTCAAAATCATTTATTTTATGAGTAAAGATGTCTATTATAGTTTTGATATAATTTCACATTCATTTGACAAGTATAACATTATTTATTATAGGTTGAGGGTATCCCTTGTCAAGAATTCAAATCAAAATTTCTATTTAAATTCATATGATCTTACCTAAAGGGAGAACTAAATAGGCTTAAGGCCCTTTGGGATTTGTAGGTATCACTCAATCAACAAGAGGTTTTCTAAGGATAGCTTGACCATTCCCACTTCCCCCATTTCATCCCCCTTTTGCATTTGATCTCATTTTGTGTGATTGTGTAGGATTAGGGTTATAATTTAATAGGTCTTTTGAGCATCAATATAGGCTTCACATAAAAATAGGTCACATATAGACATAGGTGAACAAACCCATATTTTTAGATCCAATGCATAGTCTGATAGGACAAATTTGTAATACATAAACAAAAACACACTATGATCCTATCTACCTCCTAATAATTTGTCCCATTAGAAAATGAGACACTATTTTCTAATACATCTATGTTTGTAGGTATTTTTAGACAGTCATAACTTGTATAAAGTTAATATAGTCTAAAATCAATCAGTTGTAAAGATAATTATCTAACCCTAACCCTACTTTATATTTTTATTAAATTTAAAAATTATGTAGATCTTTGAATTTTATTGTATTATGTCTTATATATCATCATAAACTAGATATCAAGAGTTTATATTTTCATTTATATTTATTATAATTCATAATTAATTCTAGTGTAAACACTTGATGCTTAGATTTTCTAATATAGTTCATTTTATTCTAAAATGATAAATATAAACCATAAATGAATTTAATACTTGTATGAATTTATTTGTAGTGGTGATGTGTACACTAGCATTGTTACCACCTTATTTGTGAACCATAATCTCTTGAATCAATAAATTTTAATACACAGAGCTCTAGTTTTCAAAAATTACAAGTGTGCAAATGGATGCCTTAGCCTTAAGAGGGTTGAGATTATGAACTAATCCCTCATCACTAAACAAGGGTGGAAGGTGGTTAAGGAGAAAAATAATCAGACATGAATCATCAATCTTATATAAAGCTATTTCATTTAGTAAGAACCTCTTAAAGAATGGCAACATATGGAGGGTTAGAAATGGGGAAAATGTCAAGTTATGAGATGATCCTTTTATTTTTCAACATCCTATTGCTTAAGAATCACCTTGGTTATATTTAAGCTTAGTGTTTAAAAATATTTATGGTACAAAGTTCAAATATTATTGGGATGTTGATTAAGGTATCAAGAAGTGGAAAATTTTGCACTTGGTTATAATCAGTGAGGAAACTAACTAGGATCTTCTGGACTTGAACTCTAAACTTTATCTAGTCTACATTAATATCTACGCTAAATAAGATTTTCTTTTTTGACAGATGGAGGATAGTAGTGACTACTTTGTTAAATCTAACTACATGTTTGATTTAAACAGGGAGGATTATTGGGTTTTTAATGGTGGGCCTTATGGGTCAAACATATGTCACCCCCAATATCAACATATTATACTATATGGATACTCAAGATAAAATTCTCACATTGATAATATGATTAAAAGAGGCTCAATTATCCCTGATAGGTTTGTGTCTTGTGCAAATCCAATGAGGAAATGGTTTCCCACCTCCTTATGAACCATGTGTTTACAAATTATGAGACCTCATCTTTTTTTAAATTCAATGTTTCTTGGGTCAAAATAGGCTCTCTCTAGGATATAATTTTATATTGGAAACCACTATGGAAACTGGCCTCCCTAGTCTTCTTATGGCACCTAACCCTCCCTCATATTTTTTGGGAGACCTAGAAAACTAGGAATGACTACAATTTTGACTATAAAATTGTTAGCCTCAAAAATTATTTCCACATAATATATGTAGCCATTATAAAAAAATTGAAGGATTTTAATTTGAAAGGCAAAAATACAACCTTAATTATTGAGTCTTATATCCTTTTAAAGTGGAACACCAAACTTGTGGTTGAAAATTTGAATCTAAAAACTGATAGAAGTCAAGTCAAATGATCCAATCCTTAATAGAATTAAAGGAAGTTTAAATTTTATGGGTTTATCAAGGGAAACCTTGTTATGGTAGGAGGATGAGGGGTTATTATATATTTTGAGTGGGGTGTTATAGCTACTTTTGTGGGGCCAATGGGATCCCAAACCAAGCATGTGACCGAGGATAAGATGGCTCTCTAGGGCATCCAATTGGTGATGCATTTGGGAATTACAAATTTGGTGGTTTAAGGGGATGAACTAAACATCCTAAACACAATCTCAGTCAAAGTGAAACCTTCCTAGTCCATTAAACAAGAAATAGAAGATGTAAGATGATTATTAAAACATTGTAAATAGGCCACTATTTAGCATGTGTTTAGGGAAGGAAATAAGGTGGATGATGGGATGGATAATATAGTAACCCTCAATAAAAATTATATTATGGGGGAAAATGATGATGTTATACCATCCCAAGTTTTTAACATTCTAATTAATGGTTCTAGACCTATCATTAGCCCCAAGGAAGGGGTTTATTTATACGAAGGACAAGTCTAATGTTTAGACCTAAATTAATGACTCCTAATTGTAATTATCCTAATTTTCATTACATGGTAAGGAAAAAGTGTGTGAACAAGGTAGAGCATGGAAATATCATCAATAATACCTTAGATAATGCCCTAGTGAAGTAGGTGATGATACTAGAGAAAGTGGACTAGTTCTTTTGTCTAATAATAAAAAAGAAAATAGCCATAGGAGGGGATAAAGCCACAATCAAACCCATTTACTATGTGAAAGATAAGGATAGTCCCAATGTGTGGAATAAATTATAAAAGGAAGTACTAATAGAGTTCATGACAAGAATTATTGGATACAATGAGGAGTTGTCCAAAGACTTTGATCTTGGTTGGAACCAATGAAAATTGTGTATTAGAGGAGTGGAGATGAAAATTTAAGAACTGATTGGGGAAGTGATAAGTATGATCTCTATTGGTAATAAGGTATTGAAGGACAAATTTATAAAATATGAGGTTATGAATAAATTCTTTAATTCATAAGTTGACATCATCACTAAGAAGATAGGCTTCCTAAGGGCGAACCTAATAAATTACTAGCCAAACACCTACCTTCAAATCATGAAGTACTTCACTTTAGAAGGTAAATTTCATGTCCTATTCTCCCAAAATTTCTTACTCATTAATAAATTTAAGGTGTATAGAATTAGTTTGTCACATTTCTTGTTCAAATCGCTTGAAATCATGGTGATTTCATTTCAAACAAATTTTACTAGTGATCTTATTCATCATGGTCTCATTTTACTCATTGTTAAGAGATGGGAATCCATAATAAGGATATATATATATATATATATATATATATATATATATATATATATATTGGAGAAGGATATTGTAGTATAATTTGTGGAGAACCCAAAGAAGACAAAGGATGTTGAGGAAGAAATCCTAAAATCTTAAAAAAAAAACCATTTCATGAAACTCGTTCTGAAAGCAATCACTTGGTGGATTTTATGACTGAGATTAAAAATGATAAATGAAAAATCCATGACTCTAATAGACCCAAATGGAAGAGATAAAAATACATAAAATAACCCTAGAGAAATATTTCTAGTCACCTCTTAAAGAAACCAAGAAAATTGCTGAAGCTAAGGAGACAAATAAGAGGAAAGACTGTAGACCTCTATTCAACTCATAGTCTAAAATTTATGGATTTAGAGGATAAGATGGATCATCTTGGAAGGATTAACATTAAATGGATGGATTAATATAATTCACTAAAGGGAAAGGCTGAGAAAAATAAGAAAGGAATTGGATATTTATAGAGTTTTTGGTGTCATCCCTCAAACTAGATGGGGAAAAACTAGAACTCCCAAGAAGGATAAAGGGGTGGTAGTGAAACCTAACCCAACCACAACTCCTCCAAAGAGTATAAATAACATAAAGAGTGGAATTGGTAATAATAGGGAGAAAAAAAGGTAGCTTAATCCATGACAAGTTGGTAAAATCTTCTCCTAAAACTCTAAGTAGAAATAAGGAAGCATTGAACAAGGATGAAGGTTCAAGCAAATGTAGCTAAGGACAGGTAATGAAAGTAAAAACCATATAGGATAAGGAAATATTGGTCTAGATAATCTAGTGAATTAATCTGACTATGAAGAGTCAATTGCTTAATATTTCTTTGGAATGTTTATCTATTTTCTATTATGTTTTTGGCTAAATCTTAGTTTGGCTCTTGTAGGGTTTTAAGGGTTTTTTGTAAGTTTATCTTCTTTTTGGTTTAGTCGGGAAGACTAGATTATTTTGTGGTGTTTTTTTGTGTAGTCTTATATATTTGTGTTGACTTTCTAGTTATAAAATCCATGTAAAACCTATAATTTTACCTATCAAATCAAAAAGTTAGTCTTTTACAATATTTTAAAAAAAAACATATATCCCTCAGTTATTTACTGATGATTTCATTTTTCACCCATTTTTTTCTATACATCCTTTCCATGAACCAAAATAAGCCATATAATCCTAACAAGATTGATATTTTTTTGGTATTAACAAAATATTTTTATAAAATTTTGGAATTTTATTGTATTTTTTAGGTCCACCTCTTATTCTAAATATTGGGTGTCTTCCATCATCCATTACACATGCAACATTATAATATAAGGTAAGTAAAGGTATGTATTTACCTTTTATTTACTTTCAAAATTTATTTATACATTTCATTTCAACTAGCTTGATTGTTATGCTGTTATGTTCCTACCTAAAGTAACATTCCATGTTACACTATTATGATAAGTGATGACTTCAGGTGGGGCATATGTTTGCATAATATTTTTTACTTTATCATTTACTAACTCTTTCTATAAAAATAACATGTGAAGCATCTACCTCCCTGAGTGCATAACTTAAAGGGTGCACTGGGAAAAGGGTTGGTAAATCTTTGGTACTTTATAAGAGATGTTACTATCTATTTCATTATCATATCTTTCTTATTTACAATTAAGCTTCCTCATATTTATCTTTCTACCTTCCTCTACCCATCCTACCTCACTCAGTAATATCAGTTCTCTCATTTATTATGGCATTAATCAAGTTGTCCTTTGTTTATTACCTATTACCTCCTCATACTATATCAACAAGTCTGATGTAGTTCTTAGTCAATTTTATGGCATTCATATTATATTAGCCTAACTAAAAAAGTTCAATTCTAGCTAACATATTTTTGACTATATTGATCCGGCATATGCTTTTAGATTAGCCTTTAAGGGTGGTTTTTGGAAATTTATCACTACATATACACTTCACATTTCATTCTAATAGATGATATACACTCTATTCACTCTGATTTCACTCACACTTTTGCCTTAAGTCACATTTGGATGAATTATAAGTATAATCTTGTCTTGAAGGAAGCTTTTATTATTAAATTCTTAGAGATTTAATATGTGAAGTAATTTGGAGTATTATTATGTCTTATACCAACCATTTGAGGTCTTCACAACCATAAAAATATGTTTTAAACATCGATTGGCCAAGGGTGAGATTGAGGCTCGATGGGTCTACTTCAGGATAAATATTTCTAGCTTTATGCTCTTTGCTTTATTTCATTTAGTAGATATATATTGCTTGTTGTTTAGTGAATGAATGTGTGTGTATCCTTGTATATGTTCTCTCTACACTTACACTAGTGTCACTATAGGATTTCTTAGACTTATCATTCCAATTAGGTTGCCTAGACCCCCATTTGTCAACCATGTGACTTTACCCCTTTTGATTATTCTAATCCTTCACATTTAATTTAATTTAACAATTACTTACATTGCTTATTTTCAATAGATAAGTTACATATAGGTCTAGTTAGAGTTATCTCATTATGTCATAGGCTAAAAGGCTTTGGACCCCTTTCCTATGGCATTGGTGATATAGGTACCCATATTTCTAGGTCTATAGATCTATTTTTCACTATATGAACATTAGGTATCATGGAATCTATTTTATTAACCCTCTATGAGTCTATATATTTATAAATAGGATAATTGTATATCAGTCCTAGTTTGTGCATGTAATAAAAACTTTTATTATTACATGCATAATTTTTTTTTGCTTTTCTTGTCTTTGAAATACTAAGGGCACTTTGATATCTTGAAAACTTACAAAAATAGGGGAGTGTAATGGATTGAATTGACCACTATCATCCCATTGATGATTTATTATTTTCTATGTATCCAATACTCTAAAGAGGGAATTCAAGTCCATGTAGTTCTCTCACTTAGAGTGATTATGAATTTGTGCTCCTTGACCATACATATGCATCTAGAAATATGTCTTTGATACTTGAGAATGATACCTCTTGACTTGTTTTAGAATGCTTTTGACTTGGATTTCTCATTGTAAAATATATTTAATTGGGGAGTAACAAGGTATATTTTATCAATTTTCAATAGTGTGTAAACCTTAAACAATTGGATAACAAGTGGAGAAAATGAATTATCCTTGATGTGTATTTATAGTGAAATTTTTGATGATTTGAATGAATTGAATATCATAAACTAGTCATGATTTGGCATGGGATGTGGTCAACTTGTATCTCCAAGAATACAAATGAGCAACTAGGGTTTGATATAAGGGGTAAGAAGTAAAAACCTATGCGCTGATGGACACAAGAAGCCATTATAGGTCTATGACAGCTATTTAGTTTGTTGGTGTACACTAGGACATATATGAACCTACAAAACTAGGTTAGGGATAGCATGATCAAGCTAAAAATAAAGAAAGTATCTCTAATTGATATAAGCATAATAGTTCAAATAGCTAAGGGAAAGAAATAATGAGTACTAAATAGGAAAATAAGATGTCTAAACAAGTAAGCACTAATAAACAAGGAAAATAATTTAGAAACATGTAGTCCTATAGAAATGAGAGATAATCTTGAATGAAAGACATTTTCAAATGGAAATGAATAAATAACTAAGAATCTATGCTAAATGAAAGTTTAGAATGAAACTAACCCCAACATGTAATATCTAACCTAGAAATAACACTACACTAAGCTAAAAGGAATAATTTCACCTTGAAATCAAGGTGCCCTAAGATCATGCTTAACCAAAATGAAATAAATCTACCAACCATGAGTCCAAGTTTTATCATGATTAGATGAAGACCAAGCTATAGTGTATAACTTTGTCCAATCTAATGCAAACAATCCAAGAGAGAAGGTGAAATAAGAGAAAATAGGAGGTAGGAGAGCCAATCTAAGTGCACAAATTAGGTACAATGCTAACCAATAGATAAAGAGAGTAGTAAATCAATGTAGGAAAGAAAAAATATGGAGTAGTAATGGTGAACCCAATCCAACTAGAAAGCGTAAGCCTGAATCTCTAGTAAGAGGTAGAATAAATATGAATAATAATAATATGATACCAAGAGAGGCCAACAAAGAGAAAATAAGATCCAAAAAGATCCAATAGGAGTCTATAGGATCCATAGGAAACCATAAGAGGAAGGAGAGGCATGTCTAGACTTGATATGGGGATGAAAATGGGCTAATCAAGCTAAGACTAGCCATTTTTGGCCATTATACAATGAACTAGAATGAAAATTGACAATTTTGGATAAGCAACAACCCATACCACTAGCCATCAGGCCAACAAGTGGCCTAGGATTCCCTCTAGCATATAACTAGTGGCCTAGGTTGAAAATGTGTAAAATGGTCCAAACAAGCCCTAATTAGGGTATTAGAGGGTGTTAAAAAGGCCTTGAAGAGATAGAGGTAATGTGGGAAGGTCAAACAAAGAGTGATGATGATTAGAATGATGCAAAGAGGGTGGAAATATCTTTGATGGATTGTTTAGGTACAAATAGGACTCATAGTATTAATTAGTATACATGATGATCAAATATTTAATCATAATGAGGATTAGGGTTAGGGGAATTATAATTACATATGCCCCTGAGGTATAAATAATCAATGTCCAATAGAACAAGAAGTGGTGTGCAATACCTTGAATTAAAATAAAAAAATAAAGAGATAAAAAGGAAAAAAATATAGCATCACCTATACTTACCTGATAGGAATAATATTAGATGAAAAGTTAATGATGTAATTAAATGGGGATAAGTATGATCTCTACATGATCCAATTATATCTTTATCTCTAGTTCTAGCTCTATATCTTACATAAGGGATAAAAACTGACATAAAAACTAGAAATCTAAGATGAATGAGGGATGTGGGAGGTTTGAAAGTCCCATAAAGAGTAGAGTAAAGTGTGTACCATCTCAAAAAGGGGGATTAACTTAATACTAAGGACATTCCAAACATCGATGAGCTAAGACACAACTAAGAACAAGTCAGAAAATAACTACATACAATACATGATAGCACATGGGCATCAATTAGGGCTCCAATGATCATGTGATATTTGAAAATATTGTTCATCTTACTGGTAAGAATCAACCAATTGTAACAAGCTCATCATCTCATGGGTCATTAATATTCTAAGCTGTAGCCATAGGTTTTATGTTGCCTTAAATCCCACCATCAGTGTGAATCACTAGAGGGTAGTGCACCATGATGGGGGTAAAAGATGAAAAATGAATTTTTAGAGGAAATATCTTAGAAATAAATGAACCAAACAAGTTTCACAAGGGAGACAAAGAATGTGAAAAAGCCACAAGCGAATGAATGAGATCAACTCTGACTATAATGAGAGGTGAATAGGGGTGGTATGAGTCCCATGAAATATGAATTATATCCTAAGAAGACTAAATCAAGACCTAAACAACCATAACCACTAACCCTCACCACCTATAGAAACCATAATGAAGGAGAAAGAGGGAGTTAGTACATGAAAAACTACAAGCAATCAATAACACTATTGATTAATAAAAGTAAAATACTTTGCTTCTATCCCAAGGTGCATCCAAGGAGGAGTACACAACCCAAACTACTAAAGAGACCTATAAGTTCTAAAAATAGACACTATAAGAGGGACAATCTACTAAATGAGGGCTTGAAGAGAGTGATATGGAAAGATATAGGGATTACCAAGTTATTGATAGTCTAAGATGCAACCTACCTCAAGGGAAGGACATTGATTAACCTTAATCTATAGTGTGATTCAAAGGCAAGCTACAAATTATCTTTCTAAGTTGTAACCTACCCTATGAAGGTAAAAAAAACTCTTGATAGGCTAAAAAAGAGGCAAAATAGAATATGAATGGGGTGAGTAAGGAAATAAAGTGTCCAAATCCTCAAGTTCACTAGTTATGACCTAAACTATGGGAAATATGAAGGTAGGGTCATAATCGATGAGTGAAATCTCTAAATCCAGATGAGTAAGAGGGTAGTGATGATTATGACACATGATCATGAGATTATTATAAGCTATCCTCTCATTGAATGAGTTTTGTGTCATAAAATGGATAAAATGGACATTGAGATCTAAATTATAAAATTTAGAGGCCTCTATATGTGAGTCATTAAGAGTGTTGATGCCATCATGGAGAAGTTATGATGAGGGAATGGGATTGATATCTAGGGAGATATCACAAAAGAAATCACCTAAGAGTGAAGAACCACCTTAATGGATAAAATAGAGAGGGGGTGATGAAGGGAGTATAATGGATGCATGAGTCAAAAACATAATTAGATAATCAATAGGATTGAATTGTCCATCCTTTAAAAATAAAGGATCATCAACAAGAATCTTAGGTGAACTAGCAGGGTCCCATGAGGAGATAGAAAAATCCTTGTTAGAGGGATTTGTCTTAGCATATATCCACAACCATCGATTTAGGTGAGCCTCCAAGGTATGAACCTTACTTTCATGCATGAATTTGACCACACAATGTTTTGGATGCAACAACATACATGGTAGAGGTCCATGGGTGACCAAGATCATATTATATGAGAGATATAAGTCTAACACACAAAACATGATCCTAATTGTCTTGGGTCTAAACTTTACCCAAAGATTTACATTACACATCGATGCAATCATGTCATTATTGAAGCCCAACACATTTGTGGTGAGATTTATAAAGCTTCTTATGGATAATACCCAAATCATTTAACACCCACAAAGGCATGGTGTTCAACATGGCACCAACATTATGATTCATATATTTATGAATAAATAGTAAAATGAAGTATTGATGTAGAGTGTGAATTTAGTCCTCTTTTCCATAATGGAAGGGTCCAAAAATGAGGTAAGGTCAAATTATAAGGTAGGAAAGTGAGTGCGATTAGGGATGTCTAATTTAAATAACACCTCAACATCATCTCATACTAGCATGTCATTGGATAGACCAAAATCATCAAAATTGAGGCCCTTTTACTTAGGTCAAAGGTAGAGAAGGTCTAAGATGGAGATCCTAATAGAGAGGGTTTATATCTCTTCTATAATAGAATAAGAATGTTGCCTAGCTTAGGGAGGGATATCACACTAAAAGTCAAATATGGATTTAGGATTCCTTTCCCCTATGGATGGGCCCATGATACTAGCTCCACTAATATCTCTAATAAGTTCAATAATCCAATCTAAGCCCATTTTGACAAAATAATCATAATGAATAGGGGCTATGTAAATGCCAAAAATGAGCTTGCTACTATCATGCTTGGATTTCAATTTTGGGTCAGCCAAGGAAGAAGAAGAAAAGAGGTAAAAGAGGGAGAAGTAGAATGATGAGCCTTAGCCTTGGATTTATTATTATTATTTTCCTGTTCATGGTCAAGAATAATATTTGTGAACACATATAGATTATAGTTTGGATTGGCAAGTGGGAAGCTCTAGGGAGTGGAAAAGGCCTTCACACCTTATTTTTATTTGATGCATTCCTTGTTAGAATTCCCTTAATATTGTGGAATTTTTATAATTTATAAAGGTGATAGGGCGATAATTTTTTTTCTCTTTTTAGGGGCCTTATTTGCATTTTACCTCTTATATAGAGTGTTGAACTCATAGTCATCATTCTTTTCCTTCTTCCCTGATGGAAAATTAGTGACACCATCACTGGTTGCATTTCAATTGAGATCATGTGAGGATGATGAATTATGGGAAGGTACAAGTCTAATTCCCATAAGCTACTTAAAGACTTTGATATTCATACACTCATTGACAAAATCATAAGAGGTGGGCTCATTCTCGAGGACCTCAAGGTGAAACCCTTGCCTTAATGCTCATGTGAACATATCATAAAGCTGATCATATGTGAACAATGTTATACATGTGTGGATAGTTGAATGTCACCTACACACAAAGTCAAAGTTTGAATGAACCTTGGTCTATACCATGGAGGTAAGTGACTGGATGTTAAAATTGAAGAGCCTAGAGATATTTAAAGTACTGTGGAAATCCTCTAGTAAGTATAGGAAAATAGGGAGAGAATCTCATAGAATATTTTGGAGTCACACCAAATCTTCAACTCATAACATGTGAGAAAATAAATTTAACATCATGCCTTTGACATGATCCTAATCCATAAATGACATCATGAATGTCATGAAATACTCTTTGGGACTAGTGTCATGGATCCTCTTAAACTTGGGAAGTTTAGGGATCAAAGTGTGAAGGGGGATGGTGTGCACCTAAGGGACTAGAGGATTCCTATGGATATCCTCATAGGTACGATTGATGGTGGGTTGGTGATTATCTCCTTAATAAGGCTCATATGAATTTTAATGTTTCTAATACACATAGGGTTCATCTTGACCTTTGGCATGTGGGAAGTGATGTCAAGGCAGATCTTAAGGTTAGGATACACATGATGGGGATATTTGCACACATGTGGTGGAAAATAGCCATGGGAAAGGAATATTTCCACATGGGGATGATGAGGTGATGTGACACAAATAGTGGAGTGGTTTTAGTGGCTAAAACCCCCATGGTATTATCTCTATGTGATAATACAAGTGTCTATTCAAGGGTGCTAATGCTCAGGATATGTATTCCATGGATCCCTGGTCCATAAATGGCATTCAAAACTAGCATGATCATCATAAACCTTAAAGGAAGGACTAGGAGGATGGGAAGGATCTAAGGGATACACATTTTATACCAAGTCTAGATGTCTATTTATCTCAATAAGGATGGTAGGGGACTCTATTCAGAGAGTTTCCCATTGAGAAGGAAGTAGGGAACATAAATAATAACTAGTTGAATAACCTAAAATAAAATGAGTGATATATACATATATATATATATATATATATATATATATATATATATATATATATATATATATATATATATATATATATATATATATATATATATATATATATATATATCTCCAGAGGATGCAAGCCACCTAATATTATGGGAATAGTAGTGTTCTTTATTCACATGAAGCCACCTATGATAATAATTAATGATTGTATACATCTCATCATGCCTCAACTATGTGAGGGGGTCATCTTTACCCCTCACAAATAAATGAAAAGTAGTTTAAAGTTTTGAGGAGGCATCCTTAGATGTGTAAATCTTAGACTATGGAAAAGGGGAGGATATTTATTGATTTTACAACTTCCACTCTTGTTCCATGGGGGTTGTAAGAGGGTCATAATCACTTAGTTGGGTTAGGGTTAACTCTTAGATCCTAGAGGCTCTATGTTATTCCATTTAAATATTGATTTTATCAAGAGTAAGCTCAAGGGGTTGTCCTTGAATGCACCACAAAGACTATCCCATAGGTGGGAGATCAACCATAGATGCAATAAAACAAACAAAACTAAGAAGATAACAAAAGAGGAAAAATATTAGAAAACCAATCAGGAGGAGGACACAAAACCAAAACAAGGTGAAAAAACTAAAGAGGGTGCCAAAATATAACTAAAAAAAATCCTTGTAGATATTCATGAGAAATGGGCTAGGAGAGATATAAGTGAGACAAAATTAGAATGACACCTTATATAAATTCTCATCAGGTGTGTCAGAATGTAGCTCCAAGATTCTAAATGAGCCACTAGGGTTTGTTAAAGGGGGTAAGAAGTAAACACCTATGGGTTGAGGGATATAAGAATCTAAAATAGGTCTATGGTAGATATCTAATTTATCAACATGTAATAGGCTATAAATGAACATACAAAACTAGTTTAGGGATAGTATGATCAATCTCACAAAGGAAGTAGGTATCTCTAACTGATATAACCAAAGTCATGAAAGTAGATAAAGGAAAGAAACAATGTGTGCTAAATAGGAAAGATATATATCAAAACATGTAATCACTACCAAGGATGAAAATGATTTGAAACATGCAACCTTATGAAAATGAAAGATGATTTTGAATGAAAGACCTTTTTAAAGGGAAGTGCATAAAGAATTTAGAATCTATGCTAAATGTATGTTTATAATGAAGCTAACCCTAACATTTAATCTCTAACCCTAAAAATAATATTACACTATACTAAAAATAATAATTTCAACTTGAAATTAAGGTTCCCTCAGATCATGCTCAACCAAAATATAATAAATATACTAACTGTGAGTCCAAGTTTGATCTTTATTAGATGAAGACCAAGCTACAATGTAGAGATCTATCTCATATAATGTAAACAATCCAAGAGAAAAGGTGAAGCATGAACAAGTATGAGGTATGAGAGCTAATGTAAGTACAAACATTAGGTGTTATTCCAACTGATGGATAGAGTAGTCAATCAATGGAGGCATGAACAACTATGGAGTATCAATGGTGAACCAAATCCAACTAGTAATTGTAGGTGTAAATCTTTATCAAGATGGAGTAAAAATCTGAATAACATCAACATGATGTAAAGAGAAGTCAGAATAAAGCGAAGAAGATCCAAGAATATCCAAAAGGATTACAAATGATCTAGAGGCAACAAAATGAGGAGGAGAGGCATGTTTAGACCTGATAAAGGGATGCAAAAAGGTGGGCTAAGCCAAAACTAGTTATTTATGGTACTTGTACAATAGATAAGACAAAAAATGAGTAGTTATGGAAAATTGGTACCCCAACCTATTAGTTATAAGGTCAATGGGAGGATTAGGCTACCATATAGGATATAACTAGTGGCCCATGCTGTAAATGTGTAAAAATATGTCCAAAAAATCCCCATTATGGTTTTTTAGGGTGTTGGGAAGGCCTAAAATGGCTCTAGATAGTGTGGGAAGGTCTAATAGAGTGTGGGGAGGTATGGAAGGATGCACAAAGGGTGTAAATATATCTAAGGTATTGTTAGGAGTAAATAGGACTCATAATATTAGGTATTATTCATGATGAGTAAATATATAATCATCAAGAAGATTAGGGTTAGAGGAATCATGATTACATATGAAAATATTAGGTGGTTTGGTAGAGGGGGTAAGAAACAAACACTTATGAGTTAAGGGATATAAGAATCCACTAAAGGTATATAGTTGATATTTGATTTAACAATGTGCACTAGGCTATAAACAAACTTATAGAATCAGGGTACGGATAACATGATCAAGCTCATAGATGAAGTAAGTATCTCTAATTGATCTACCATAATAATTCAAGTAGCTAAAGGAATGAAATAGCACATACTAAATAGGAAATTAATAAATCTAAAAAATTAATTACTACCAAGAAAAGAAAATGATTTAAAAATATGCTGGCCTATGGAAATGCATAAACAATTTAGAATCTATGATAAATGGTTGTTTAGGATGAAGCTAACCCTAACATTTAATCTATAACCCTAGAAATAACACTATACTAAGCTAAAAATAATAGTTTCACCTTGCAGTCAAGGTGCCCTCAGATCATGCTCAGCTAAAATTTAATACATTTACCAACTATGACTCTAGGTTTGATCTTGAGTGGATGATTACCAAGATATAATGTAGATCTCTGTCAAATCCAATGTAAATAATCTAGGAGAGAAGGTGAAGAAAGAGAAATTAGGAGGTAGGAAAACCAAACTAAGTTCAAAAATTAGGTGTAATTCCAACCAATGGAGAAAGATAGTAACCAATCAGTGTAGGCAGGAACAACTTTGGAGTAGCAATGGTGAACCCAATCTAACTAGTAAGTGTAGGTTTGATTATTTGTCAAGAGGGAGTAGAAATCCAAATAGTAGCATTATGATGCTAAGAGAATCTAAAAGAGAGCCAATAATATCCAAGAGGAGTCTAGAGTATCTAGAGGCAACTAAAAGAGGAAGGAAATACATGTTTGGACCTGATATAGGGATTTAAATGGGTGATCCAAGCCAAAACTAACAATTTTTTACCATTGTGCAATAGATAAGAGAAAAAATAGGAAGTTTTAGATAAGTGGTAACCCAAACTATTGGAAAGTAGGCCAACAAGTTGCCTTGGCTACCTTCTAGCATAAAACCAATGGCCCAAGTTGTAAATGTTAAAAATAGGTCCAAAATAAGTCCAAATGGGCCCTGTTAGGGTCACGTAGGGTGTTGGGAAGGTCTAGAAGGGCTTGAGATAGTGTAAGAAAGTCCAACGAAATGTAGGGAGGCCTAGAAGAATACACAAAGGGTGGAAATATCTCTAAGGGAATGATTAGGGATAAATAGGACTCATAATATTAAGTAGTATACATGGTGAGTAGATATGAAATCATTAAGAGTATTAGAGTCAGAGGAATTATAATTAAACTTATCCAAAGAGATTAGGGACACTTTTCCTAAACTAGAGATAGTATAAGGGTTATTTTAAATAGCTCAAGAATTTTACATTGAAATTTGTATGTAGTGGTGATAAAAAAATGGTCGAACTCGTATATGGATGAATGGCTTAGGGTAATTGTTGACTAAATTTAACCTTACACATCAAATTGGGACCCCTATAGGAAAACAAATTATCTTTAGAGGTTTATATGGGGTCTAATATTATGTCAAAAGGTATATCATAGGTCATTTGATGTCATTTAATGTCATATCATCTTTGGTCATTAGTCATTTTAGTCTTTATGTCTTTTCAAGTCATTTTGGGGGTCAAAATGGAGCATTTAATGACTTGTACAACCTCCTTGGGAGATGTGAAGGTTTAAAAGGATGATTTCATGCCCCATGTGTCCTCATATGTCTTAATCAACTATTTGTAACTAAGAAGTGGTAGGTGATTCCGAAGAATGGGTATTTTTTTTAGAAAAAATGAGCATTTAATGAGGTGTATGGAATTATAAGGACTCCTAAAACTGAAGACATTTTAGGAATGTCCCTTGGTATTCCATACACTCACTCTAGTGATTAGTTTGATCAAAATATTCAAGAAATGAAGAAAACCACTTATTTCTTCTTCCACTAGGCTTGACAAGCAAGAATGGTCTTTAGGTTTGTACTTGGTATGGTCAGGTATGGTCAGCAAATCACCTTAAGTTTGCAGACTGGTCTTATTTGAGAATGACATGCATGTTTCTACCATTTTTAGATTTTCATGCTTTGATAATGGTTTTAGAGGCTGGAGATGAGTTCATTACCATGTTTTAAATTTCATATTAACCCTTTAACTCTTCAATTTGATTCTTAAAATCAACATCCCATGACTTTGTAGTCATAAACACCATACAATCAATTTGCTTTATGACTATCATACATAGTTAGCTAGGTAAGCTATGAAAGGTTCTAAATCATGTCCATGGAATTTTGATGGAGGGATTAATATTTTAAACACAAATTTATATCAAAATAAATCAATTTGAGACCTTTCATTGTTATAATGAAGACTATAACACTAATCACATAGTCACTTGCATACTCAGTCTGCATGGAATTGCACCTATAGGTGATTGAGGGGTGAAACATTGAAAATGAGGCATGAGATATTATTTTGATCTTGGAAAAATCTTGAGGATTAATTTAAACATCATGATAAGATATTAAATGATATATAATCAATACTATTTGGTATATGGATCACTTCATACTTACTGCCTACACTGTGAGAGAAACACCTACATTTGGCTTAATTGGGAGTTAAAGAGCCATTTTGAAGTGTTGGATCAAAGAGGGAACCATAATTTAATTATTGATGTTATTTAGATAGAATGGTAGGCCTAATTGAAAGGATATATTGAAAAATGGTAGTGGGAAATCATGTTCAAGATTCAATAACTGAGTTCAGGGACATTTTCCCTAAAGAGTGAAAATAGAGGTTTGGGTCAGTTTTGCCAATGTTATATGACATGGTTAAAAAATATTTTGATACATAAAAATGACCTTACCTTATATCCTCTACATAAAAAAAGATTTATATAAAGTTTGGAGAGTAGGTGATTAATTAAAATTGGTTTTTTGGAGGCCCAAAGTTGTGTTTTATGCACTAAACATTGATAGTGATCATCTACAGGATTTTGATAAAAAAGAGACCCCTTCACCCAATATTGAAATACCAAGGAATATTTACATGTTTGGAAAACCTTATGGGTTGAAAGGTATTCAAAGGGTAATAAATACCATCAGGTGGAGTTGGTTAGAGATGTTTCAAAGTCTAGTGATCACCTATAGGTGTGCCCAACTCCAAGGATACTCACCTACAACTAGTTGTAGGTGTGCATAGTCCATTTTGGAGGTTTAAACATGAGAATATTAAGTTTGGATAATGTAAGAAGTTTATAATTTTTTCATGGACTCAAAATAGATGTGTAACCTATTAAAAAATAAATCTTTACCCTACAGGGTTTTAGCCTTCCCAACATAGTTGACTATGTTTGACTATAGTAGGCAGTGAGTTGAGGAGTGAAGTGTGAAGGTTACCAATGCATAGAGATGATCCTAAATAGGAAAAAAAAACATATAATTATCTTAATAGGATATAATATGATCAAAATACTTTTTCTCAAGCTGAAAGAGGAATGAACACCTATAGATGTACCTCCAAAATTGAAAATATAGTCAAGAGTTGAAACTTAGGCTTGACTAAAAAAGGATTGTGAATGGTTTATATTAGGTCATAATAAGGAATATGTTTAAAAAATATCCACCATTATTTCTATAAATTTAAATTTATCTCAACAATGAAGATCGTACACAAGAAATAACTCAAACCAAGCAATACACAGTTTGAAGGAACCCTGCATAGTCTGCCTCTTCTAGGAGTCTGTCTTGGAGATATAAGGAGTTAGGAGGTCTATTGATAAGAAAAAGAGATGAAAATTAGTAAATAACCTCTTTCATAATTTATTAATCCCATCCAACCTTAATTTTTTTTGAGTATATAGGGGAAGTACCCTCTATTTTGTCTCAGATAAAGGGTACTTCCCTTTATGCATAAACTTGTAGGTTTGAGAAAGGGTGATGATGGATAGACCAGGAGATAAAAAAATATTTATAGGAGGTGTATGGAGTTGAAAAAGACCTAGATAAAACATGGAAATATATCACATAGGGGAGAATCCTTACAAGGAGGTCTAAACCATCAAAAGTGTAGACAGGCTTATGAGGCATGATTATGCCTAGAATCTAAATAAGAGGTCACTTTCACTTCTAGCTCTAAGTGAGTTTTCCAAATGATTGAAAAATGTTTTTGGGATCATAATATAGGTTTAAAATCTATTGTGATGCAAGTTAGGCCATGTAAAAGACAATTTTGGACTTTAGGATAACTCGGGCTTGTGCAAAGTAAATAAATATGCTCAGTAAGAAAGGTTTGATTGCTCATATCTAATTTGACACCCTGAATGGAGACTAACAAGGATAGGATGAGTTATATAGGGTCCTAATAAACTCTTTTGTGGCATTAAATTGAAATTTTAATGTGAATTATCTATGAATAATGGCTAAGAGGGTAAAATAGGCCTAAACCCTCTCAAACCTTGAATATGGACCCGATGAAGGAAATATAGATGGAAAGATACTATAATGGCATATTTTAACCATTAAAGTAATTGGAGGTTGTATAAGACTTAGTTTGGATCCATACCATCAGGATTAGATATACAAAATTGTACGTATGGAGTACAAAATAGGGTATTTTTGACTATTTTATGCATTGTGTAGGTTATAAGAGGTTTTAAGAGATGAAATAAAATTTAGAAGGAATATTGGGACTCAAGATAAATACCAATGTACATTAAATGCCTTTAAAATAATCTTAATTTTTCAAACAATAGCTCTCATCTTAGCCAGTCAGAACTGGCATATTGAACATAATGGTGAGAAGAGTGAAAACTTCAAGTGTGAGCCTTTTTAAGATGTACTTGATGATTATAAGGCCATGGAGGGTATTAATAAGTATATTAAACTCTATTTTATTAATTATAATTGAAAATGGATGTCTTTTTGGAATCCAAGTGTGCAAGGTGTGTGAAATAGGAGTTTATTTGACTGCAAGAAATGATTGGTCACTTACAAAAGATTATAGGTGAGTAAGAATGAAACCAATGCATGGATAAGAATTTAATAAACCATTACCTCTTATTACAATAATTATACCTATCCCTAGTTAGTTTTTGGATGTTGAAACATGGCTCAATTATGAAGGTAGTTTTTTGAGCAAGTAAAGGGCATTTCATGCCACATTTCAAGAGTTTCATAACTTGGGGTGACACTTGTGCTTCCTAAATTTGCATGATAAAGTTCAAATTCCATTATAATGAAAAATTAACTCATTTTATTAGCTTGAATAGTGTCTTTGTGACCTTTAGACTTCTCTTTTATCCTCTCTCTCTTAAGTTCTACAAGAACTAGCCATTTTGGCCTTTGTAAATTATGCTCCACCTGAGTATGGTAAAGACCTACTCATTTTCATACCATGGATAAATTAAGAATACTAATTTTTACATATTACATGACTATTAATAGTGTATTTACTTAAATTATAGATCTTTATTAGTGATAAATATGATTTCCTTAGCATTGTTGTCTCATTCTCCCACATATTTATAGCTTGAAAGATTTTTCTTATAGGTCATGTGAAGTGTTTTATGATGTGTAAAGGTTGAGTGAGTTAGTATATTAAAATAGTTACATTCTATGCCTCTTGTCTAGTCCTCTTAGCCTAAACATTCATCACAACCTCATAATGAAACATTGATGTGAGAAGATTCAGATTGGAGAAGTGTATATTTAGTTAGTCCCCTATTTTCAAGTGTAACATTCAACTGGTTGGTAGTCATCAAATAGTTTGGTGTATCACTTCCTTTAGGATATTTTTCTTTCAATTTTCTATCCCTTTTCCCTCACAAGCATAGGTATAGTAGTGATCTACAAGTGATACATCAAGGGAGCTAGCCTTATCTAGAGATTCACCTCATTCTTAGGCTACCCAAAACCTAGAGGTGTTTCAATTATGTCACTTAGATGAGGAGAGTTGAGATATCTCCTCAAAGGGTGAAAATCCAAGTGAAAATAGTTTTTAGTATGCTTGATAGGACTTTTAGTTCAAGAAATTGAAATATTTTTGGTGTTGTCTTTCAATAAATCAACCTTTGGAGGCATCTATCTAAACATCAATGGTGACTCCAAGATTACATCAATGAATAAAACATCGCAGGTATTCTTTTTGAATATTTTTGTTAATCATTCCTTATGTTCTTACTTCCTAATGAAGTTCCATGGCTGAATTTCATGTTGAGTATTGCTTTACACAAGTTGGTGAGGTATTTAAAGCTTATGACATTCTTAATCAACCTTTCTATGATCTTTAATAGCCTTGTTATGATATTTAATAGCTCCAATATGATCCTTACTAGCCTCCTCAATATAGTGCTCCTCCTAATCAACCTAGACTTCTCAAATTAGTCCATTTCCACTTTCAAGCAAACTCTCTTAAGTTATGAGAAGTAAATTATAGAGCCTGATACACTAATGGGATATGGTCAAGATGTTCATAGTCATTTCATTCATAATGTGAGAGATGCATTAGAGCTAGTTAAAAGAGAGTGGGCACCTATTGAGAGAGTAGATTGGAAAAGTCTCCCAAGTGAGATGCCTGATGTAGGTGGTTTGATTGCATCCTTAGAAGATGAGATAAGAGTTTATGATGAATAAACTCACCAAGTATATCATCCCTCATATCCACCTCCATAATATTTCTATTAGTCCTACTTGACACCTACTCATAAGCCCAATAAATCTTATCAAGTCACCTTTTCCCCAATCAGCTGGAAGAGAGAGTTAGAAAGACAAACTTAGTTTTTGAAGCAAATATTGATAGGTAGATTGAGTTGTCCAATAGAAAAATGCATCATTCCATATTAGCAACAAAGGAAGTGGAATATAATATCTCATTTCCCTCTCTATTTAAATCCCCACCTCAAGAAGAGACTCCTATATATGAAATCCCAAGTTGGAAACAAGGTGGAGAATGTAAGCCTAAAGAGATCCCAAGTTTTTTGAGCACTTCATTCACTCCTCAAATTGCATCACTATCTCAAGAAGAGACTCCTAATCCACAATTCCTAAGATGGAATAAGATAGTGAAATCATGGGGAAAGAAAGAGGATAAAATCCTTTATAAGGAGTGTGAAGTTGAGAAAGAGCTTGAACTTATGTAAGTCCCTCCCACCCTTCCTTAAGAGACCTCTTGTATTTCATGTCATCCCTCTTGTCCTCCTCATCCTCATGAAGATTCCTATCAAATTAAAGAGAGAATTTTCCAAGAGAACCTATCTAATTAGATTGAAGAGTTAGAGTTGAGAATGAAATTGTTGAGTCAAGGTGTGATGGAAGGTTTAGATCTAAAAGAAGATATTATGCCCAAACACACTGCATCTAACCTTCCTCAAGAGAGTGTTTAAGTTGGATAAAATTTTAATGAAGTGATTATTAAGTGGAAGGAATATAACCAAGCTATTTTATCTCAAGGTCTGTGTCCCCTTCCTCAAGAACTCCAAAAAAGATCCCCAACAATTCATCCTCAACTTGATTTTGAATCATATGTTCCACCTCCACTAACTAGTTCATATTATCCTCACCCCATCACCCTTTGCCTTGATGGATATATTGTATGGAAACCTAAGGATGAACATTTTGTCGAGGAAAATTCATAACTCTTTCTTGAAGAAAGTAAAACTCCTTGGCAGCCTCATTGGGATAAATCACCTATTTTCAAGATGCCTACTCCTTGCATCACCAAGAAGGAGATTGAAGATGTTGTATCCCTTGAGAAGCAATTTTAGGTTATGGCAGTTGAGATAAAACTTGATATCCCTCAAGAGGTCCTAAATATTGAGGAAGAGGTGAGTCCTTGTGTTGAGATTTATTATTTGGTTGATAATGAAGAAAGCCTTCCTTGTGTCAAAGAAGAAATCATAGATGAAGTCCTTTTGGATTATAAAGAAGAGGATGAAGGAGATCCTATTGTTTTCCCCCTTCATGATGTTGATCAAAGAGAAGATGAGGACTTTTGGTAGTAGTTTGAAAACATTTACAATGAGTTTGCATCTCTCAAGGGGTCTACAACTTATTTAGAGCTAATTAAAATTGATGGTAAGCAAGATGAAATTTTTCAAAATGTCATAGATGATCAAATTCAAAGTTAACCTCAACCTTTAAAGGTCAAAACAAGCTTCTATTGGCCTCAATTGTCCAAGGAACAAGTTACTACTCTTAAAATCATGCCTACAAATAAGATGCAAGTTAATCATGAGATGAAGAGTGGGAAGTAATATGAGGTATGTGTACAAGGCCAAGAGGAATACATTTACATTGAAGACCTATTTGAATATGGTCTACTTGAGATCATAGCAAGTGAAGTGCCAAGAAATAGGTATGATATATCAATCATCCAATTCAAAGAGCAACATGCTTGATACTATGATTCATCTCATAAAGAAGGAATTGAAAGAAAATTTACTTTTGATCTTGGAAGGGAGGTATGCTTAATTGTTAGTTGTACATAGTGGTTTTTTTAAATTTCCCTAAGTGCCTTGAGCACATGTGTGTGTATGTCTTGTTAGTTTGTTTTCTTTGTTTTGTGAGTGTCCTTTATTTTGTGTGGTTGAGGTAGTCAAGTGGTCTTGTATTGATTAAAGCTTGTTGTCAATGGTCAAAGTCATCTTATTGTGTTTTTAGAATTCATATGACTCCCTAAGCCTAATGGATAATAAGGCTACTAATTTTTAGCATAACAAGCATGCTACCCCTATGAGTCACCAATTTGTTGACCAAATTTGAACCTACAGGTCAAATTAGGACCCCTATAGGAAAAAAATTGATATTTATAGTTTATAGGGGTTATAATATTGTGTCAAAAGGTATATCATAGGTCATTTGATGTCATTTAATGTCATATTAGCCTTGGTCATTAGTCATTTTAGTCTTTATGTTTTTTTGAGTCATTTTGGGGGTCAAAATGGAGTATTTAATGACTTATATGGCCTGATTAGGAGATGTGAAGGTTTAAAAGGATTATTTCATGCCCCATGTGTCTTCATATGTATTAATAAACTATTTGTAATTGAAAAGTGGTAGGTTCTTCAAAAGAATGGGAAGTTTTCTTAAAAAAATGATCATTTAATGAAGAGTATGGAATTGCACAAACTCTTATTGTTGAGGAAATTTTATGAGAGTCCTTTAGTATTACATACACTCAATCCAGTGATCAGTTTATTAGAAGCTTCAATAAATGAAGAAAACAATTTTTCTCTTCTTCCACTAGGCTTGGAAAGTAAGAATGGTCCTCAAGTTTGTACTTGATATAGTCAGCAACAAAGGTTTCAATAAAAATAATATTGAGGGTGTGTTATAAAGTAAATAATATTCCATTTGATGTTTTGTTACATAGGAATGGTGTTTTTTTCTTTATGTACCATTCCTAAGAAGTTATATTATCTATTTTGCTTGCTAATCTATGCACCCTATAGTTTTTACCTTGGTTTGAACAAATATGTATAATCCAATTAATAATATTGATCCAAAATGATGTTGACTATCCCATATCATACTACCCATGCTTAGTTTCATGTTTTAAGGTATTCTGATGGGAAAATCACCTTAGGTTTGTAGACTGGTCTTATTTGAGAATGACATGCATATTTCTACCAAATTTAGATTTTCATGCTTTGATAATGGTTTTAGAGGGTGGAGATGAGTTAATTACCATGTTTTCAATGTAATATTAACCCATTACCTCTTAAATATCATTCTTAAAAGTAACATCACATGATTTTGTAGTCATAAATACCAAACAATCAGTTTGCTCTATGACTATCATACACAGTCAGCCATGTAAGCTATGTAAGGTTATAAATCACATCCATGGAGTTATGATGGAGGGATTAAAATTTTTAACACACCTTAATATAAAAATCAATCAATTTGAGACATTTCAATGGAATAATGAAGATTATAACACTAATCACATAGACACATGCATACTTAGTCTACCATGGAATTACACCTATAGGTGCTTGAGGGGTGCAACATTGAAAATGACGTATGAGATATTATTTTGAGATATGAAAAATATTGAGGCTTAATTTCAACATCATGAGAGGAGATGAAATAATATATAAGGGCATATTCCTTGGTACATGGATCACTTCATACTTACTACCTGCACTGTGAGATAAACACCTATAGGTGGCTTAAAAGGGAGTTAAAGAGCCATTTTAAAGTTTTAGATCAAAAAGGGAACCATAATTTAAGTATTGATGTTATTTAGAGATAATTTCATGCCTAATTGAAAGGATATATTGACAAATAGTAGTGGGAAATCGTGTTTAAGATTCAATAACTGAGTTTAGGGACATTTTCCCTAACGAGTGAAAATAGAGATCTTGGTCAGTTTTTCCAAAGTTATTTGAAATGTTTAAAAGAGATTTTGATGCATAAAAATGAAAATTACTTATATCCAATACATAGGACAAGATTTATACAAATTTTGGAGGGCAGGTGATCTATTGAAATTGTTTTTTGGGAGGCCCAAAGTTTTGTTTTTATGCACTAATTATTGGTAGTGATCATCTACATGATTTTGATAAAAAAGAGACCCCTTCACCCAATATTATGATACCAAGGCACATTTAAATGTTTTTAAAACCTTATTTGGTGAAATGAATTCCAAGGGGCATAAATACCATTAGAAGGAGTTGGTTAGAGATGTTTCAAAGTCTAGTGATCATCTTCATGTGCCCAACTCCAAGAATACTCACCTACAGCTAGCTTTAATTGTGCATAGTCCATTTTTGAGGTTTAATCATGGGAATATTAAGTTTGGATGATGGGATAAGTTTATAAATGGTTCATGGACTCAAAATAGATGTGTAACCTATTCAATAATAAATCTTTACCCCATAAGGTTTTAACCTTCACAACATAGTTGACTATGTTTGACTATAGCAAGCAATGGGTTGAGGAGTGAAGTGTGAAGGTTAATAATTCAAATAGATGATCCTAAATAGGCCAAAAAAAAACACATAATCACCCTAAGAGGATCTAATATTATCAAAAAACTTTGTCTCAAGCTAAAAGAGGCATGAACACCTACGTGTGTACCTCCAAAATAGGAAATATAATCAAGATTTAAAACTTAGTCTTGACTAAAAAATGAGTGTGAATGGTTTGTATTAGGTAAAAATTAGGAAAAAGTTTAAAAAATATACACAATTATGTACATACCTTTAAATTTTCTCACTAATGAAGATCATACACAGTAAAGAACTCAAACTAAACAATACAGAGTTTGAAGGAACCCTGCACACTCTGCATCTTCTAGGAGTTTGTCTTGGAGATATAAGGATTTAGGAGGTCTATTGATAAGAAAAAGAGTTTAAAATTGGTAAAAAAAATATTTATGAATTTATAAATCCCATAAAATCTTAAAGTTGTTTGATTAAATAGGGGAAGTACCATCTATTTTGTCTCAGACAAATGGTACTTCCCTTTATGCATACACTGGCAAGTTTGAGAAAGTGTGATAGATGGATATACTAGGAGATAAAAAAAATATATATGAGGTTTAAGGAGTTTAAAAACACTTATATAAAACATGGAAACATCTCACATATGGGAGGACCCTTATGGGTAGGTCTAAACCATCAAAAGTGTAGACAGGCTTATGAGGCATGATTATGCCTAGAATCCAAATAAGAGGTAACTTTCACTTCTAGCTCTAAGTGATATTTATAAATAATTATAAAATGCTTTTGGGATAATAATATAGGTTTAAAATATATTAGGATTAAATTTAGTCCATGGAAAATATAATTTTGGACTTTAGGACAACTCAAAATTGTGCAAAGTAGAGAAACAAGCTAGGTAGGAAAGGTTTGATTTATCATATCTACTTTGAAACATTTCATGGATACTAATAAGGATAGGATGAGTTATATAGGTACCTAATATAATATTTTTTTGGATTAAACTTATATTTTAATGTGAAATCTTTATGAACAATGGCTAAGAGGGTAAAACAAGCCTAAACCCTCCTAAACCTTGGATATAGATCCGATGAAGGAAATGGAGATGGAAATATACTATAATGGACTATTTTTACCATGAAAGTAATTTTATGTTGTATAATACTCAATTAGGCTCCCTACCATCAGGATTAGTTGTACAAAATTGTATGGATGGAGTATAAAATAGGGTAGTTTTGACTATTTTATGTATTGTGCAGTTTATAAGAGGTTTCAAGAGGTTAAATAAAATTTGGAAGGGATATTGAGACTTAATATAAATCACCATGTAAATTTGATGAATTTTAAAAAATCCTAAGTTTTCAAACAATATCTCTCATCTCATCCAGTTAGAACTGATATAATGAACATGATGGTAAGTAAGGTGAAAACTTTAATTGTGAGCCTTTTTAAGATGTTACTAATGATTATAAGGACATGGAGGGTATTTAAAAGTACCATATAATCAATTTTAAAAGTTTAAATGGAAAACTAATTCCTTTTTGGAAGCCAAGTGTGCAAAGTGTGTGAAAGAGGATTTTTTTTGACTGTAGGTAGTGATGGATCACTTCCAAAGATTCTAGGTGAGTAGGAATGAAAAAATGCATGGAGAAGTGTGTATAAAACCATTACCTCTCATTAAAATCATTATAACTATCCATAATAAGTTTTGGGATGTTCAAACAGGGCTAAATCATGAAGGCAATTTTTTGAGCCAACAAAGGGCATTTCATACCACATTTAAAGATTTTCATAACTTGGGGTGACACTTGTGATTGATAAATTTGCATTATAAGTTTCACATTTCCTTCTCATGCACAAGTAACTAATTTTATCATCTTGAAAAGTGTTATTGTGACCTTTGGACTTATCTTTTCTCCTCTCTCTCTCTCTCTCTCTCTCTCTCTCTCTCTCTCTCTCTCAAGTTCTATAAGAACTAGCCATTTTGGCTTTTGTAAATTATTCTCCACCCGAGTATGGTGAAGCCTTACTCATTTTTATACCATGGATAAATAAAGAATACTAATTTTTACCTCTTCCATGAATATTAATAGTATTTTTAATTGAATTATGGATCTTTCTTAGTGATAACTATGATTTCCTTAGCATTTTTGTCTCATTCTCCCACCTTTTTATAGCTTGAAATCTTCTTCTTGTAGGTAATGTGAAATTGTTTATGATGTGTCAAGGTTGAGTGAGTTAGTATATTCAAATAGTTCCATTATAGGCCTCTTATATAGTCTTCCTAGCCTAAACATTCATCATAACCTCATAATGAAATATTGATGTGAGAAGATTTAGATTGAAGAAGTGTATGTTTAATTAGTCCCTTGTTCTCATGTGTAACATGTAACTCATTAGTAGTAATAAAATAATTTGGTGTATCACCTCCTTTAGGATAGTTTACTTTTAGTTTTATCTCCCTTTTCCCTCACAAGCATAGGTGTATTAGTGATCTATAAGTGGTACATCAAGGGAACTAGCCCTATCTAGAGATTCACCTCATTCTTAGGCTACCTAGAACCTAGAGGTGTTTCAATTATGCCAATTGGATGAGGAGAGATAATAAATCTCCTCAAAAGATGCAAATCCAAGTGAAAATAGTAATATTGAATAATAGTTATGTAATTAGTCACAAGTCATGTGGTTTAGGATGTGTAAATAATTAATGTTGTCAAGTACTTGTGACCAAATTTATGTGTCAATATTTCTCCTTCTTTTTATAGTAATGTAATTTCTATAATAAAGGACAAATAATTTAGCCTAAGTGTGTATAACACAATTTGTATTTGAGTGGATACTTTAATTATGCAGGGCACTCAAATTTAGTTGAATTAGTCATTTTGACCACTTTGAAATTTAAAAAATACTCAACTTTGAAAATTTTGAAAATAGATCAAGGAAAGAGTACACCTATATGTAGGTGAAATTAAATTACTCTGTAAGGTGTAACTAACAATGGAAAATTATGTGCCATTATTGATTCACTTGCAGGTTTCAGTCTGATGGAGAATTGAAAGTGATCAAGTCCTAATTTGAGTAACTAATCAAAATATTTAGTTGTAAAGATGCATTATTCTAACTCTCATGAATAGGGAGTAGTTCTTAATGTACTAATCCAAAAGGTGGAACATGATGGGTTTGATAAAAGTGATCCCAAGGCCATTGAGTGTCACTAGAATTAAACATACATAACTCACAACATATGTTGGAACCACTTAATGTGTTCATTAGAATTAATGCCAAGGTCATCGAAAATCAATGAAACTCAATGTACATTTCCCACAACATGTTTAATCACACTACTATAAATGGATCTAGAGTTTATTTTTGCATGATTAAAAGATAATGAAATGATTGCATTTCTTATAGATTTGAATTAAAGTGAATAATTTGCCTATGAAATTGTAACTTTACACTTTGAAAATGTGCATGAACAAGCACCATGCCTTTTATAAATTTGAACTTTAACTTTGAATTTTGTCATTTTTAACTTTTAAAATGTACATGAATAAGAATAATTGCATTTTGAAGTTTGAAACTATTAATTTTTTCCATTTTGAAATTTGAATATGTGCATGAACAAGCATCATTCCTTTTGCATTTTTGTGCCAATTTATATAGAATGCAATAAATACATATGCTGAATTTTAATTTTATTTAAAACCTATAATTTTTATCTTGTAAATATTTTTCATATGCCCATGTATATGAATTCAAGTTCATATGATTATGTACTTTGATTCTTTAAAATTTGAGCACATATGCATGTCATATGCCCCTAAGATCTATATCAGTGTGCCAATATTTTTCATATTTTTTATTTTTAAATTACTCTCAATATTTGAAAACCTATATTTTATTATGAATTCTAATTTTAGATTACTATGCATCTTTGAAAACCTATTTTTTATATTTATGAAACCTATATTCTATCCCAAGTCTAATTTTTGTCTATTCTTGGAGGATTGGATATATAAGACAAGCTCAATATGATGCCCCCATTTTGAGATGAGATATGCATTATTCAAGTAACTCATATCAAAATAAGAATTAACTATATCTTTAGACACTGAAATCTAATCATAAATTTCTTGATAATGTTTAATCTTGACATCCTAATTGTACTTGGTCTATTCATCATTTTGTTAATTTACAATCTTTATGAGATTCTTCACTATTACACTTAATACCTTGAAAATATTGGAAAAATCATTAAAACATCCCTATTCTAATCACAAAATTTTGTTAGCAATATTCTAACATTCTTTATCTGTTTGGGACAAGACCAAACTAGGCAGACATGGTTGAAATGCTTCCTTGTCCTCTACTGCAGCCTTGTCCCCCATGCTCCAATGGTAACTTTTCAAATTTTAGACATTTCATATTAAATATCTTATTATTTTAGTAATTTTGGTTAACATAAATATTCCAAATTTTCATCTATATAAATACATCAATGCCTCTTAAATCATCATATAACAATCACTTGGAAATTATACTACACATTGAGAAAAAAAAAACACTATTCTTTCCAATTCCAATTTTGCTTTATTCTAATTATCATAGGCCAAGTCTAAAGTTAATCTATCACATGTCAAGGGAATTTATTTTGAAGCATTCAAGTCAATCCATCTAGTTACATTAATATAGTACATATCAAGATTCACACACTCACTCTAGGAGGGAGAACTACATTAGTGTGAGGCCCTTTTGGGATATTTAGGAAACACTCAAATTATGTAGGGTTTTCTAAGTATAGTTTGACTACTCACCTTTGTATTTGATATCTATTTGGTTTATTATGTGGGAGCTAGGGTTTTTTATTTTTTAGGTATTATACAAAAATTGGGACACACAATAAATCACAAGACATCATAGACAATAATAAGTATTTACATAGAAATATCATTCACATAGTCAATTAGGGCATGACCAAAGTCAAAAGACAAGGCCATATTGCAGCCTTGTTCTCCTAGTTTTGCCTTTTCCTATCAAATTTTGAAATTTTTCTTTCAAATTTAACACAATTAAGATATTATTACAATTAATTTTCATAAACAATCGACTATCACAGTCAACACAAGTTTAATTTGAGTTAGGTTTGTCTATCTATTTTTTAATTTAATATTTATAACTCATTTCAAATTATATAAATTATTATATTGTACATTTAGGTTCTATATATTATGTAACCTAAATTAGTTTTTGATAGTTTACTATTTATAGGCATTTAATTCTTAAATCAAAATAAATAGATTTAACATTTTGGTAAAATCATATTTTATTTAAAAAACTACTTGATATTTGATTGATTTTTGTCGTAGGATTTCATTTTTTTGTAGATTTTCAACACTGACATAAAAAAACCTTTAACCTTAGATATAAATATGAAACCACAAGTCAATATTCTTTGACCTTGGATTAATTCCAACATTTAATAAATTATATTGTCACCTAGATAACATATGATACTTAAGCTATTTATTTAGACCTCAGTCTGAAATTTATTGATCTCTATACACAAATATTTTGATTTAATTTTCTCTTAATTTTCTAATTATTTACTACTTGTTTTTAGAAACTGTGTTCTTACATTTTTCAACTACTTAATATCTATCATTATAGGCTAAGTGGTGATTTATTTTATGGGCACCATGGTATAAGGGGTACTACTCCAATACTCATGCTATTATACAACACAAAACACATAGTTTAGTTTCCCCATACCTCATACTATATTGAAAATTCCTAGGGCCCATTATTTATACCATAAGAAACCTATTTTAGTCATTTTATTTATGATGCATTTGAGAGGAGCATATCATCCATGGAATTTAATATCACCGTACCCTTAGATATGGAATAGTAGGCTATATACAAAAATTTTCTTCTGTAATTAGTGTTTTGAAATATTGGGCTGACACTACTCTATGAATGAGCAAGTATATTTGAGAGCCTACATAATCATTCAAATACTTGCCTAGATCACTATTTATACCTTGATTTTTGCTTGTATTTTATTCATAGTCATTTTATATGTTGATTCAAATTGTATTTTATGCCTTTAAGGTGTAGTGTTATATTAAGTGGTACTTATTTTTCATATATGCAACTTCCTATGGTTTTTTATATAATGTAAAATCATGATGTTTTTTTATCAAAATAGAAATTAAACTATTAAAAATCCTTTGTCTAATAAAGTTTAAATCCACACTAATTTTTTATACTTAAAATAATGAAGAGAACTAAGATGTACATAATGAATACAAAACTCATATTTATCCACAAGAACTTAATGGAATAGATGAAAATCAAGTGCAAGAATTATCTAAATTTTGTCAAGGTATTAAAGAGAACCCCTAAGAGGTAAACAAGATCATTAGTATCCTTCTAGAATCAAAAGTTGATCATCAAACTAAATTGGCCACATCACCACAATAGTTTGTTTTTTGGATTCTAAAATTCCCTACTTCTAATATTTCTATTTATATTAATGCATTTATTCCTATTTATACACCTATACTTATCTTCATAACACCATCTCTTGGTTTGGGAACATCATTTGGTTTACAATATATATCCATGCCTATACCTACTCATGTTACTTATGCTCCTCTAATCTCCTCTAAAAAATCTACTTTTGAGAATACAGTTCTTTCCTAGCCCTTGCATGGACTCATGTTCTTTATTATATAATATTTTGGCACCCAAAATTCTATCTTATCCATTACTAGTTGGATTTTTATCTCCTAATTTTTAATTTAATTACTTATATTTTTCACAATAATGGAATAATATATTTCTAAATTAAGATCATAATAATTAAATCCATAACAATAACTGATAAAAGAGCTCAACAATTAATAATTATAACTGAGCCACTTTTAGGGACAACCTAAAAAATAATGAAATATGAGAATTATTTACAATATCATGATAAAATACTAACCACTACCTCCTATATATAATCTACTTAGCCATGGTTATTACATAGGCCCACCATACTAAGAACATATCTAAATATAATAAGATAATATGAAAGTAATGTAACCCATAAGTAGGCCACACCTATCCCTAAATGCACTATTAGCTAAGGTAATAACATGCCCCTCCCATTTAAAATAACATTAACCTCAATGTTGAATCAACTATGGATGTTTCTATAGGAAATATTAATCCTCCCATGTTACATCATCATGATTCAGAGTCTTCCACTTTATCAAATACTCCTTAAGCTCTATTGTTCATAACATTTTTATGTGTGTATGTGAAGGATATCCTCAATTTATAGAATGAATACCTTATTTATCTAGTTTAGGTAACTTAGTCTAGGTATAAAATCTCTATCCAATGACCTTATTTAGGTAAGATACATGAAATATAAGATGTATGCGATTGGAATGGGTTAATGGGTTATCTCCAACTTGTATGCAACTTTACCAATTTTATGTAGGATGTGATAAGGGACATAATACTTAGGAAAATGTTTCTTATCCTTTTTATATTACATCAAAGACATTTTCTTATATGGATTAAAGTGCACAAAGATCCAATCAATGATATCTAAATTCTTCTCACTATAGTGCCGATCACCTCACTACTTCATGTTATTCTTGTCATTACTCAATTATCCCTTGAACTAGCTAGTACCTCCTACTGATGTCGAATGTGTTCCTCAACAACTTGAAACTTGGTTTTCACCTTAAAATATGAAGTGATGGATGGGGAATGATATCCATAAAGTTCTACACATGAAGCATTTTAGATGAGGTATGGAAGGAAGTGTTGTACCACCATTCTACTAGTGGCAACCAATGGACCCAAAATTCTTATTTATTTGATATGAACCAACTGAGAACCCAAACATGCAAATAACTTAGATTAGGATGTCATAAAAAATGGAAACACAAACTTCCAAAAAAAAGACTAAAAAATTATTCATTAAACTCTAAAATGTAGATGGTGTATATGTGAGACCAAAAGGCATGAACATAAAAACATAATGGTCTTCATAAGTTATGAAAGTTATTTTAGGGATATCTTCATCTCTAATCCAAATTTGTTGATACCCAAAACAAATATTTAGTTTGGTAAAATAAAAAAAACCATGTAATTCATCTAATAAATCATCAATTACTAGAATAGGAACTTATCTTTAATGGTGCACTTATTAAATTATCTATACTCAGGACACATCCTCTAAGTTCCATCCTTATTCCACACTATTACCACTAGGGAAGGATAATCACTTTAGCTATGTCAAAGAAAACCTACCTCTAAAATCTCTTATACCATCTTTTCAATTTAATTTTTTTGGGCATAGGGATACCTGTATGGTTTAATGTTTCATTGTTTACTGCTTAGAATTAGTCTTATTGCATGATCATGTTTTTTGCTTAGTGGTAGGCCTTTTGGAACTAAACCAAAAAATTATTGGGTGTTCATCAAGAATCATTTGTAAATCAATACGTGTAGACACATTTAATGGATAAACTTATATGGAAAATAATTGTGTTACAAATCCTTCATCCCCTTTTTTAATAATCTTTGTCACTTGATGTAAATTAACCAATTGAAGAGACTTTTCTTGTAATCATCATAGTCCAAAATTCATACCTTATAAATGAAAGTGCATGAATATTTCCTATAAATTAATCTCTATTATACCCAAATTCATGAGCCATTATACTCCAAAAAAATGTCAGCCCCACTTATGGGAATAACAAATATATGAGAATTAAGTAGGTAGTCCCACATGGAAATATTTATACTATTTAATTTTATATAATAGTTGTATGTGCCACCGTCTATAATCATGACTTGAAATTATAGAGTTGGATAAATAAAATAGTTTAAATGAATATAGAAATTACTATTGATGAAATTATGTCACTAGTAGAATTTGGCAAATAAATGACTACATGATTAAAACTTTTAGTCACAACAACTAAAAATGTCTAAATTCTACTAATTTTTTACAAATCAGATATAAATGAGTAAATAAATGACTAATTTGGTTATTGACTAAAAAATTATTTAATCATACAAACAAAAATGACTAAATAGTTACTCATGCAAATACAAATTAGATGAAACTTCAAAAAAATATTTTTGGTAGGATTGTATTCATTGAATATTTCCTCATTTCATTAGTTGGTAATTATCCTAGCACTGAGGTGTTTTGGGTTATAGCAATGACTTGCATGGGTGATAAAGCTTGTTTGGAGAGGACTCGAAGACTTTTAAAAAGGTGGGCAAGGAATTCAGAGTTTACTGCAAAAAATTTGAAGTTGATGAGGCCCTCTGTAGTGAAGTCAGATTTGGGGATGCCCTCTATAGTGAATTTAGAGGTAATTCAAAACATTAATTACATTAAACACAAAATCTATAGCTTTTTTATTGGCAACTTATAATAGATACATAAGCAACTAAGTACCAAAATCATACATGTAGTTTAGGGTTTAGGGGACTATTTTTTCATTAGTATTGATTCAAAAACTTATTACAAATGGGGAGTTTATATTTATTCCATTTTATTACAAAAATTATTAGTATTGATTAAAAAGTCATTCTAATACCAAAAAAACCTATGGGTTTTATATTCATTCCAAAAATTTCTCCCTAGGGAAGCTACAAATTTCCAGAGAGCTTTCCCAAGGTCTTGGTTTCTTTCTCATAGGGGTGAAGGAAGCTACAAGCTTCAGAACTTTCACATTCAAATGACTTTTCATATACCCACCCCTTAATATGACCTATTATAACATATACTTTTTGACAAGTCTTAAAAAGACCACCAAATATATTTTCAATACATATTGAAAAGCATAAAAATAAAAAAAAGAAAAAATAGGAAGACCTTCAAGATTTGTTGGTGCTAGCTTGATTCTCATTGCTTCCCTAAATACTTGGCCTACTTATTCTTCAATTGTCAAATACAGATTCTCCCATTGGTACATTGTGAAGTCACTAGGCCACTTATATTCTTGGATTTGGAGTAGGTTGGCCTAGTGATCTTTCCATATTTGGTCCAACAACACTTTGACATCAATGATGAACTTTGCATATCCAGCATCCAGAGCAATTAATCTTTCTAAAATGACATTAAAATTGAGAATATTTATGTTTTGATATTTTTTCAACAAATCAATGACTTGAGAAATTGTTTGACCATATTCATTTTTCCATGCATCAAAACCTTTGATCTTTTGATCCTCTATCAAAATGGAAGGAATAAACTGGTGTTTGAAGGTAGCAAAAGAATCAATCTTTGCTTGCATTTTTTACCTCTCACCATTCACATACTAAAATTCATCCAAGATCATTTTTACTATCTTCTTTATTAGCTTGAGTGAGGCTATAGCACCTGGATCTCTTTGTATAGATTTACACAAGGTTAGAAATGTATGGTGTGTAGGTTTCCATTTCTTGTATATTGGATCCAAAATAGAAATATTTACCTTTAAATGATAAATGGCCTAAGACAAGGAAGAATAACATTCATGCACATCTCCCAACTTGTCAACAACCAATTTTACTCTGTATTCTAAAATCTTCTCAAACACCTCAAGGATTTTCATTTTGGCCTCATCCTTTGTCTTCTCATTTTTATTTTTCAAATCTTTAATTTCTTTCTCCAACTTCAACTTCAATGCATTCAACTAATTAATTGGGACCATACTATCACTAGTTATTTATGGCACAGGGTCTTGGAATGGCACAATTGCTTAGCTTTGAGAATCACCACCCTTCAACTTCTAATTTATTTTAACATTTTAAAAATATATCCTATTTAATTCATCATTCATCTCAATTTGAGTTTTTTTCATAGTCGAACAATCTTTGCTCCATTTTCTTGATAGTAGCTTGTGTGAACATTATATAGTGCATAGTAAAAGTGGTAGCTTCAAGCACTGATGTATCTTGAAATGTTTTCACCATAGTTTTTCCCCTCAACTCCTAGATTACATCAAGTAATCTTGGCTTATTAGTGTTCTTCTATCTAGCTCATATTTCTATAGTCTCTATTTTTGGGTTAAACCCACAACCACTGACACCATCCTCATAATCAAACTTAGAAACCATCATGGGGTCATCTTGATTTATCACTTGGTCTAACAAAAACATTTTCTTCAATTCAAGGCTAGTGATGATCAACATATTACTCTTCAAAACCATTTATCTAAACTCATCAAGGCTGACATTTATTTCATCAATTTTCAAATCCTTATAAGTCTATGTCATAATTTGATCATGTTGATATTCATCAGCACCCATTTTATTTATTTCCACCTTTTATTCAAATTATTTCATCTTCATTTTGAGTGAAAAATCTTTGAATTCTAGGGTATTAATGAAATTATCATCCTCAATGAACCTCATAGAAGCCACAACCCTTTTATCTTCTTGTAGTTCAGGCTCACTTTGTGCATGTTCATCCATTCTTGATTCTTGTTTGTGTGATTTTGTTTCTTGACCAAAAAGGGGTTGATCAACTTCCTTTTCCTCTCCATATGCCTCAAAATACTAGTCACCTCCTTAGATTCACCAACTTAGTCATTTCATATGAAACCAATGGAGAAACATCATCAATCTTTTGCCTTTTGGTAGGTGGTGAACCAAGAACAACTAGATCTTGCACTAACATTGCATCTGGACTAGGTTCTTGAATCACAACTCTTATTGGCTTTTTGACAGGGAGCTTGGTATCCTTTTTAGGCTACTTCTTAGACATTCCATATATAGTTTTTCAAAATTATCAATTATCAAATCTATTCTTTTCAAAGGGTCCTCTTCAACAAAAAATCCTAAAAAATTAGGGTTTTATTTTCTTTTGTCATCCGCAATCTTATTAAAAATTTCCCATTTTCTTTTGCTATTATGTACCTCTTGAAAGTGACATAATTTATGATCACATCATCATCAAAATTGATTTGATGGGATATCCCCATCCTGGTAAAGATGACTTGTCTAACAAAGTTCATGTGACCCTCTAGATCACAAACCCTTTTTGTCCCTAATTTCAAAGAATATTTAGCCTTCAAATAGGATTGAAAATCCTCCAAGGTATCTACACCAATGTACCATTCACCAAACATAGTGAAATCTGGAATAAATGTGCCCTTATTTTGTTTTTTTATCACATCTTTCTCCATCTAGAGCATTTGCCACATGAATTCAAGAAAAATAATTCTGTTTGGCACAAATTTTGGTAGCACATGGGGTGGTTGAGTACACTTATATACTCTAATTATGGTATAGTTAGACAAGAAATACCAATCAGCAAAGTTATGTTTATGACCCTATTCTGGCCTTTGAGAAAGAGGCCTCAACATTTCTCTAATCTCTTTGGTCAATCTAGGAAAAAGGCTACTAAGGAAATTCATTATTGTGATTGAGAAACCATCATGGAACACAACATAGTTACTATTTTGACAATGAGTATCCCATTTGTAACACCAACACTCTATAGGTAACCTCTATCCCTTTTGATAAATCATGCTCAAGTCCATCATTATGGGCCAATTCCTTCTGTTCTGATACAAAATTAAATGACACAATAAAGAATAATATTTGAACTCCATAGGTGTCTTGTTCTCCCTTATTTTTAAAAATCTGTCATGCAATTTCTACTCAATAAATGATGCAAAATCATACTCAACATTAACCTCTAGGTTTTGTATTCTCATGAACATCATCATCATCATCATCATCATGCCAATTGGAATTCTATCTTGGGCATCAATTCCTAACACTTGACATAAAGTAAAATATGTCCTTTTGAAATACACAATAAAGTCATGAACTAGAAAAGGCTCAACTACAATGGTTAGGATTGAAATCCTTCTATTGTTATCCCCTTTCCTCATGTACATGTGCAATTCATCAATATTATGTGTATTTCTCAGACTGGTATATTCTTATTCACTCTTCTTCAAGTCAAATTTTGTGAGGGCTTATTTGTTGAGCATGAATCAATCAATGATTACATTTCTATCCACAACCACTAATGGTGACCCATTTGGAAACCTAATAGTTTTAGTGGTTAGATGATAGTGTTGTGCCAATATCCTAATCAAATCCACATCAATGAATACATTTAGCACCTCAAGCTTAGCCAAATTCAAATTCCATGGGTCTGTAACTAGTCCCTATTCATCTTGATTTTCTCAAAAATACCAAAAAAGGTTTCATCCTGAGATAGGGACTCTAGCATCCTAACACCCCTCTAATACATCCTTGAATAGTTTCTTATACCCTTTGTCAACTGAATTTGGCAAAATGTCCAACAATGATTATTGAAGGGTCTACTTCTTAGGAATAGGGGGTTTAGGGCTCTTACTTGCAAACTCATATTTCTTAGGTGTCATAGTTTGAACTAGGGTTTTGATAGTCACTTTATCTACCAAACTAGGTTAAAATAAAGCACAAACTAAATACCAACTTTTATTAAGAGAGTGATAAGGTAGACTTACCCAATTGGAAGATGGCTGAAGTGTGCACACAGAGCTTGAGTTTGCCATCTACAATCACCATTGAATTTGCTTGAATGATTAAATACAGAGAAATTAAATTTTTTATTCTACTACGGAGTTGATCATTTTTCCATTACTCAGGTTCATGCCATGAAATCAAAAAATCTTAGCATTCAAGTCTTTCAAACATAGACCATTTACTTGGTCTAATCTAATGGTTGGGTGGGTACTTCAATCACGGACATCAATGATCCACTTTGGGGTGGAGATATAGTCATTTTAGGATTTAATACTTTACCACAAGACCTATTCACATCTATCATGAGACCATGGGAGCTTTTAAATGGTGTTATTGCATCTTTCACTACTTATCACCACCTTGTAAGCCTTGATACACATCATCATGGGATGATAGGATACATTTTACCCCTTATATCTCATACTATGTTACTACTAACCTTTTATCTGACCATTGTAGGACTGTGGGATCCTTTGTCATCCCTTCACTATTTACTATATCACCACAAGCATTGGATTTAACTATGGCAAGAGCATGGGACATACTTTATATAACTATTACCGCTTATCGCTAGCCCACAATACCTTTTTTGAACTATTGTGAGGCTATGAAATGTGTTAGAATGATCCTAATAGGGTTATAAAGTAGAAAATTCATTCATTGTGATTCATATGTACCTTCTATAGTTAAATTTTTGACCTAGAGTATCAAGAAAAATATAGAGTACAGACTCTAGAGAGTTAATATCTTTAACTATGTATATTAGGGTTTGGGTGAGCAATGTCCATTGAATGACCCTTTAAAATGATGGGATTTATAGTAGTAGATATGATCCATGTAATGAAAGCAATGTAAAATGGTTGTGAATATTCTATAAGTTTTCATACTTTAAGGATATAACCATTAGGCATACTATTGACTTTATGCATACTGAGAAAAATATAGCCTATGCTGTTATAAAAACATTTTTTGGTGCTTTTGATACTATTTCATCATGTGAATACTTTTAAAAACTAAAGATTCATTGAATTATTTGGGTTGAAAAATGTGATGATGATAAATATAGAAAACTAAGTGCTCCTTATGTCTAGACAAAGGAACAACGTGCATAATTATTACAGTTGATGTCTTAGACTTGCTTTCCCAATGGATATGTAAGTAGTAGTATTAGAAGCCAAAATGACATTAATGGCTTAAGAGGCCTCAAGACCCATGACTATCATGTCATAATCAAGAATATTTTACATATTGTGGTAAATATATCAAGTTTGGTAAAGGGGCCATTATTGGCAATTATAGGGTTGGGCCTAACATTAAAGAGAATGAGTTTACATGTATTAGATCCTTAAAACTTTGATACTTTACCATATTATTTCAAGACATATTTACATCTATCATGGGATCATGAGATCTTTTGGATGGTTATACCTTATCTTTCATCGCTTACTGCCACCTCACAAGCCTTGATACATGTCATCATAGGATGGTGTGAAACATGTTACCCCTTATACCTCATACCACATTATTGTCAACCACCATTGTGGGAATGCAAGCTCCTTTGGAATCCCTTCACTATTTATTATATCACCACAAGCATTGGATTTAGATGTGGTGGGAGAAGGAGACATACTTTATATAACTATTACCACTTATCGCTAGCCCACAAGACCTTCTTTGAACTGTCATGGGGCTATAATATGTGTTAAAATGCTCCTAATAAGGTTATTGAGTATATAATTCATTCATTGTGATTCATATGTACCTTATATAGTTAAATTTTTAACCTAGAGTGTCAAGGAAAATATATGAAAAATATAGAGTGCAGACTCTAGAGAGTTAATATCTCTAACCATGTATATTAAGGTTTGGGTGACTAATGTCCATTGACTGACCCTTTAACAGTGAGACATTGTGTGATAGAATAATAAAATTGATGATAATATTTAAATAACAAAATATGTGTCTCATATATTATGAATGGTGGGATACATGTTACCCCTTATACCTCATATTGCATTACTGCCAACCTTTGATCTAACCATCACAAGACTGCAGGATCTTTGACATCCCTTTACTATTTACCATATCACCATAAGCATTGGATTTAACTATGGTGGGAGTGTGGGACATAATTTATATAACTATTACCACTTACCTCTATCCTACAAGAACTTCTTTGAACTATCATGGGGCCATAATAACCCATCTCTATATACCACAACATCGCAAGTGCAATTCTTACATGCTATGGGGAAGTGGTAACTATATTTTCACTTAGTTTGGTTTCCACACACCCATCAAAGCTATTTTAATGTATTGTGGGGCTAAGATAAGAGATAAAAAACACATCAATGATTAAAATACAAATGTATTTCACATGAACATGATATGAGATGCTTATGAATGAATTTTGGAATAATTGTAAAAGGAATATGGACTCCTAAGATAAATTTTATGAATTGTGGAAAAAATGCCATGAAGAAATGTGGTCTCATGGTGATGGAATGCCATGATAAGTGAATTTTTATGGATTTTCATGGGATTCCATCACCATGAGACCACATTTCTTTGAGGCATTTTTCCAACCAGTTCACTACCTTGTCTATGCTATTACTTACTATTATGCTTTGATATATTTTTTCTAAGCATCCATAACTTGTTTGAAAGCACTTTTTTTAGGATTTTAGCCATAGAAACAAGGAAGTGAACTATTTGATAAAATGCTTTGGTAGGCATGTATGAAAAATGTGGTAACATAGACAAGGTAGTGAACTATTTGAAAAAATACCTAGAAGAAATGTGGTCTCATGGAATGCCATGACAAGAAAATGCAATTGGCAATTGCTTCTAGTTATTAGTTATGTAATGTGAAGTAATTGCATAATTGCTTAGGTTGACTTTGTAAAAACTATATTGTAATTGAAATTCTATCATCTATCAACATCTAGTTATTAGTTATGCAATGTGAAGTAATGCTTTGAGTTTGAAAGATGTGCAATGCAATGTAATCAACAATTTGAATATAAACTATAAAAATCTATTTTTTACAATTCATTAGTTACACTCTATATTTTATTTGCTCTCTATAAATCTATTACTATGGAAATGCCTTTCAATTTAAAAAAAAAAAATTGTCTCTTAGTCTACAATTTTTTACATTTTTTTAAAAATTTGATTTTTTCTTGATATTTTCAACAAATATTGAACTTTTGGTTTGCTGACTTTTTCCCCAAAAGACTTTTTTTGCTATGTATAGAAAATTATAGATGGATCAATGTTGAAGGTTGACTATGGATCAATAGCATGCATTTGATGAGAGAGTAGCCAATGAGAGGGACATGGACAAATATCCATGTTCATGTAATGATTATCTTGGTGGAAAGGTGAGAAAAAGAAATTTGATTTATCAACATATGATAAGATATCGGCATAGTGGTATAAGCCCTTAGGATTACAATTATTAATAAGATATGATAGAATTATAGAGTGTGAGAGATGTGTTAGGACCCCCAGCTCATAAAGAGCACAGTTGATTACCTTTGTATAAGCAACTAAACATGGAATTTAACTAGAAGTAACAAGTAACTAGAAATTTAGAAATAACACAGAATATGCGAGAGAATACCCAATTGTATTAATACTCTTCCAGAAGCAAATACAACAAAGATGATGCCACAATCTTCTTCACACTCCTCTAGGGCTCCCACACCTCTAGGGCATAAACAATAAATCTCTTCAAGAGTTCTCTCTTTCAATCACGTTCATAACAAACAACTCAATCACAGAGTTGTTCACCTCCACCAATCAGTAACGCTACTGCCAGTACCACTGAGTATACACACATACTCAAGTCTGAGTACACAATGCACTCCAAGCAGATCTCCCATGAACTTGCAACAACCTGCAAATCAAACAGATCTTACTTACACATGTAGATCTCACCTGATCTTGCTATACTATAGATCAACCTAGCCTTACACACCTACCAACCTAGATCATACACACATGAAGAACCCTTATAATTCTCCACACTAGCACCCCTATGGATATTCTACCAGATCTTGCTCTCCTACAGATCTACTTGATCATACACACTTGGCACTATGAGGAGCTAACCTTGCTCTCTCTATCTAGCACACTTTATAATACAGCCCCATGAGTCTATTATATATATATATATCTCTCTCATGCAAATAATAATTAGACTTTCCAATTACAATAATTAGAAATGTAGCTCCAAGACTAAAATTAGTCTTTACATGCAAACTGGTTGTTCAACAAACTAACTGTTTGTGCAACAAACAGTTCTAGAATGCACAGGCGACCAACGTCGGTCCCTATCTATCTGGAGGTGACCGACATTAGCTGACTCTTGACCGATGTCGGTTGCTACTTGTTCACCACTAACCGATGTTGGTCAACCTAATTGATGTCAGTGACTGTGACACTCAACAACCTCCATGTTTGTATTCGGGTGAAGCTTTTAGCTCCACAACCTAACAAGATGAAGAGGCAATAAACATAGATGAAGTGGCACCAAACATAGATGAAGAGGAAATAATATTAGACAAAGGGTTTGAAGTTGATAGAATGTTGAACAAGGGTCTAAATGATGATTGGGCCAAGTTGATGGAGGATGATTTAAAGCCTATGTATGCTAATTTAAAGTTAAGTCATTTGAAAACAATCTTTCAAATTATTAACTTGAAAGTGGTGTTTGGTTAGACAAATGAGAGTGTAGAAAAGTTATTGGCATTATTAAGTTCATTTTTACCACCTGATTCCACATTGCCAACAAAATGAAGTCAATGTAAAAGGCAAATCACTAAGCTAGGATTAGGGTATGAAAACATCCACACATGTGTGAATAGTTGCGTATTAATTTATAATAATATTGCAAGTGAGAGTGAATGTCTAAAATGTCATGAAGCGAGGTATAGACAAGGGTTGAAATTTGTTATGGTTCTTAGAAATGTTCTTTGCCACTTTTTGATAATCCCACGATTACTCCAAATATATAGTGCAAAGACATTGTTGAACTTATGTAATGGCATGCCCAAAATAAGAGCACTAATGGAAAATAATGACATGTGCCTGATTCTAAGAGGGATGGAATTTGATAATAAATGGCCTAATTTTTCTCAAGATATTCGTAATATAAGGTTGGGTTTGGCTCTAGATGGGGTGAGCCCATTCTTAGATCAAAGTATTAAATGGTCAACTTGGCCAATGTTTTTAATAAATTACAACTTACCTCCATGGTTAGCAACTAAACCGTTTTTCTTAATGTTATCATTGATTACACTAGGAAAGAAAAGTGTGACTTCAAATACAATCGATGTGTATCTAGAGCCATTTTATGATGAGCTAATGGAATTATTGAAATTAATTGAAGTAATTCAATATTTAAGGGATGGCCATTCAATAAAATTCATTTTAAGAGCTTCCTTATTATTTATGATTCATGATCTTCTTACATAGGGCACATTGTCCATTCTCAGTGTTCATGGATACCATGGATGTCTTGCTTGTAAATTTAAGGATTTTGTGAGGCACTCAAGAAGTTTGAGTAAGTTTATTTATTATGGAAATCATAGTTACCTTAAAATGGATCATCCCTATCATAAAAGAAAACACATTTCAATGGTCAAAAAGAGAATCATGAAGCATCATTGCTAATAATGAGCAATGACATTATCGAGAATGGACAAAAAAGAATGTCATTTATCGAAAATGATGGGATTACTGGTAGTAGATATGATCCATGTAATGAAAGCCATGTAAAATGGTTGTGCATATTCTATAAGTTGCCATACTTTAAAGATATAACTATTAGGCATACTTTTGACTTTATGCATACTGAGAAAAATATAGCCTATGCTATTATAGAAACTATTTTTGGTGCTTTTTATACTATTTCATCATGTGAATACTTTTGAAAACTTAAGATTCATCAAAATCTTTGGGTCGAAAATGTGATGATGAAAAATATAGAAAACCAAGTGATCCTTATGTCTGGACAAAGGAACAACATGCATAATTCTTGTGCTGATGTCTTAGACTCGCTTTCCCACTAGATATGTAAGTAATAGTATTAGAATCCAAACTGACATTAATGGCTTAAGAGGCCTCAAGACCTATGACCATCATGTCATAATCAAGAATATTTTACCTATTGTGGTAAATATATCAAGTTTGGTAAAGGGGCCAAGATTGGCCATTATAAGGTTATGACTAATATTAAAGATAATGAGTTTACATGTATTAGATTCTTTGAACTTTTATAGTTTTAGGGAGGAAGTTGTTGAAGTCCTTTGTCTATTGGAATGGGAATTTACATGAACAATCTTTAACATTTTTATGCATCTTTTGATACGTCTACAATATGAAATGGAGCATTATGGCCCAGTAAGAATGAGATGGATATATCTTATAGAACGATATATGAAGGTTTTGAAAAACATTGTTCGTACTAGGGCAAAATTGAAAGGTAACATGTCTAAGGGATATTCAATGCAAGAGGCCATGGGATTTTTTAGAAAATATATGAAGGATTTTTAAAATGTCAATCAATGTGTATGGGATGATGATGAAGATGAGAGAGTTGTAGGTGAAGTATTAGAAGGAAATGGATGTCACTTCAAGCTATCACATCAAGAAAGAAGTGCTATACATGCCTATATTCTTCAAAACACATGTTTGTTTGATAAGTGGTGTAGGTAAAAAAAATTTACACAATAATTTATTTACTCAATTACATTTACACATTTACATTATTAATCTTACTATTTGTACATTAATATTATATGTAGAAAATATGAAGAAGAGAATCAAACTCAGATGTAACATCGGCCTCAAAAGCGCAAACCTCATGATTTGATCGGAGGTGATTCTTTTCCAAAATTTGAAGAATGGATTTCTAATGTAGTCCGTGATGCAAAAGAAGGTCAAGATATAAAAATGGAGGAAAGTGAGATTTCACAATATACACATTTATGGGCTATGCATTTTTGTGGAATGTGGGCTTATGGTAGTCATTTAAGAGTGGAAGAAAAAGATAAAGGAAAGATAAATTGTGATTCTATTGTTAGTGCTGAATTTCTTCATGAAACTAAGAAATTTTTTTATGTTGGATTCATCCAAGAAATTATTCAATTGGATTTTGGTGAAAATATTCCTATATTATTAAAATTTAAGTGAATCTGACCATCCACAATACAATTTGATGAGTATGGATTTGTACACATAAATACAAGACAATTTTTATCAGAGACGGATGAGCTGTATGTTTCCCCTCTTCAAATGAACCAATCATTTATAATTGATGATGTAAGAAGCCTAGGATGGTCATATGTCATTCAATAAAAGTCTCATTCCAAATTAAAATTCATGGAAGTTGTTGATATAATGCCTAATGGGTAATATGTTAATTTATAAGAAAGATGCGAAGAAGTGTATGAAGATGATGATGGAGTGTTTGAAGAAGAGTTTTTGATTACCAATGAAGAGATTGGGAAAGAGAATGTATTGCATGCCACATATGAGGATGAGGAAGAAAATCAAGTAGATGAAGATATGAGTGATCAAGATTCATAAGTGTCAATATCCATTTGAAATAAGGGATAGTCATATTGATATTATGATACCTATAATTGTAAAAATCTTTTTGGTTTTTGACTACAAATTCTTTTTAATCTATAAAATTAATTATTTGTTAAGTTTCCATTTGTAGTTATTAGTGGGTTGAAAATTCAACAATTATCAACTTATGAATTCAATAAAGTTTTACTGATTTAAGTTGCTAATTTATACATTATTATTTATTTGGACTTTAGGAAATGAGGAAAAGGATTGTAAGGCAGAAATTAGTTGATGATAGTGATCATAATGCTGAAATTTCATTGATAGATTATGAATGCTTTCATAGAGTTTAAGTGGCCAAGAATAATGAATATTTATCATGTCTTGGTTTGACAAATAGGCAAGTTGTAAATCCACTAAGAAGTATATTATTTGTTTAATAGTGTTTAATGAAATTTTATCGGCAAGATACTTATGTATATAAGACATAATGTGATATTTTTTTGGTTTTATAGGCAAGAAAAAGAATAAAAAAAATGTAGATAAAAAACAAAAGGAAAGAAAAGATACAGTGCCACCATCTCATAGAAGCCAACACATTTGTGATTCAACAAATGCAGTTGGTGAAAATAATAGTTGTAATGATGTGTAGCTTGATATAACATATGATGATGTGTATCCTAATATAGTACATGGTGATGTGCAGCTTGATATAACACATGGTGATGTGTAGCCTGATGTAGCACATGGTGATGATCTCTTAGCACAAAGTCTAAGAGATTATTAAAAAAAATTAGAGCAAAGGAAAAACATGACTACAGATGATTTATTCAACATTAAAGGATGTGTTTGAAGTGAAATATATGGAGATCAGTATTAATATACCTAATCATGCCACACTTGATGTGACCAAGGAGCATGAAGTTCTAGTTAATGAAATTCATGAAGAGAGACTGCTTACATCTGTTTTGCCTCAGAGTGCACCTGTTGCATCTATAACTTTTGATGGAACTTGTGGATCAACTAGAAATATTGGTAGTGGTTTAATAGAAGATATGTCTATGTTTTTGAAAAGACAAAGATTGAGTCAAGATTTTTATATATCTATAGAGAGGAATGCAAAATCAATAAAATTAGAAGTCAAGAAGCCATTCTTGGTTGAGGTATCAAGAGATGGTGAGCCCATTGGGCCAAATGCTGCAAAGTGGGCCTTCGAGTTGGGTGTAAAATGTAGGGCGCATTTGGATATTTAAAAATCAATTTTTGTAAATCAAGATCCATGAATTGTGGAAAATGTTATACAAAAAATGGAAAATACTCTTGAGACTACTAGTGGATAAATCTCTAGAAAATATTACAAATAAAAGATGATAATTTTGATGAACAATTTTAGATACAGTTGTAGAAAAATAATCATGGAGGGAAAAGAGAGGTTAGAATCCACTCTATCTCCTAAAAAATGGGAGGAAATAAAAGAAAGTATGCATTTTAAAGAATATTTGGCAAAGAGTAATAGAGGTAAGAGAGTAAGAGATAATGTGAGGGCTGGATATACATTTGGCCGAGGTGGGTTGTAAGACAAAATGGACAAATTTTTAGTAAGTGTATCACTTTTTGGTTCAATTTACACTATGTTATTTATTTTGATTTTTTATTGAACTAACTACATCTTGAAATTGACATTGTATTTTAGGTGGAAAATAGTAATAAAGAAGCAGGTGTAGAAGATATTGTCAATTATATGGCAGCACTAGATCAACCTAGTAAATATAAGAGTGGGATGAAGTGGAAATCTAGTTCATCAACAAAGATTTCATAGCCATCTATTAAATGCCTAGTAGGAGCCTCTCTAGATCATGTCAACTCAGATGAAAGGTACCAACAGGTAATGAGTTGCATATTCAGTCTCACTCAGTAAGTTTCATAGTTGGTTGCCTCTGTTAACCCTATAATTTCTACATGGAATGATCATAAAACCATGGATTCAACTGAGGTAAGATGCTCTATTGATCTCATTTATTCTTGTTTGGAAATTGTGTATACAAATACATATTAATATGTAGATTATTGAAATATGAGTGTAGGAGAATCCAACCCAATTTATTTATTGTTGTAGTGATCTAGAAAATATTCTTTTAGACAAATTTATAGCTTGCATTCTTTACTTAACTATTGAATGCTTTGTATATTTTTTTGCATGATGGTTAAATCACATGTAGAGCAATTTTATCAAATCAAAAATAAAATAAAAATGCCTTCATGATGTCAATAGAGATGCTAATATTGATAGTGATCATGATGAACTAGACAAAAATGTGTAGTACAATCATCATAATTGTGCTGAATTAGTTGAGGTAATATAATAGTTTTCAGTTATCTATCCTAATGTTTTATCATTCTTCATGCTTAAAATGTTTTATATCTCAATATAATATGTTTTTTTTTGTTTTTGTAGACATTTATTGATAAAATCCAAGAAGGGGATAAAGTCTAGGTGTTGGATCTATTTGATGGTGCTATTGTGCGCATTGGGCAGATTCACTCACTCTCTATTGTACATGGAGTCAAATTGAAAGGAACATGAGATGTAAATGTAAATATTTTAAAAGTCATAAGTAACATACCCCTTGATTGTGAATACAAAATAGATAGAGTTGCCTGTTTGAAAGAGAAATAAGGGACCTTCACATGTAGCCACTAAAATATTTGAAAAAAATGACATAGTTGATGTTTATCATGTACTAGCTGTTACACAGCTTGGCCCACTGCTTTATGCAATAGTTTGAATGTGTTCATGTTCAAGGATATTCTTAGTTTTTTTGTCTATTTTGGAGTTGTATAAGAAAAAAAAAGCATTATAACTCAATTTTCTCAGTCATAGCACTAAGAAACACACTTTGTATTAACACATGTTCCAAAGTAAATACACATATTTCTATCTTGTATCTATTGTAAGAACACCTTTTATAAATAAATTTTTAGTATTTTACCTTCTTAATAGCTATTTCATTATGTGAAAATGAATTATTGATTATGATTTTCTATGTTTATGTCATATGTTTTGAAATCTCATCATTATGTCGTATGTCTTGTGGCACCTGTATCTAATACCCAAACATTTATTAATTCATCCTGAGTTTCAAATTAGAGTAATTTATATTACTTAATGCTATAAATGTTGTTTCATGAGAAATATCCATGGATTCATCATAGTCATGCTCTACATATTGAGCAAAATAATATTTATGCATTTTATGTGGTCTGTGAATAAAATTAAGGATCACTACCATATATCATGGGCTATTTAAAAGTCTCATGGTCACATGAATCCAGGACTATTTTTAGTGCTATAATTGGAGGTGACATAATTAGTTTACAACATAATTGGAGCTACTTTTCTTGTGCCATTAACTACTGTACTCTTATTACTTAATTAGAGGTGACTTAAGTAATTTGCAGCCTAATTGGAATTACCTTTCTTGTACTTAATATAATGACTTAAAATTTTTCATACTCTTATCAGCTATAAATTAATGAAGAAGTTAATGGAGTCTTAATCAGTATGGTATGTGAAAAATCTAAAATAGGAGTCTAAAATTTGACATCTCTCTGCATTTTTTAGATAGATATATTTAAAATATCTATACTACTACTACTCATGCATCTAATGGAAGCTGAAAAGATACCCCAAGCCATAGAATGTAATAAGTAAAATAGTGTAATGGGTGCTTATAATCATCATTTTTAATACATATTCAAGGTTTTCAAAATTCTTCTTTCAAGAAGTGATCATTTACAATTACATTGATTATATGTTTTTGATATTATAAGTCTACAAAGAGGGTGCAGAGCCCAAGTACAAAAATCCCAAGGGGCATCAAAATAGGCCAAAGGCCACTAACAACCAAAAAATAGTGGACATACAAAAGCAAAATAGGAAATAAAAAATAGACTAGGGATTAACCATAACAAAAACACTAGTTTTTAATCTAATCTTTCCAATCTTCTTTGATGAACTTGAGAAGGTCCTCCATGCTAGCAATTTTTCCTTCTATATATTTATCTTCTTCCAAAAGGTCTTTCAAAATCATTAGGTAAGAAGCCACACGATGGATAAATTTCAAGAAAATAGTGGTTATCACCTTTATTTTATTTTGAAGGGAGTGCAAACCCTTAATAGACTTCATTCAACTCCCTTTCAATATGGGTCTCCTCTTCATTGGTATCCATGAAATCCTCCTTGTTAGAATCATAAGTGGAGTCATTTATCTCATAAAAATAACTAGTTCCCTCCAATTTTTGATCAAGATTAGGTTTATCTTTTAATTTACCTGATTCCTCCCCTTGATCTAAGTTAGAGGGATCATCCACAATTTTTACAAACAATTTTTTTCCCCTACCAGTCTCTTGGATCTTCTGATATTCATCAACTTTATTTCCATATAACTCTAAAATTTAAAACTAGACATTTCTTCCACAACCTCCTCACCTTGCACTTGGGCCTCTAGGTGATCTTTGTCACTATCCAAATTTTGAGGCTCCACCCCCACCACTTTCTTTTTCTTACTCTTTCCCTGATTGATCTTTTTAGAATTGATCCAAAAAATCTATTTCTTATTTTTATTACCAAAAAAGGAAGGCTTATTTTTTAGCTTCCATAGCCCTTTGACAACTAGAGAGTCATAAGTGTCAAGGGATCTAGAAGTCATATCTATCAAGGAGGGACAACTAGAGCCCATCCTGAGAGACTGGGAAAAGCTTTCAAACTTAAGGGATAAGTTTGAAGGGGGGAACAAGGTTATTAAAATTGGGTGGGGAACCACGAGGACCCATGGAACCAAATCTGACACTCAGGGAAATGTGATCATTAGTGTCGCTATCATGGGAACTATATAAAACCTACACTTTTAAAGGCTTAGAGGGACATAATACAAGGTGAAAGTGATAAAGCTTGAAGATAAGACCTTGGTGGAGTGGAATGGTGGAGGCAACTAGGTTTTTTCCCAAGGAATTTTGGATAGACATAATAGATGTCTCCAAGGATGACAAAAGGAAGAAGGGAAAGTTAACCAATATATTGCGATGAAAGTGATTTAAAAGAGTGAAATGGTAATGATAAAAACACTTAAAATGTCCTTTAAGGGTAAAATATCTCATGATGGTGAAGCATACCTTATCCCAAGGGTTAAAAAAGTTCTCTCTATCAAATCCTCCCTGCAACTTCACTGACGCTTCTCCTTCAATGAAGAATTTTTTTAACCCTTTTAGGTCTTGAACTTTGGTGAGTCTTTTCAATCTTCTACCCGCATAGCATAAACCCATGGCCTTAGCTATTGAATCCTCAATAAAAACAAACTCTATACCTCCAACCTAAACTTTATAATCACCATTCCAGCTTGAAGCAAATTGAATGTAGATTTTCTCATCATATTGATTCAAACATTCAAGAAAATGAGAAATTACACTTTTATAACATATACTCTAGAGCATAGAATTTACTTTAGTTTCATCACATGATAACATCTTAGTTTTGACTCTTTTTCCTCTCATGACTATTAAAGCTTTACTAAATTATTACATGATTGAAAAGGGACCTAGACCAAAGTGAATTACCACCACCAAGGATTAACATTAAAAATTGAATCAAAAAATGTGGTAGCTTTTGAAGCCCACACCCAATATTTAGTAAAATGCAAGATGATTAATGATTGTATCACATGTGAAAGAGCTTGTTAAGACTTGTCGTGTGAGAACATGCCTTAAAGGATTGAGTCTGTCTCATGTGATATTGATTTTATTTAAGTCAAAATACTCAGAATAAATAATGAGGAGTATAGTATAATGATGATGAATGAAATCAACATGAATACAAATGACTAAATATACTACCAAATTGATCAAAATGATGATTAAAATTAGTGACTAAATAAACTACCAATGAACAAAAATAAGTGAATAGAAATGACTAAATAAGTGACTAGTTAAAACTAATCAATGACTAAATTACTGAATAAATATATTAATGAATAAAAATGACTAAATAAGTGACCAGATTACAACAATAAATGACCAAATAACCAATAAATGACTAAAATGGTTTAGTCATCAATTTGGTCACATTATAAATGATTGGCAATAAACTACTAATGGTCATGTGATCATGTTTGGTCATTTATATGCAATTTTTAGTAGTTGTTTTAATCATATATTGCTCTTTTTGTACTAGTGTGTGTACTTATTGAGTCAACCAACATTATCACCTTTTATTTCTTGAGGAATCCCACCAAATTAAGATTTTGAGGAGTAATTATACCTGAAAGGGCATGAAAGGAGATAATAAGGTGAGAATGTTTTGATTCCTCCTCTAGCTCTTCCATACCATCACTTGAGGCCTCATCATCATCTTCATCTTCATTGGATCCTTCAATGTATAAGAAATTATTTTCAGCACATTTATGTCATTTGCTCCACTTGCTATCACACCCAAAAAATAACCCTTTAACACACTTTTCTTCAATTTATTAAGGGGTAAATTTTGTACATTTTGGAAATGATGGTGTTGTGAAATTACATTTATGACCATGAATGAAATACCTTATTTTGACCAAATATTTTTCCTCTACCTAGCATGTGAATGGTATTGCTTCAAAAATAGATACTGGATTAAACATGTGAACCTCAAGTAGGATGCTATCCTTGATCCCCCTAGAACATTTTTGTCATGTTGTTTTAGTTGATGTCATCCATGTGTTAGGATAGATTATGTATTTTTTTAATATAATACTTAACATTACCTATTTATCGTGACTTTGATAACTAACTAAATTAGTTTTCTAAGAAGTTGTGAAAATGCATCTATAACTCCCCAGTAAACACTAAACAGGTAATAAGAGCACCCTTATTCTTATTCTGAGTACACAACCACTTATACCAAATTATTTTCTCAAGTTCTAGATAAATATATGTTTTTATGATATTTTGTGCATATGGGGTCTAATGTAGATCAAATAATTTTTCTATTTGATTGATCTGAGTGGATACTTACCATCAAAATTTTGCACTTCCAATTTTTGTAGAATGTGCTTCAAAGTAGTATTAGATTTATTATCTTTTGGATTAGGATATCTTGGTTGGAATAGTATAATATTGTTTTTTAGAATCTATGCAATAATTTTCAACTGATCACTCAGAGTTGATAATTGATTCTTAATATAATCAGTTTTCCTTTTTACTACATTGAGATCATCCTTCCTCACCATGCTCTATATATCTAACTAAATTTGTTGAATCACCTCAAAAATTGATTAATATAAAGTTATATAATCCATATCATCCTTTTAGAGATTTTTTAGAGTTCCTTGACCTTTCCCACATCTATGAGTTTTAGGACCAACCATGCACAAACCCTAGGATGGAGGGTTTCAAGATCAAACAAATTGTAACATTAGATTATACCATTATGATAATATAACTAAGATAAATACAATGACTACTAATTTGAATAAGGCTGTGAAAAAAAATCCAATTTTTTTTTAAAAATACTTTGAACAATACTACAATGGTGAAAAAATTAAATTCTTCCTATATCACGAGTTATGTTTTTTTTTAATTCTTTAACACTTCTATTTGATGTAACACTAGATCCAAAAAATAATGCCATAGAAACTAGTCCAAATTCATGATCTATTACAAATTTTAATGAAATTACTTAGGTGTTTCACAATAATGGAATAACATATCTTTGAGTTAAGAACAAAATAATCAGATCCACAACAATAATTGATAAAAAAGAACACTTGATTATTATGATCGAGCCTCTTTAAGGGGCCAACCTATAAAATAATGAAATAAGAGAAGAATTCAAAATATCATGATCAAATACTCACCTTTACCTCCTATATATAATCTAATTATCCATGGTTATTCCATAGGATGACCATACTAAGAACATAGATAAATGTAATAAGATAACATGAAAGGTTGTAAGCCACAAGTTAGCCACACTTGTCCCTAGATGCACTATAGGATAAGGGAATAACATAAGATTAATATAATTAAGTCAAAGGTGATCCTAAAAAACATTTTCATACATTTCATGTAGCTTTTCTAGACTATACATATAATGACCAATTATTGACAAATGTCTTTCTAATAAGTTTGAAAGAATATGTTTTTAAATGGTATTATGATCTTCTTCTTCAAGTGATAAAGGCTTTCAATCCTTTTTTAACACAACTTTCTATCAACATTATTGAAAAGCTATCATATTCTCAAATTTCAATTCTCAAACAAGGGTCTAATGAAACAACTAGTGAATATGTTATAAGATACAAGACTATGCTAGTGAATATGTTATAAGATACAAGACTATGCTAGTGAATATGATAAATAAAATGGTTGATAATGAGATACAAACTATTTTCACTCAAAATTTTCTATCTCCACTTCAAGATTCAATTATTTTGTTAAGTTCAAATATTTTAATGAGTTATTCCATATAGTAAAAATTATTGAAGTCAAATTTATTACTTTGAATAAGCTCAAATACACATAAAATGTTCCTTATACTTCATATGTCAAGTTTTAAAGCAAACCAAATTATAAGAGCAAACCTAATTAAAAAAAATGAAGTTAAAGTTACAGTTAATGTTATTTCACAACCAACAAAAAATATTCAATTATAATCCCCACTAAGGAGGCAATTCTGAATGTTACTATCACCTCCACATGTAGTTTTACAAAAGCTACTTGAATGTAATATAATATCTCTTCCTCGACCAATGGAAGTTGACATGTATAGACCATAATCTAAAAGTTTTGATGGAAATACATATTGTGAATACCATCTACATATTTTAAATTCCACAAAAAAATGTTTCAAGCTCAAGAATAATATTCAATATCTTATTGATGAAAACATTGTTGATATTAACACACCTAATGAAAAGGTTAAACCACAAGCAAATGATAATTCAAAGCTCGAAATGTACAAAGATCATTTTATTAATTATGAAGAAACAAATAAAAAGGATAATTTTGAATAAAATTATGCATGTAATTCTCATTATCCTCCTTATACACATGGAGATCCACTTGATAGCATCATTATTATAGTTACAAGAAAAAAAACATGACATCCTATGATTACATTTGATGATAGTGAAGTTTTTGATAATTATTCATATATACCTACATTATTTATTTGATCATATATTGACAAGCAATCCATATATAGTGTTATGATAGATAATAGACCAATAAACTATATGTCCACCATAACACTCCTATACTCTCTTGGTTATATAAAATAAGATTTATAGGATACTTATAGATTTGTCAAAGCATTTGATGGTCATACATAGGATACTTTTGGGCATATAGTGCTATATTATAAGCAAGACCTCTCATGATTCCCACTCATTTGTTAGTTATATCAATCATATGGGTTTTTGATATGATATTAGGATGCCATTAGATACAAAATATTAGATAAATACCTTATATAGTGCATAAATATCTCAAATATATTCATGGTTATCAAGTGGTTAAAATTACAGGAATCTAATATGAACCAATGATATTTACTCCTCTTAAAGAATAGTTGGAAGGAACATACATTGATAAATAAGGTAATGAAATAGTTTATATAATTATTCAAGAGAATCTTATTGAATCATTTATTCGATCTATTCAAGAGCATGATCTAGATATTTAAAAGCATATTATAGAATCAATTTATCTATCTATCTATGAGTATGATACAATTACACATGAGCATATTCAATTAGTTTCAAAGAGCATGGTACATTTTCTTAAGTATAAAGTGATGCCTAAAAAGAGGTTTTCATCTCCAAAGGCACCATAGATAATTAAATGAGATTCACCATAAGTACATGAAATTACATCTTTCCCTATTACACATACAAATATAGGTTTATATTGGTATATGTACTATGATTTAGATGGTTATACTAGAACATATGATCATAATTTAGATTTAGAAACATCTACAGTTGGCACTTCATCTTCACATGAAGGCATTACTTCATAAAATTTAATTTGGCATACATATATGCAATCTTTTGATGATATCCTTGGTTGAACACTGTATGCACTAAAATCTACTCACCCCACTAATCATGTTAATTTCACTAATTTAAACCTATAACTACATTTCCTAGCTAATTTAACCAATGATCCATTATCCCAAATCACACTTCATACATCATACAAAACTTACCCTATCCCATAACCAATTAATCCACTCATTAAACTACTAACAAGACCTATTTACCTACTAACTTACCCCCTAAGTAACTTGCCAATTTAAAAATACAAAATATTCTACCTACTAATATACCACCCTATTCTTAGCTATTACTAAACCCCTAAACCATAGTGGGAGATTTATATAATTATAGGATTCTATAAACATCCTTCATTTTAGCCCCCTTTCTCTATAATTTTTTATTCTAGAGATCTCCATGGAAAATCCTTAGCCATTGATCTCAATGGCTCAAAATTAAATTTGAGCCATTGATTTCTCCCTCCACTCCTATATAACCAAGAATAATCCCTCCATGAAACCATCTTATAGAAAATTGAAAAACTATCAACTTGATACCATTATATTACATTCATATAGCCTTATTACATCCATTAAGAGTCATTATCAAGCCAATTTATCCATTGGAAGCCATTGTCAACCATCAAACAAACAATCCAAAAAAAAAAAAAAATCATCAAGGCTACATTTGAAAATATTGGAGAGGAGCCATAAAGAGGTAAAGTGATGGTAAGATCATTCCTATCATTCTGATTATCTCTTTTATCCCCTCTTATTGGTGTGTTTAGATTTTAGTTTTTTGTTACTAAAAATAGTAATAAAAGTTGAATCTAAAATATAGTCTACATTTTGGTGACCATGATGGGACATTGCTCCCTAAACTAACCTTATAATATTGTTGAAATTTATTTGATTGCTTGTAAGACTGTTTGGATGTGAATTGAAGACCAAATTTTGAAAAAAACTTTCATGCATAGGCAATCTATGGTTATGTATTGGTTATTTGTGGTATTTTAGTTATGATTTTGCAAGTTAAGTCACAATATTATCTAAAAAATAGCCTTAACCACTAATTTTTTTTAATATTTTATAGGTTTTTGCCTTTGTACAAAATTGTAACTTCATAAGTTGTGGTTTTGCCCTGGTAATTATAGTTTTGTAGGTTAAAGATGCAATTTTGATAAACCTAGTAATTAGGTTCATACTTCTATATTATATTATTGACTAAACATTCTTCAAGATAATTGGTATCTTATATATTATTTAAAAGTGTATTAATATCCCTTGTGTAGGAAAAAGAAGGTTAATCCAACATCTAGACCATTTGTGCCCCAATGACAATATCACAAATTTTGAAATAATAACCTCACCTTGGTAATAACAATATTGTAGTTAGAATCATAATTTTGTAGAACTTAGGTTTTCTCTATGCCTCTGGCTCTTATTTGTCATTGATAGTTTTGTAAGCTATTATTATTCTACTTGTATTACCTTGGGGGTCTTTTTGGTTTCTAGTGTGCAGAGAAAGAGGACTAAATCAAGCCTTGACCATTTTGATCATAACTTATAATATCATGAATTTCTTATATGTATTTTTGTTTTGGTAATTGTGATATTGCCTTCAAAAGTTGCAGTTTTGTCCTTCTTGATCAAATTGATAAAACCTATAAAATGTTAGCTTTCAATTTATAGACAAAGGGGTTTAAAGTTTCCATTAAACTATTATAAGGTTTTATGTAATACACCAAGGATTTCTCTTCATATTAAATCATTTTTAAATATAGTTATTGGCCTAATAATGTGCTTACAGGGGATATACTAAAGATTGTTGTCTATGTGTAGGAACAATAGGCATAAGGGGAAAACCAAGGAAAATATCAAACACCTCACCATAAACTTGTTTTAACCCCCTGCTATAATATCACAAGTTTTGAATTTGTGATTTTGATATGAGAATAATGGTTTTTTAGATTAAAGTCACAATTTTGCATTAAGATAGGAAATAAGATAGTTTTGATCATCTGATTCATTTGTTTGGATATGCACTAGACTCAATAGTTTTATCATTGTGTGTATATATTAGTATTATCATTATGTGTATATATTAGTATTATCATTCTATTTATATATTAGTGATTTAATAATTTTGAGAATATTGGAGTCTTATTATTATTTTAGTTAAATGTTTGAGTTGACTAAATTAGTAAATAATATTAAAATAATTTAAATATGGATTTGTATAATTTATTTGTATTTTTAATATTTCTATAAATAACAATAAATATGGAGAAAATAAGACGTAGATGAAAATAAATTGAAACAACTATTGAAGGGTCTGTTATTGGCTATGCAGTACTAGGAGAGCGTCACGAATTAGGATATGGATTTCATTTTATGAAAGGATAAGAACACCTAAATAGGATACCCTGGGATCCAATGCTATTGTATTTCCTATCGCTATTGTTCAAACTACTTGTAAAGACCTGAGTTTTCTAGTTTTTGTTTGTTGTCCCTATGTGATCCTACCTATGAAATCTTGACTATTGAAAGTCTAAAAATCTCCTTATAGAGCTTATTTAATTTTCGAATCTTAGACTCCATTGTGACTTCATAAAACTTGAGAAAGAAGGGTGGGTTATTGTGTGTAAGATGCACTGAATATGTATCCACACCCCTTGTGTGGGTGCACTGCCTACATACCAATACTCTAAAGAGGGATCAAGCCATATGTAGTTTTTCCACTTGATGTTCTTTGGGAGATAATGTAATGTAAATTCAAAAATGCTAAACTAGGTGTTCTTGAGGTGGTTAGGGACTGGTGTGAGGATTTGGATATACTTATAGTTATATTGGATAGTTGTATATAAAGAATATGGAAATTTTCCTTAGAGGTGTTGCTTGTATTCTTACTTTCTTTGTAATATTTGCTAACCTCCTTATAAATGAAATTTGAATGGGATTTTATAGAGATCTATTGGTCATGGGTCAAATGTATTCATGCTAGGATAACAAGATGAAGGATAGGAACCAAAAGGAAATAACAATTAGAGCTCAAAGTGTAATTGGATAAGAGCACAAAAATAGGATATTATAGGGTCTGGCGCTATAGTCCAAGTTAAGCACTCATGTCCTACAGGTGTGGGACCTAGGGGGATAGGATTGGCCTAAGAAATACTTCTATCTAGGTTGGAATGACCATTTAGAAAGTTTAAGATGATTGGGAATAAGAAAAAATATGTCTAGAAGGGTCATGAGAGAATGCAAGAAAGAGCTATGGGTTGGGTGTCACAAGCCACACTCAAGCTACCAATTTTGACATTTTATATAACTACATTTCCCCTCCCCCTTTATTCTAGTGATGTAACAAAGCAAAATATTAAGATATAGGAAAAGTAGAAAGCGTACCTAAACTTACCTATAAGAGTGAAGCCCATGAAGCTATACAATGTTGAGTGTGCATAGAGAGAGCATGTCATGAAGTTTAAATCTACAAAAGAAAATTAGGAGTAGATCAGTTCTTACTAGACATGTTGTCTAAAGTAAAAATGTCTAAAATTTAGGTAAAAGAGAGAGGAATAGAAAAGAATGAATACACCTCACTGGGTATGTGAACCAATATAAAACTTGTTGTGATGCTGAGTGATGTTACGTGATGTTGGGTATGTGCTAAATGATGTTGTACCTAGAGTAATATCATGAACATAGTTGGGTTTTTAACTACTCAAGAGTGGATCAAGAATGCAAAGGCTATCCTTTTGGATCCTTCATTGATCACTAAGTGAAGCTATATGATCATGTGTGTGTTAATCAATGTTTGGACTGTGTGTCCAATCCCTCTGAGTAGGTGTCTCAAGAATACAAAGACTAGCTAGTCTTTTAGCTCCATCACTGACTCACGAAGTGAAGCTATGAACTAATACTAGTATGAATGTGTATCATATGAGATGGTTCCTAAATCCCATGAATATATTGTAATCTGACAATGTGGCATGGATAGCTGAATGTGTGCTAGAAACTAGGCCATTCTTCGTCACTCAAAAAAGGTGGAGCTTATGCTTGTATGAAATCCACTCCAAAACTGGGCAATGGGCTTATTTGGAAGCTATTCAAAAATGATTCCAACCACCTACAGATGGAATAAAGCATGCAACTACTGAGAATACTTAGGTAATGCCATAAACCATAAAGAAGAGAAAGCAAATTTTCTGCACACTTTTCCCCCAATCATTGGTGTCTGTAACATGGATTCTGATCTAGAAATTATACCAACTATCATATATGAAACTGGAAGTGAGAGCCATCATGCTGTGCATGATGCCCTCTATATATAGATTCTCTGATAAAAACTATATTGAAACTATTGATTCTAAATTGAAATATTGTTGACAAAACTATAAGTGTACTTGTTTTTTAATCTATTTCTAAAATTTTTGGTTTTTTTGCTATTTAGATAGGAGCATCAAAATAAGACACCCTCTATTTGAAGTTGTAGTCCAAACTTGTAGCTCTTGTCCTATGTTAATTTTCAAGACTATTTTATAATTGTCACTATCTGTCTGGTCTATTCTACCTTGTTTGAAGTTTGAATACTATTTTGTGTGTTCTAAAAATGGATTTTTGACTAGTTAAAGGCTCTAATCTTTGTGATAAAACCCCTATTTATTTCCCCCTCTTCTAAGGGTAGGAATGAAGATCCTAAAATGATTGTCTTGAGAAGAATTAGTCTTGAAAGTGTGTTATGCTATGAAAAAATATATGATATAACAATGATAATTGAGAAGATGTCTCAAGATATAACATAGTTTGTAATGGAGATTATTAGATCAACATGGATATGCATAGATAAATATAACAATGTAATAATATGTGAAATATAGTGAACTAGAACTTGAATTCTAGTTAGGTTTTAGTTGTTAAAGAGGGATGGAGCATGATGTCTATCATGACATCTAAGAAAGCAAGAGAATGCATGATGTAGATCATGGCATCACAAATAGTTAAGAAGCAAACAAGCAACAAGCATGCAAGATAAGAAGCAAGAAGTATACAAAAGTGGTCAAAGGGCCAAGAAAACAAAGGACATAGGCACATGTCACTCAAATTGGTAAGCAAGTATATAAGGCATGATAAAATGCCACATACACATATAATTGAAATAAGCAAGATTGACACAGGGGCCACATGTACATAGAAGAGTACAAGCAAAGGACATTGGAAAATGTCCTAAGGTACATACAAGAGACAAAATAGGAACTGATAAATGCAATCATATTTAGGTACATAAAGAAAGAAAGAAAATCATGTAAATAATGGAAATATAATCACATCTAACTAATCAAAGCAAGAAGTGAAAGTATGCAAGGCATGTAGTACAAGACTAGGTATATGCTAAGAAATACAAAAGTGATATATACTAGTGAATGTTGATAGAGTAATCTATGTAAGCTAGTAAGTAATGTACATCAACATGATAACTAGAGTGTGTGGTGTAAGAATGGCATAACTTGGATGGTGTAGTCATGTAGAATATTCCCCTAGGGGTAGATATATTGATGTATGTCTCAAATGTAGAATTAGGATGCCCCCTTAATGGGTAGAGTGAAGCAATCATGGATTTAGATGTCACTACACACACTCAAAGAAGATCAAGTGAAGCATGGTAATGTAGATAAATCAATAAATAATAGCATATAATAGAAAAATGTAAGTCTAACATGGTAGTAGAAATGTAAAGCATGGATGATGCATACAATTGAAATGTTTTTGGTATTTTGAGTTATTTGAATGTTTTTTTATTTTGAAATGTTTGAATGTTTTTGGATTTTTGATATATTTGAATGTTTTTGGATTTTTGATATATCTGAATGTTTTTGATATTTTGATATATTCGAATGTTTTTGGTATTTTTAAAATAAGCTATGTATAATCAATCATAAGGAGACTATGTATAAGTAAGACCAAGAAGAGATGATACTAACTAATGACTCTCATGGGATACACCCTATCATGGTGTCATGTATCAAGGAAAAGGGTCATACATGATTGTGAAGCATAATGGAAGGGTTGAGAGTGTGGGTTTGAAATTTGTGTATGTTATAAATGCTCTAAAATCATGTGGCTTTGAAAGTTGTGTATGTTATAAATGCTCTAAAATCTCTAAAGTAGAAACCAACTATGGGGTCCCATTATAAATTTGAGAAGTGGATGCAATTGTAAGGCTCTTAGGGACCCATTTGATAGTAGGAGAATCTCTTTGAACATATGCTCTATGTGTAGAGGCATAAGACCTCAATGATACTACTCTGGGTGTGAGCACTTTAGCTAGAAACTATATAGAATCTTGAAATTATGGTTTCTATAAAAGAGGCTACTATGGAAGTGTTTGAACTCTCTGTGTTAGTGAGGAAGGCCTCGATTGTGTCTAAATTTGAACTAAAATAAGAACTAAAATTTGTGAAAAAACTAAAATTAGTGGAGAATCTAAAACTAGTGGAGAAGCTAAAATTAGTGACTACAAAGTAGAAGATGGATATGAAGTGAGGAGTGGTAATTCATATAGAACTCCACCAACTATAAGATCCTAATTAGCATGAATGAATTTCATGCATCTATGAACTATAAAAGGTACTACACAAAGTTTTTAAATCCATGGTTGACCAAGTAACATGTCAAAAACTTTTGTACTAGGAACTCTATTAAATGGTGTGGCAATGTGTGTTAGACCAACTTGTAGAGGAAGTACAATCTCACCCAATGAACTCTATATGTTCCCACTTAATCCATTTATACATGTATCTATTAGGGTAATATCCTTCTTTAAATTTCATAAATATTGTAATAATATCATAATGCACATGTTCACACTAGATCCATTGTCTATGAGAACACTATGAATGGGATGATTATGAATGTAAGATTTGAAAAAAAGTGCATGGTAATCCAAATTATCCTCAACTATCTCCTATTCTAAGAAGGAGATTGAAGGTCTAGTTGTAACTATATAATTATACACATCAATCATGTTTCTCAAAGGATGTGACTCAAGTAAAGGTGCCCTATATGTATCTAATGGCAGATGTGCATGATATGCATGGTGAAAACTTAATGTGTCCCCTGTATCATATTTAGAGTGTTTTGGAAAAGGATCTAAGAAAATTTTGAGAGCCTTGTCTTATGTTTTCTTTGCCTATGAAGGATCAACTAGAGTGCTAAAATCAATAAGATTATAATCTATCAAGTCATGTATCTTATGTTTCAAACTAATGCATCTATTTTTTGTGTGGGTTGGTGCCCTATGAAAGTTAAAAATGCATTCTGATCATATCCCCATGGAAGAGGCTTTATTGGATCAAGTTCTCGAATAGGAGGGAGAGATTTGATATTACATTCTAAAAGTTGATGTAAAACTTTGGCTAGAGAAACTGGTAGATTGGTAAAGGTTCACCAAAGAGGTGTTGATAAAACCACTCATTGAGGGGGATCTAAAGTTGTATTGACTATAGGTTGATTCTAACTTTTTTTTATCATTGACCTTAAATTTGTATGAGACTATGTTGTTACTCTTGTTTGTTGTTTCTATTATACTTGTGTACTTGAGTTTGCCCATTAAAATCAATTTGACTTCCCTTTCCTTTAGTGTATGACATATCTCAGTGAAGGAAGAGAATATTTTGAACATTATTGATTCATGCAAAGTTGGTAGAAGAATCTATTTGAAGAGATATTGTAACTCTTGATCGACCATGGGGCTAGTCATTAGTCTTATATCAAAGAACATAATCTATGAGATGCTCATTTGATCTTTGTTTCTATTGTGTAACTTAGGCATAGGAAACCTTATCACCAATGTTAATTTTGAAATGAGGTAGAAACATGTTAGCTAAAGGATTGAATGCATTAATTGACTAATTTGGTAGACTATAGAACCATTATAAAGCATAATCCTTTAGACTCTATGGAAATAGCTTTGTTAGTAACCAATAATTTGCCAAATAGTCCAAGCATGTTATGTGAAAATATCTCAAATGTGTCTCTAGATCACCCTTGCCATCATATAGAGTGAGCTTGGGTTGAACAAAACCTGGTGGTAAGGGTGTAGAAGCAATGTCACATGTTAATGGTGTTTGTAATAGAGCAAAAGAATATAAGGCTTGCATTAGTCTAAAAGCACCTTGCTTAAGATGTAACACCTTGGATTGAAGGGATTTTATCTCTTGCACAAGGGAAGCCACACCTGGAGACAAATATGTACTAACCATAACTAGTGGTGCCTCATAAGAAGGTTGGGCTGGCTATAAGGGGTTGTTGAGACATAGTTGCCCCTGTAGTGTCATTTGCAATTGGTTTCTCTATGGTTTGAGAGGATTGACCATTTTTTACTTTTTATTGCTCTTCTTCTAGTATTTTAAGCATATCATCTTGCATGTTAGGGTGTTTAGTTAAGAGTTCTTAAAGTTCATTTTTATTAGTTTCATAAAAATTGGTTTATTGGGCCATTGTTAAACTAGGAAAATAAATTGAAAAATGATTGAATTTTTTGTAATAATTTATAATAATCAAACTACTATAGAAGGAAAGTACTAAATATAAGAATTATAAAGTCCTAAAAATAGTAAACTGGAAAATGCATAAAAAGGGTATGAAGCTCACAAACATATAAGGTGATACCTAAAAAGCAATAGGACCTAGAATATGCATCTAGGGTTTTAAAAATTGATATTTAAAAAAAAATACTATGGAATTTTAAAAAATAATGTGAAATTTTAATTCAAATATGCAGGTAAAAAATTAGAAAAATAATGGAAAAAATTCTGATTTAAAGGGACCTAGTATATGCAACTAGGGTTTGGAAGTTAATGATTTTTTTTAAATTATTATGGAATTTTAAAAATTAATATGAATTTTTTATTTATATATGCAAGTAAAAAAATTATAAAAATATTGGAAAAATTAGCAAGGAACTTACCCTAGGGTCTCTAGGGCTTTTATGCATAAATGAAGTTAGGTTCCACCAAATGATTTAATAATTTTGGAAATATTAGAGTCTTATTCCTATTTTAGTTAAAATTCTAAGTTGAGTAAATCAATAAATAATATTTCAATAATTTAACTACTGATTTTTATAATTTATTTGTACTTTTAAACTTTATATAAATAAAAATAAATATGGATAAAATAAGACTTAGCTAAAAATGAATTGAAATGGTTTTAGTAGGGTCTGATATTGGCTATGTAGGATTGGGATAGTGTCACAAATTAGGATATAGATTTTGTTTTGTGATAGGATCACTAAAATAGGACACCCTAGGGTTTGGTACTATTGTCCTTTTTTGTTGTTGTTGTTGTCTAAACTTAAAATCTTGACTATTGAAAGTCTACATATTTACTTGTAGAGCTGATTTAATCTTTAAAACCTAGACTCTATTGTGCTTTGACAAAAAATGAGAAATAAGGGGGGGGGGTGTTAGTGTGTGTAAAATGCATTGAATGTGTATCCACACCCCTTGTGTGGGCATGCTACTTACATACTAATAATCTAAATAGGGACAAGCCATATCTAGTTCTCCCACTTGATGTGCTTTGTGTGATAGTGTAATGCAGATGCAAAAATGCTAAATTGGTTGTGCTAGAGGTGTTTAGGGACTAGTGTGAGGATTTGGATATTCTTGTAGTTGTATTAGATGGTTGTATGCAGATAATAAGTAAATTTTCCTTAGTAGTTTTGCTTGTATTCTTACTTTCTTTGTAATATTTTCCAAACTCCATCTAAATGAACTGTGAATCAATGTTTATAGAGATCTATTGGTCATGGGTTAAATGTATTCATACTAGGTTGACAAGATGAAGGATAAGAATCAAAAGGAAATAAATGTTGGAGCTCAAAATGAAATTGGACAGGAGCACCAAAATAGGACACCCTAGGGTCTGACACTATAGTCCAAGTTGGGTGGTCATGTCCTATAGGTGCAGGACTTGGGGAGTAGAATTGGCCTGAGAAATGCTACCTAGCTGAGGTGGAATGAATGTTTGGAAAGCTTAGGATGACTAGGAATAAGAAAAAAGATGTCTAGAAGGGTCATGAGAGCATGCAATAAATACCTATGGGTTAGGTGTCATAAGCCACACTCAAGCAACCAATTTTGACATTTTATATGACTACAATTAGCATAAATCATTCTAAAACAATTTTTTTATTAAAAATTCCTAATAATATAGTCAACTATCATAAATAGATAAAAAACTTTTTGTTGTTGACTTTCCTGATTGATAACATTTTAAAGGTTAAGTTAGCTCTCTAGTAGATATCTGCATCAGACATATTATATATATTTTAGCTTGTTACAAAATCGTAGATTATGAAATTTTGTAAATTGTGATATTACACTGTCTATTTCTGGTTTTGTCTAATTATAATGATTTTGTAGGTTAACCATCATGATTAACTAACTTATGAAAGATCGTAACTCATAATCTATGATTTTGTCTTAGAATTATGATTTTGTAATTTATGGTTGTAATATTATACTGTGTATTTATGATTTTGTAGGGAGTCATAGTTTTGTAAAAATTAAACTAATAATCTCTTTTGGTGAAAAACCCCTCAAGACTAAGGCACCTCATTTTTTTTTGACCTTTGTGATTGTAAGAGGGGTACCAAAACATTTATTCAATTTTGTTATTTATATATACTTTTTTTTTGTGTGTGACTTTTTTTGGTTGCATATACTTATGTCTTCCTCACATAGAATAATTAATCAATAAATTAATCATGTTGTGCCTATCTATTACTCCCTCTTGAGTTTAGAATAACACATGACATGAAATTCATCCCATGCATGGGCTTTGAATCTAGGGGTCAATGATGTGGATTTCATCACCATGTACAAGATCAAACTCTATGTTCTGACAACATATAAAAATTAAGAGAGCTATCATTTGGCACCTAAGAATAATTCCCCATAAAGGGTTTCATGAAGTGAGGGGTGGTTAAGTTATAATACATAAAGTAGTTAGATAACATCCTATATGAACTTGGGCCCCACTATACCTTCATGTATATAAGGGATAAAATTATAAACCCTTGTGTAAACCTAGATTAGGAGCCTTCAACCATAACAAGTGTACTAATATCAGAGTCAGTATCAATCCCTAAGTAGCCACCATGTACAGATGGGGTTGATAGAATTTAGGAGATTCCATAACATGTCACTAGCCTATAACCTCACTCAAAAAGCTATTTGATGGTGCAGGAATCGAGTTATACACCCTTATCAGTTAACTAATTTAGGATTCATGATTGTGTGTGTTGTTTGAGTGTTGTGTAAGACCTATATTATTTGCAAGCCAAGTCATCCATACCCCATTTTGTGTGTGACACTGAAGATACCCCTAAGTTAACATCCATTCTCATCTCATCATCTTAAACCATACCCATCTTACATATTTCATTCATATCATAATCCTCACACCCTAATCTTTTATCTTTCACTTACCCAAAACTTATCCATTTTATAGTCTCTATTTGTCCCACTATATATTAAATAAAGTCCATTTTATATCATCTACCCATCTAGTATTTTTCACCCATCTCACACTTTATAATTCACATCATCTAATATCTAACTTGTATATTCACCTATATAGTATTTTTATTACATCTCCACATCTTTTATATCCAACAAAATACATCACATATTCTTATCCTAAGTAACTCCTATAATCCTTCTTGTCCATCCTATATCTTCCATCACTCATCCCATACACCATCCCATACCTACCATATATTCTACCCACCTAATATCCATCCTATAACCTCTATTTATATTCATCTTATATCTTATTATATCTTCCATGCCCCATCCATATCATATTCTCCCATCACCTTTGAATACTACATTTAGTCTTAGAATCAAGTTCTAGTGGTCACTCATCTCCTTTATCATCCTTAAACTAAGTATTATCAATATACATAATCCTATTAAGATCCTAATCTATCACTCATCCCTATCAAGTGTGCTCTTTACCTATCACCCATCAAACTATCCCCTTTGCTATTGGATAATGTATTTTATCCCATCACTCTCTTTCATCCTTAGTAGATTAGACTCTTAAAAAACTTTGAGGGACCATTTAAAATAATTTGGATTTATTACCAGTTCAATTTTGAAATAATTATTATTATAAATAATTATAAATTATTAAAAAACAAATAGTTCTTTATTATCTCTAATGTAATATATGGGGAATAGATCTAAATTATTACCATACTACTAGTCTAGTTTATTTAGAATATATGAAAATTATTCATTTTATTACCTTCTTTGTAATACAATTTGGGGGGCATAAGTCCATATTATCTGAAATGGTCCTTTTTTATCTCTTGGTAATCCTTAGTGTCATGCCATCCCTTTCTAAGAAAATCATCACATCACTCTCTTTGACCACTAGTAGATTTGGTTTCTAGATTGAGTTAGTATTCAAACACTTTCACATCACCTATCATAACTCATTACATATTTTACAAAATGGTGATTCACACCCATGCCCAACTTAGGATTGGACAAGTCTCTAACCAAGACAATGACCCATTGGGAAATCTAGTTGATCCAACTTGAGATCATGATGATACCCATAATGATATTCACGCCCTTGGAGGACAAGATGAATGATTCAATCCCCTCCATAATGACAAGGTTATAAATATAATCAATCGATAGATCTATGAAAACCATGATCATGTTTTAGCCCATGTCATTGAAATAGGGGTAACATTACCCTCCTCTTTTGACTATAGCCTCCTACAACATATACTCCATCCCCCTACCTATTCAAATAAACCACAAAAAAATTTACATACCAATCAAATACTAGAAGAAGAGGAAGGTGTGGACCATGAATTTATAGAAGAAGAATGTCCCACACCCCTCCAAAACAATTGTATTGAGGCTAACCAAAGAGAAACTATCTTAGAATATCTATTAGACCAACTTACATAGAATATAAACCTTTTACATCATGCCCAAAACCAATGCCCATCATCCCCCTATTAAAATGTCCATAACACGCATAACACCCAAAATACTCAAAAAACCCATAAATCCTATAATAGCCAAGATCAAACTTCTAATACTCTTGTGGACCCCACATTTGCATAAGAGTGAAAAGTGAGGAATGAGACTCTCTAGAAAATAGACCCATGATCATAAGCACTAAAGTACAAATATGAATATTTTTACTCTTCCCCCTTGGACATGAGCATCTTGAAAATACCTTGCCCTCCCCACTTTGAAGTAATTAAGTTCAAAAAATATAGAGTCAAATGTGACCCCCAATATCATGTACAAGAGTTTTATGCCTTGTCATGAAGTAGCATATGAATATGCCTATTTATTAAGGATTTTCCCAAAAAGACTTACTAGACCAACCTTAGAATGGTTCATGCACTTACCTAAGGGGTCTATATCATGCTTCATGGAATTAAAAAAATAATTTGTCAGACACTTTTAATTTAATATTGAACATGATATCTCTATCATAGACATATATAATACCAAACAAATAAATGGGGAAGCTTGACATATTTATTACAAAGATGGAGAAGCTTAACAAACCACCTACAATGTATAGTACCAAAAAAGGAGTTAGCCAAAATATTTGTGGATAATCTTAATGCTAAGCTCAAATATTAGTTAAAACTCCAGTGTGTTAAAACCTTCGATGAAATAATTGATAAAGGTATATAAATTGAAAAAGCACTTATTAAAAAAGGGATAATTAAGCTATACTCCCAAAATGAGCATAGTTAGAATCAAGATAAATCCTTTTTAGGAAAATCAAAAGTCTTAAAAAAAATAAGAATGTCATGGGAGATGGGTTACTAATTCCAAGAAACAACATATTCAAATAATATGAAAGAAGAACCCCATAAAACAATAAAATGTCTCCTTTATTAGAGTTACACAAGGTAAACCAAAGCCTCAAATTAGAAAAAAACCACTTACCATCTTGGGAGTACCCATTGAAATGGTCCTTGACCAAGTAATCATTGCCAACATGATCACCCTTCCTAAAATTAGACCCCTGGATGGTCACAACCTAAACCAGATTGGTATCATGAAGATGAATTTTGCAAATACCATAGGGTTAAAGGTAATGATACAAAAATATGTGTACAATTAAAGGGGATAATCCATGACCTAATTAAAAGAGGTGACATTGAAATAGAAGGGGATAATCCTTCAAATCAATCTATAAATGGGGATAATGTTCCAACCACACTAATTACAACACCATGCCATATCATTATGTCAAAACCATTAAAATTTAAAGCCCCCAAGAGCCCACTCCACCTTCATCCACCATATTAAAAATCAATTGGGCTACTACTAATTATGTAGTTACTACCAAATGAAGTAAAATTGTAGTTCCTGGGGCACCACCAAAGGACCCATCCACTTCTACCTCTTTTGCTTATCAAAAGGGGAATATTTTTAATAAATTATCAATATCTTTTGATAAATCTTATGATATTATTTAGTATCTCAAGAAGGCACCTTCACAAATTTAATTAATAGAGATTTTCAAAATGTCCTCTCTACATCAGGAGATACTTAATCAAATTTTGAATGATCTTAAAGTCCATAGTGGTCTAGATACCAATCAATTCTAGGCATTAGTGGGACCTTTTTCCCCTTCTAAAAAAATTACCTTTGGTACCCAAGACATGCCCCTGATTGGTCGCCACAAAAATTATCCATTATTCATTGAAGTCTTTATATCCCACCATCATGTTTTCTAAAAGCTCATAAATGGAGGATCAACACTAAATTTATGAAATCTAGACTTCTTAAGGAAAATGGGGTATTCAAAAGCATATTTAGGACCTACCTTGATTATGATCAAAGCCTATGATGATAATGAAATTCCATCTATAAGAATTATTTACCTTCTCATTGCCATGGGACCCATAGTTCACCAAACTTTGCTTCATATTATGGATGTTGATCTATCTTATAATATGTTGCTAGGTCATCTATGGATCTATGAGATGCAAGATGTCCCATCTACCCTACATCGGTGTATAAAATTCCCCCACTCTGGAATGGAATTCACCATTCCTAGAGAAATTGATCACTTTTGCAACTGTCAAGTGGATCAATATTCATCATCATATCATTTTCCAATCATAGATAATTCCATTATACATCCATTGACTACCAAGTATATATCCCCTTATTAGCTTGTACCTGCATTAGATCCACTACCTAAAGTCACCTGCTTAAAAATCACATCTATGGGTTGTGAAGAGTACAAATATAAAACCTTTTGCATAGGTGACTTACCACTCTCCCCATGTAGTTATGGTTCTTGGACCATGTAGAAGGCCAATGCTATCAGGTATCAATTTAGACCAATGACCTTCTCTAGTGCAGGTCTACTATCTGAAGAATATATTGATGACTCAGATGAATCATGGCTTGTTACATAAGAAGAGTGCTTAATATCTCCTAGAATGTGATACCCCCAATTTATAAAATGATGGAGAATATGCATTATCAAGGGAAAGGACTAGGTAGATGAAAATAAGGTAGAATTGTATCTATATTAGTTTAATAGTGTCTACCATACCTTAATTTAAGGTACAAACTATTTGATGATGACCTAAATAATATTATTATGGATACTACTTCAATCCCTGAGCAGTCTCTCTTTGATGAAGAAGTTGAGATGGGTTTGGTTTATAGTCACTTTGAGGAGATTTCTACCACCAACCTATTCCCTAACATCACCATTTCTAGCATCAACATCTACCTTCACTATCCATCACTCATTGACTAGGATCAACATAAGGATCCATCTTTTGATGTATTTCAAAATGATAAAGCAAGTTTAGAATTTTGGGGAAAAAGAGATTTTATGCCTTCAAGATACCATAAAAAGGGATTTTATATTAATAATTATAAATCATATTATTTTGGAAAAAAAAAACATCCCCTTGATCAAATTTATGAAGAGCAATCTGAAGACAAAAAACCACTTCAAGATTTGAAAGAACTTCTTGATGTCCCATCAAAATCAAAAGAATATATGGAAATAGAAATGAAAATCCTATATGGGTTCACTTCAAATACCCCAAATAAGTCATTACCCCCTTACCTCCAAGATCAATCACCATCTCTCATTGAGTATTTTATTGAGTTAAATATTGGGATTGAATAAATCCTAAAATTATTAAGCTGGGGATAACTCTAACACTTGAGGAGTGATATATTCTTATTAAATTACTTAAGGAATTCATAGATGTTTTTGAATGGTGTTATTATGACATACCTGGGCTTGACCCCTCCTTATTAGTAAATTATTTGGTGGTTCACCCTAATGCTAAACCAATTAAGTAGAAATTTTGAAAGATGCACCCCAAAGTAGTCATATTGGTTAAGGAGGAGCTACAAAAATTATTAGAAGCTGGCTTCATCCAACCTATTAATTTTTTTTACCATAGTCAAAATGGGTCAAACCTTATAGACAAAAACTTATATGGTGGCCTGATATAATGTCATAGGGCATGTTGTAATTCATCTAATGTCATTTCATATGTTATTATGGTTTTGGTCATTGCTTAATTTAGTATATATGTTATTTCATATCTTAGAGATCATTTTAGGGTCATGTATGCAAGTGATAGGTCTTCATGGTGTCTAAGGCATTCAGGGATAAATGAATAGGTTTTCATAAGCCTCAAGAGTTTATTTTAGCTTCAAATATCAGGCATACAATTCCTTGCATGAGCTCAATGGTAGCAGACCATTACCAGGATGTCATCTAGAAATGAGTAGACTAGCTCACTTTTGTAATTTTTATCTTCACTTAGGAAGACCCCATGAGCTAACAAATCACGTGAAATTTTATCTCTTCATTCCATAAACACACCGTATAAATTTCATGCCTGTATGAGCTCTCTAGCTCAAGTTATGAAGATTCAAAGTTAGACCTGCAAAGTATAATGTTCATGCAAGTGTCAATTTAAAGATCTATAAATTATCCATTTATATTTAAAAGGCCCTTAAATAGTTTAAATTTGATCAAAATCAATGACCCACACTTCATCATATGTAGATGATCCAATGAAGTGCAATGAATTCAAACTGTCAAAAGGAGCTCTGAGCGAGAATGTAAGTGACAAGTGTCACATTCATGAAGCTTGTCAGATAGAGACCTAATGAGCATAAGTTGGTGATAGTTAATGATCAAAATTGTTAGAGTATATAATATCTCATACTCAATAATTCAAAGGAAATCCAATAGAGTGAATAGACTCAACTCAAATTCTATAAAGTGCTCGAGGTTTATTGACACAATGAAAAGTGAAAAACTAAACAAGTCTGGGAAGATTGATGGAGTGGAAATGATCCAAAGAAGTAGAAAACAATGAGATTAGGTCAAAGTGTTGAAGTTTAATAACCAATTCAAGGTAAAGAACATGCATATCTAAAAATCCAACAACACATGGGAGCTAGGACCTAGAAATCCAACGACATGAAGGAGGTCAAAAATTTAAGGTTTGACAATGAGGATTTGTAAAATCAATAAAAACAAATGTGATTAGTCTGAGTCAGCTTCAATGAATAAATGTCGAACCAAAGAGTCATTTTTGATTGGAGCAAGTGAATATCATAGACATAGTTTAGAAAGGAATGAACAACATGGAAAGGGAATGCCACATGATAAAATATGTAAGATCAAGGATCCTATAGCGAAACAAGCTCTTCAAACTCATATGCCACTATGAAATCCCAGTCGAGGTCTAAGATGAACAGTGACTACCAAATGTAAAGAGTAAAGTCCAAAAAATCAATAAATGATTATAGATGGGTAACACAAGTATCTAGAAGGTAGATAGTAGTTAAGAAAGCATATTATAACTATCATAGCATGTTTTAACCCCCTCAAATAGTGATTATGTGTCAACTCTCTTGGTTTAATTTCAAATGCTTGAAGGAGGCTCCATGATGGAAATAATTTCACAAAGTTTGGTGGAAGGGTCATTGCACTATTTTGGAAGGAATTTATCATGGTTTATTTAGAAATTTGGCTTAGAAGGCATTCATTATCTATTTCACACTCAATTGCACCTACAACATAACTAGATATCATGCCTAGACATGTGTTCTAATGACCCTTGAACTTATTTCTTTTCTTCTCTCTCAGAAGTTCTATAATTAGCTACCATTTTAGCTTTATAAAGATATACCACATCCATGTATAGTAAATCCCTACTAGACTGATGTCATATTTTTCGTTTGAATATTAATGCATGTTTGTTTCTAAGTTCTCAAACAATTGTCTAAGTGTGTAAGTGATCTATAGTGATAATAAGTTATAATCTTCTATCCTTATTTCCTTTATCCTTTCATATCTAAACAAGAGTTCTTAGTCTAACAGGTCATATAGAGTGAAATTGAATGTGTCAAACTCTTTCAAGTGTATAATTATCCTTAGAATGTGCAACCTACCTTCTAGTTCATTTGCCTTGTGTTGTTTCACATATCTGACCTCTATATTGAAATACTCATGTTAAAACCTTTCAGGAATTTGAGACTAGTTTGTATGCCTTGTTCCATAGTGCTTGGAATATGATAGTCATGTGGTAAACATTTTGGTGCATCACCTCTATAGTCTAGGTTCAATTTAGGTTGTTTCTATCACTTTCTTCTACAAGTAAATAGTAGTTTAGGTGATAAAATTTGCAAAGATATATTCAAGGAGCTAGCCCTTTAAATCTAGAGGCTCATATCCACAACAAGTACACCCACATACTTGGAAATGTTCCCATATTTCCAAAATTTGGAAGAGGCTTGAAAACCCTCTTCTAGGGTGAATTTTTTTTTGATAATAGTTCTAGCATGCCCAATGGGAGCTTGCCTTCAAGATAATTTATCAAGATAAATGATAGTCTTGACAACTTCAACTACATATTGGTGTGCTTCTCAGAATTTGGTGACTCCACCAAGATAAATATAGTTTAAAGACCATTATTTTGTTATAAAATTTCTCCCCTAATTAATGTTCTCACTAGGTCAGCCTCTAGAAGAGTTCCTAATCCCATTTATCCACCATTTTATCCTAAACTCCCCCTCAGAGTTCAATATTATCCTCCTAATCTACACTTTGGAGAACCATTAGATTTTACTAGAGAGGAAAAGGTTGAAGATTTTTGTATTGAGGGAAGTCAAGAGAGTGAACAAGTTAGATAAATTGGATATTTTGAAGAAGAAATGGCTAGACCTCATGCTTTTCCTGCATTCAATATAGAGAATCATATTCTAATTCAAGCATATGATGTTATTCCTCCCAATGCTACTAAATGTGTGCCTCAATTTAATGGTGAAAGTCATGTTAAACCCAATGAACATATTAGAGATGTCTCCAAATTCCATAATATCACTCAAGAGAACATTGATATCAAACTTCTTGACATGTCCCTTAGAGGTAAGGATCTTGATTGGTATAGGACTCTAGAGGGTGTATGCATCATGTCATGGGATTAATTTGGAGTGTTATTGACTGCAAGATTTGTAAATGAGAGTGACCATGCCTCTCTTATACATTGAATTAATGTAATCAAGAGAGTACCTAAAGAAATAATACATGATTTTAATGAGATATCCCAAAAGACTTGGAATAGACTACCTCTTCTTATTAGGCCACCTCCTAGCTTTGTGTTCCTAGCCTATTTGAGAGCTATTGGCACTGAAATTGCTATCATACTTTAGTCCATGGGTGGTTCCACCCTCCCTAAATCATATTAAATTGCTATCAAATCTAAAAAAATATCATCCAAGTTTGAGGATTTCCACCTAAAGTGTTTATGCCTCCATTATCTCATACTTTAGTTGATGCTCCAACTATGGCCAAAACTCATAGTACCAGTGCCAAGTCTAAGGCTACCCCTAGATAGGTAGAAAATACTATTAATTTGAAAGCAAAGTTCCTATCCTTGGAAGCTAAAAATAGGCAAGATAATTTGAAACAAGTTTCCTATCATAATTACTATCCCTATTAACCAAAATATGAAAGAGGAAGAGGCCAATGGCAACCTAATCCCAATAGGCCTGCTAATGCATATAATTCTAATTCTACCACCAATGTAAGAGATATAGTACCCATTCATAATAATTTAGTGCAAGGTAAAAATTTATAGAAAGACTAATTTATGGTTGTTAGTGAAGGTGGAGAGTAGGCTCTTATTTCTCAAGGAGAAGTTACTCCTCTCCTATCTACTGAGGATGAGGTTATAATGTAGACAAGTGAAGGTGGGCACCTTCAAGGAGAGGTCCTCATCAACTTCCTAGTTGAGGATGATTTTGTGCTTAATCAAGGAACATAAATCATAGATAACACTAGAGCCAAAATAAAGGCTTTGAGTGGTGATATCAAGGTGCCTATTAGCTCATCTAATCCTCTTTTAAGGCAGCTAGACATAACCACAAGTGGGACAGTTCTAAAGGCTCCTACACTTCCATCAAATTAGATTGCTGGAAGGACTGCTCAAAGCATTCCAACTCCTCAAGATCCAAGCACTTCCTTGCCTCCAATAATGTAGGATAAAGTAGGTATAGATTATATAAATAATTTAGATTCATTTAAAAGTACTAAAACTTCCATTTCCCTTTGGGATGTTTTACATATGCCTAGTTAGAAAGAGTTCCTACAAAATCAATTATTTGCTATCCTTACTAGTGTCCCTCCTTAAAATCAAGTTCAAATTTATGTTTTCCTTGAATGTGTCCCCAATACCATTACTAAACCATCCACTAGAGCCGAGAAACCTCCACCATTCTACTTCACCCTCATAGTGGGTGACAAGCTAGTCCATAAATGCATAGTTAATAGTGGAGATTCAACTAATGCATAGTTAATAGTGGCTATATTTTATCTAATTGGTATTTCTTGGCCTTCATAACAAGGTATGGAACTAAGGTGATAATTAGGACACAACCTATTGCAAGGTTTCATATAAAACCTTACATTGAGACAAGTTCTAACCTGAACTATGTAGTTTATGAAGGGAAGGATTATATTGTAGATGATGGAAATTATTCCAAACTTGAAGGCATTGTAGATTTTTTTCTTGATGAATATGGTATTAAAACTTATGATCATGATACTTATTCTCTCATGGAGGAAAATGATATAGGAGTATATTACATACATGAAGGAGGAATATCAACACTTCTACTTGCCAAAGAAGAAGGTGAAGAAGATGAGATGTGGAAAATGTTTTTTGATGGTTCAAGAAGTAAAATTGGTAGAGAAGATGGTGTCATGATAATCTCCCCATATAAAATCAATAATATGCTTCATATAAATTTCATTTTAGTTGTACTTGTAATCTAGTTGAGTATGAAGGTTTAATTCATGGCCTTCAATGGGCAATGAGAAAAGGAATCAAGAACTCAAAAGTGTATAGAGATAGTGAATTGGTTATTCATCAGGCTAGAAATTTTGTTTCTATAAAGAACCCTTTGTTTAAGGCATAAAATTATAGGGTATGATATTTTCTTGAATATTTTAATTCATTCAACATATAGTTAGTCCTAAGGGAGGAGGATAATCATGTTAATAGAGTAGCTGCCATAAGAGCTCAATTTGATACTCCAACTACCATAAAATAAGAGGGGAAATAATCTCACATTAAAATCATATCAGACCATTTGTACCTAATACTGAGGTGTCTTGGCAATTTTTTGATAGTGACAAGCACATTGCATGTTTCTTACAGAATGAAGTTGAGTTCTCCTCAAGGAATCAAAAGAGATTCTAAGAGTAGTTTGGTGACCAGGTTCTACAACTAAGGAAAAATAAGATACCTAAGGTTATAGTGACCTTAGAAAATATATATAATGATAACGATCATAATAAGAAGGAAAATCTAAGCATGTATACAAAAGAGGATAATTATGAAATAGTCTTTATATTTAAAAATAGACTCCTCAAACTAGGCAAGGTATGTTCTACATTAGAAAAGCAAACATTCATTAATTTGTGTAAGGAGTTTCATGACATATTTACTTAGGAATATAAATAACTAAAAGTATTTGATATTATCCTATCAAGACATACTATTGAGTTAGAATTTGGATTTAAACTGGTTAGATAAATATAGAGGCCCATCAATCCCAAGGTTAAACAACTCATAAGGTTAGAATTCACTAAACTCATTGAATCTAAAATAATATTTTCTATCAAAAATTCAACATGGGTAGATAATATTGTGCCTATTATAAATAAAAGTGTGGAGATAAGACTTTGTGTGGATTTTGGAGATCTTAATAGAGTGTCACTCAAAGATCACTATCCCCTACCCTTAATATTGCAGATTTTACAAGTAGTTTCAGGTTCTCAACATTTCTCTCTTCTTGATGGATACTCAGGTTATAATTAGATATTTTTGAATGATGATGATTAATATAAGATAACATTTACAACTAAATGGGGTACTTTTTATTATATAAAGATGCCATTTGGTTTATCAAATGCTGGTGCTACCTTTCAAAAAGCCATGGACATGGCCTTCAAAGGTTTGATTAATGAGATGTTGTTGGTTTATCTAGATGATATAAAAATGTTTTCCAAAGATTCTAATGAACATATGCAACATTTGAGACAAGTTTTTGAAATATGCAAGAAATATGGAGTATCTCTTTATTCAAATAAATGCATCTTTGTTATCCATGAAGGTAAGCTCTTAGGACACATTATTTCCAAAGATGGTTTCACTATTGATCTTGAAAAGATAGAGGCTACTATTAGCCTGTCATTTCCATTGCATAAGAAAGGTCTTCAGAGTTTCTTAGTTAAGATAAATTTTGTAAGGAGATTCATACTTAGGTTTGAATCTTTGGTAAAACCCATCATAGCCATGCTTAGAAAGAACTGGGTATTTTCTTGGACTAAAGAGGGTAGGAACAATTTTGAAGCAATAAAAAGGGAAATTACATAAGTTCCTACTCTTTTAAATCCTAAATTTGACAAACACTTCATGTTATATTCATTTTCTAACCTTGACACTATCTCATCCATATTAATGCAAAAGAATGATTAGGGTGTGGAGCAGCCTATTGCATTCTTTAGTCAAGGTTTAGAAGATTATGAAGTCAATTATACCTTTGTGGAGAAACTAGTCCTTGCTATTGTAAGAGGACTAAATAAGTTCATGCATATGGTTTCAAATAATAAAATTCATGTTATGGTTTCTCATTCTAGTACCAATGAGTTCCTTTTGAGAAAATACCTTAGTGAGAAGAGAGCAGGATGGATCACTAAGGTAATGGAATATGATGTTGATATCAAAGTAATAAATTTGGTAAGAGGGAAAGGTCTTTGTGAAAACTTAGTTTCATATTTCTATGAGTCAAAATAAGAGGTTTTAGTTAATCATGATTGCTCCCAACCAACTGGTTCCTTACATATATAGATTTGGACACAATATGTGATCATATTTCTTCAAAATGGTAAGTATCCTAATAATATGAGTAGATCACAAAGGAGATATCTTAGATTTAAATCTATTCCCTTTTGTCTTATGGATGGTGTCCTTTTTAGAAGAGACATTAATGGTGTGTTATTGAGATGCATTGATAATGATCAGTCTAGGATGTTACTAGAGAAGTTTCATGATGGGATAGCAAGAGGTCATTTCTCCCCAAGAACTAAAGCTACTAAGATCATGAGAGTAGGCTATTACTAGCCTAGCCTCTTCAAGGACTGCCATGCTTAGGTGAGAAGGTGTGTACAATGTGATTTCTTTATGGGAAAGAAGATGCTTGTAGCTCTCCCTTTAAAGCCTATCCAATTTTATCAACCTCTCATGAAATGGGGTCTTGATTTCATTGGTATGATAAACCCCCCATCAAGTGTTGGTCATAAATGGATACTCATAGCAAATGATTATTTTACAAGATGGGTTGAGGTAGTAACATTGAAGGAAGCTAATGAGAATGCTTTCTTGGAGTTCTATGAAAGAATTATAATAAGGTTTGGCACTCCTACTATTATTTTAGATAATGCTCTTACTTTTATGGGTTCTAAGAGAATTTATTGGGAAAATAGTAATAGAATATTTTTGAGCACTTCATCGAACTATTACCCTCAAGGTAATGGGTTGGCTGAATCTACTAACAAGAACCTAATTAGAATCATCAAGAGAACCTTGAATCATAACTAGAGGGCTTAAAATACTAGATTGAAGATAGCCTTATGGGCTGACATGATAAATCCTAAGAGGTCAATAGGGAATTCTCCTTTTATGCTTGTCTATAAAAGAGAAGCTAGATTCTCTTAATCTTAAGAGCTACCTACCTTAAAGTTAACACACCAACTAGAGTTTCTTGACAATACTCCAATAGAAGTGAGCTTGATAGAATTAATGGAGTTTTAAAATACTAAAGATAAGGCTCATCGAGCTTTAGAGCATCACCAATTACTGATGAAGAAGTCTTTTGACAAGAGGGTAACTCCAAGATCATTTCAAGAAGGTGACAAAGTTTTAAAGTGGGATGAAGATGGAGCAAAATGAGTAAGACATACAAAATTTGATACCATATAAAGTGGACCCTATGTCATCATCAAGTTTAAACAAATAAAATCTTTCTAGCTAACAAGGATGAATGAAAAATATCTGACTATCCCTATAAATGGGATACATTTGAAACCTTGATAATGAGTGGTAAATTTCTATCTTGTAAATAGTAGATTAGGTGTGTGTTTTGTTTTAGTTGTGTGTAATATTCCCTAAGTGTTCTAGTTGAACATATGTTTACTTCTAATTTGTGTTTTATCCTTGTTGTTATTTGTTGTCAAAGGCATTTGTGTGTCAATTTGTTGTACATGTGACTCCAAATACCAATAGATAAGATTAGGCAACTAGTCATGGCATAGTAAACATACCACCCTTGGTAAATCACTAAAGATGTTAACCATTTTTAACACATTAAAAATGGGTCAACCCCTTATGGCTAAAAACTTATATGGGGGTCTGATATAATGTCATAAGTTGTGTTGTAATTCATCTGATGTCATTCCATATACTATTCTAGTTTTGGTCATTACCTAGTTTAATATTTGTGTTATTTCATTTCTTAGAGGTCAATTTAGGGTCATGTATGGAAGTGGCAAGTCTTCATGGTGTCCAAGGCATTCAAGGATCAATGCAAAAGTTTTCACAAGACTCAAGAGTTCATTTGAGCTTCAAAGATCAAGCATATAGTTCCTTTCATAAGCTCAATGGAAGTAGACCATCACCAAGACATCATCCAAAAATGAACATACTAGCTCACTTGTGTAATTTTTATCTTTACTCAGGAAGACCCCATGAGCCAATGGAGTATGAAAAATTATATCTATTTATCCTATGAAGACACTACAAATTTCATGCTCACATGAGCTCTCTAACTCAAGCTATGAAGATTCAATGTTGGACCTGCAGAGTAGAACATTTGCATAAGCATCAATTTCAAGCTCTATAAATTAGTCATTTATATTTAAAAGTCCCTTAAAGAGTTTAAGTTGATCAAGATCACTAGACAACACCTCATAATATGTATATAATTCAATAAATCAAGATGAAGTTAAATTGTTAAAAGGAGCTTTGAGTGAGTGTTTAAGTGACAAATTTCACATTCATAGAGCTTGTCAAATAGAGACCCAATGAGCATAAGTGGTCAGCGTTAATGACTAAGCTTTTCAAAATTTCTAATAGCTCATGTTAAATCATGTAAATGAGATCTAATAAAGAGAATATACTCAAATTCTATAAAGTTCTTAATGTTTATCGACACATTGATGAGCTAAAGACCAAACAAGTCTAGGAAGATCAATGAAGTGAAAGTGATCTAAAGATTTAGGAAGTAATAAGATTATGTCAAAGTGTCAAAGTTTAATGATCAAGTCAAGGTAAATAATGTACATCTCTAAAAATACAATGACATGTGAGAGCTAAGATCTGGAAATCTAATGGTATGAAGGAGGTCAAAAAGTCAAGGTCTGACAATGAAGATCTATGAAATCAATAAGAGCAAATGTGATTAGTCTGAGTTAGCTTCGACAGACAAATGTCAAGCCAAAGAGTCATTTTTGACCAAAGCAAGTGAATATCATAGACATAGTTTAGAAAATAATGAGCAACATGGCAAGGGATTGCCATACAAGCAAATATTTAATACTGAGGATCTTGTACTAAAGTAAGCTCTTCAAACTCATATGCTACCATGAAATCCCAGTCAAGGTCTGAGATGAATAGTGATTTCCAAATATAAAGATCAAAGTCCAAGAAATTAATAAATGATTACAAATGGTGAACATAGGTGTCTATAAGGTATCTAGTAGTTAGGAGAGCATATTATAATTATCATAGCATGTTTCAACACCCTCAAACAATGATTATGTGTCAACTCTCTTGGTTCACTTTCAAAAGATCAAAGGATAGTCCATGATGGAAATAGTTTCAAAAAGGTTGGTGGAAGAGTCATTACATAATTTTGGAAGGAAATTTTCATGGTTTATGTGGAAATTTGGATTTAAAGGTATTCATTATCTATTTCACACTCAGTTGCACCAACAATGTAACTAGTTCTCATTCCTAGACATGTGTTCTAGTGACCCTTGAAATTCTTTCTTTTCTTCTCAATTTTTTTATAAGTAGCTGTTATTTTGGCTTTGTAAAGATATACCACATCCATGTATGATGAATCCCTACTAGATTTATGTCATATTTTGCCTTTGAATATTAATGTAATTTTGTTTTTGGGTTATCAAACAAATATTTAACTATGTAAGTGATCTATAGTGATAAGAAGTGATAATATTCTATCCTTCTTTCCTTTATCCTTTCATAACTGAACAATAGTTCTTAGTCTAATACATCATATAAAGTACAGTAAAATGTCTCAAACTCTTTCAAGTGTATAATTGTCCTTAGAATGTGTAACCTACCTTTTGGTTCATTTGCCTTGCGTTTTTTCAAATATCTCACCTCTATATTGAAACACTCATGTTAGAACCTTTTAGGACTTTGAGACTAGTTTTTATGCCTTGTTCCATAGTGCTTGAAATATGAGTCTTGTGGTAAACATTTTGGTGCATCACCTCTAAATAATAGGTTTAATTCAAGTTATTTTTAACTCATTCCTCTATAATTAAATATTAGTTTATGTGACAACCTTTACAAAGATATATTTAGGGAGCTATCCCTTTAAATCTAGAGGCTCATTTCCACAATAGGTACACCCACATACTTGGAAATGTTCCCATGTTTCCTAAATTTGGAAGAGGCTTGAACACCCTCTCTTAGGGTGTAAAATTTAGTGATAACATGACCAATCGATTATTCTAATTGGATCTATAATATTGTTCCCATAGCAAAACCCCAAGGAGGAAATAGAATTTGCATGGACTTTTGAGACATTAATAAGGCATGTCCAAAGGATGACTTCTCTCTTACAAATATTGACATGATCATGCACTCAAAAATAGGTTATGAAATGTTATCTCTCATGGATGGATTTTTGGGTTATAATCAAATTAAAATCATGCTTGAGGATCAACACAAAACAAACTTCATCACTCCATGGGTAACTTTTTACTATCAGGACATGCCTTTCAACCTTAAAAATGTAGGTGCCACTTATCAACATGCCATGACAATTATTTTACATGACATGATGCATGGTATAGTGGAATATTATGTAGATGATATCTTGGGTAAGTCATGACTCAATTCTAAACATCCTGAAGTCTTTAAAAAAATCTTTGAGTGGTTATGGGAATACAAAGTCAGATTAAATCCCAAGAAGTGCATATTTGGCATTAACTTAGGAAAGTTATTGGGATTCATAGTTTCGAGTAGGGGCATAGAAGTGGACCCATACAAAGTAAAATAAATTATGGAAATGCCTCCTCCCCATAATTTGAAGCATCTCAAAAGTCTTTAGGGAAAGTTACAAGCCATTCGATGATTTATCTATCAGCTTGTGGACAAGTGTCATCCCTTTACCCATCTCTTAAAGAAAGGGACCACTTTTAGTTGGAACTCTGAGTGCCAAGAAGATTTCAATAATCTAAAATATTATTTGGTAAACCCGCTTATGTTGTTACCCCTACCACAGGAAGACCCTTGATCTTGTATATTTTAGCAACTTCATACACAATAAGTACCCTCTTGGCATAACATAATGATCAAGGAAATGAATAATCAATCTATTACCTCAGTCACACTCTAATCTCATATGAGCTAAATTATACTCCAATTGAAAAGTCATGGTTAGCTATGGTCTTTGCCTCACAAAATCTTCAACATTACATGCTTAACAATCAGGTTCAACTCATTGCCAAAGTTGATCCTCTTAAGTATTTATTGTCAAAATCAACCCTCTTAGGAACAATGGCCAAATGGTTCATGTTACTCAGCAAATTTGATATTGAATATGTTAATCAAAAGGCCACTAAAGGACAAGTAATAGTGGATCAATTAACATAATTAATTCTTGAAGTGATTGAGCCTCTTATATCAACCTTACCAAATGAGTCTATAATGAATACTTTAGAATCTAGTGGTTGGAAGTTATATTTTGATGGCTCATTTACTATGTATGGATCAGGGGTAGGCAGCCTCCTTATCACCCCACAAGGTGAGCTCATCCAAAAACCTTTCCTCCTTGCCTTCCCATGTACCAATAACATTTTAGAATATGAGGCCTTAATAGTTGGATTTTACCTAGCCATCCAATGGAATATCTAACATTTAAAATTATTTGGGGACTAGCTCATAATCAAATAAGTTAATGATGAGTTTTAGACCAAGGATGAGAAATTACTCCCTTATAAATAATGGTCAATTAGTTGAAGCAAAAATTATAGACTATTACATTTGAGAAATTACCAAGATAGGGTAACAAAGAATTTGAATCCATGCCCACCATTGGCTCTCTTATTTATCTCCCTGAAGACAACTTGGAAGGGAAATTTCTAATAGAACATTTGATTCTCACAACACATCAATCTATGGTTCCTTTAAAAATTTACACAATTCTTGATCCTAGTCTTCCTTGGTACCATGACATCTATAGGTACTTCTACAATAGCATCTTACCACCTAACCTTAATCACTACCAATGAAAAGCCTTCATCCACCACACTTCCCATTACACAATCCTCAACAACACACTCTATTATAGAGACTATAATAGGACTTTGTTAATATTATTGACCTTGGAAGAGGCATCTCTCATGATCAAGGAGGTCCATAATGGTATTTTTGGTGGTCACATTAGTGGAATGGCCTTGGCCAAGAAATTGCTTCAGATTGGATATTATTGGCCCACCATGGAACAAGACTCTTATTAGTACATGCAAAAATGTGTTACTAGTCAAAAGCATGGGAATCTTATTCATACAACTGCATAAAAATTACATCCCATAATGAGCCCATGGCCATTCTCTATATGGGGCCTTGATTTGATTGGCAAGATAAATCCTACATCTTTTGATGGTCATAAGTTCATCATTACAGTAAAGGAGTTCTTCATTAAATGGGTAGAAATGATGTCACTCACTTATACTATAGGCCTACAAATTTCTAAGTTCATCCTCAATCATATCATTTTCCATTTTTCCATCCCTTCCAACATCATCTTTGATAACAAGTCTTTCAAAAATTAATAAGTTAAGGTCTTGTGTCAATGGTATCAGATCAAGCAACATTTTTATTCTCCTTACTACGCCTAAAGGAATGAATAGGTTAAAGAAATAAAAAAGACCCTCATCAAAATTATTACAAAAATAATCAATCAAGTAGGTAAGAATTGGCACCTATAGTTATATACAACACTTTGGTCTTATTGAACAAGCATCCACATACCTACTAGGGCCACTCTGTATGCCTTGGTATATGGGACAAAAGAAATATTATCTATAGAAGTAGATATTTCTTCCTTGTGAATATCATTAAGGGGCATCATCACTAAACACAATTATAAATAAGAGAGATTACAAAAATTATATCTTCTAGATGAAAAGTGTCAAAGGGACCTCAATCACTTACGAGCATATCTGAATAGACTAAAAGGAAGGTATTGTAAGAATATCTAGTCCAGGGAATTTGAGGTAGGTGATCTAGTCCTAAAATAGAATAAAAAAATACTAATGCCAATAGGGATAATAAGGGAAAATTTGAGGCCAATTATCTTTCACCATATATCATAATTTTTAAATTTGCATATGGAGCTTATAAATTAGATACACTTGATGGTGAGAAGCTTGATGATGCGATGAATATCATGCATCTAAAATGATTCTACATGTGATAGGATCCGCCTTCCTCCATCTATGAGTCCCAAATCTTGGGGGTATACCCTTTTCTACTCCATCACATCTTCCCAAAAGTTTAACAAGTTAAAAAAATATGTCTAATGGTGAAAACCAGTCTTCTAACACCTTGGGCAAGTACCATGATGGAAACTAGTTTTTGGCTTAATGGTAAAATAATCCCTTCCTGACGCTAGTCTTAATAATGGGCATCCATCAACGATTTTTGTGCAGTGATAGGAGACAAGTATTTTTAATAGAAGAAGAAGTCATTGCTTGTTGAGTAATGGGGATGTTTATTGAAAAGTCCTATAGAGTCTCTTATCCACAGACATCATGTATATGTTCCCAAAATTCCATCACATCCTTATCACCATCATCTATCTAATCACCCCATCATATCCTCTTTGGCAAGCATGTCTCGTTTTAGCCTCAAGATAAATCCCATCTCCATTTATCCCTATGTTATCTCTAAAACCATGTTTCACACCTTCCCACTAATATTTTCATTATGGAAGGGTCAAACATAGGTTTTCTTCTTTGGGGGTTTAGCATACATTATGATACTGAATCTTGAGGGTTCATCCTGAACCCAACAACCGGTTACCTTTTGTAGTTGGTTGAAATATCATTCTAAAAATAATACTTGGGCACTATATACCCCATGTATATAATCCCTAATCATCATTAGGCCCATTGTCTATAATCATCATATCATTATCCCTTTGTATATCCTCATTAGTGTCTTTATTTTTAGTCTATGTTATCTTATGATTGTTTTGTGTGATAGAGAGTTTGTTTTTGAATGTGTGTGGTTGTTAGTTAATCATGTACTTATTAAATTGTCTTGTTTATTTAATATGTTTTGTTAGCAGTTTGTATATATTTTATTTTGTTTTTCTTAACTTTTTGGGAACAAGGATAGTCAAAGTGTCCCTCAAGCTTGTTTCGGGTAAGGCCACTTTCAAATAGAGTTCCCTCATACACTGCATGTTTAAAGGGTATATGACTTTTCTTATGTCATATGGCACACATTTACCTACTAGTGAAATATTAAAATGGATTGTAAACATTATCAATGGCTTTCAAAACCACCACCTATCCCATTCCCCTAATCTTATCACTTATGCTATCAAAACCATCCCCATCCCATTTAACCTATCACTATCCTATCAAAACCCTAATATTATCCCATCCCATCATTATCCTAATTTTATGGTGCAGGAGGATTTATACCCAAACCTACATTGAGAGACATCATGAATTAAGAAGGGGATCAATATTTTATTAGCACATTCATTTATATTTCTCATTATCATTATCTCATCTATTTAAACATTCACATATTATATCACATATCTAGAAACCTATGAAGTACATCATCTACCATGAATCACATCACATGTATACTTTGAACATGTAAATCAATCCACATCACATCCATCACATCATTACAAATATAAAGCATTGTATATATCTGAAATCATTACATCAAAATCATCTATCATCAATCATATACATCGTAAATAAATCCAAAATAATAATTTCCATATCCATAATTAATTTCACTAGATCATATGTACATACAAACATATAAATACATCACATCACATCTAACACCATCATCTAATCATACATCTAATCACTATACATCTAAAATAAACTCTTCATATCATCACATCCATCTAAAAAAATCCATAATGTAAGAATGGAAATATAACACATCACATCACATATAATATAATCCCATCATATAATCAATAATACCATGATAATCAATCACATCAATATAAATAAAACACATCACATCATCTCAAATCTCATCACATATATATAAATGTAGTCAACAGTCCACATGAAGTCCATGTCAAAAAATATATACAATACATGGGCTCATGGGTCAAGAATGAGCTCTAATACAAAGTCCCCTATACATAAACCATGTCTCATGGTCATAGCCTTGGTGGCCCTGGTGGTCCTCTAGTAGGGTGATGCATGTAATGTGAAGAAATAGCTTAGAAAAAAGGAACATGCCACTCAATCAACACTTCTACCTCATATAATGTCTTATAATACTAAGACTCATGGGTTAATCTCATAATGTTATTCATCACCTCTACCATCCCATGCCCACTCATCACCAATGTAACCTCATCTTTGGACTTCTTGGCTATCTCCACCTATCCTATCAATGTTCAAATATGAGCTTGCATCTATGCAATCTAGCCTTGGTAGCCTATAATCTATGTTTTAAGGCTCTAGATCCTACTCTACAAGGTGGATATCTATTCTTAGGATACAATGATCTATGCTTGTAGCCCTATCACTTGTTTTTGGGCTTAGGTCAACTACCCATGTCTCTATGCTATTTGGGCATACAAAACTATGACTTATCCCTATAAACTAGTCACTTGGGCCTGTACTTGGGTCAACTACCCATCTCTTTGTGTTATAGTAGTATGTAGATGAGACTATAGCTGGTCCCTCTCTTGATTAATCCTAACGATATCTAAAATTTGAGCCTAAATGTCAGTCTACAATCAAGCCAACAAGGAATTATCACTCTCTAATAATGGCTATTATGAGGGATTTTCACCATCTCCACCACCACTCCCCCAACTTATGTGCCAACTTGAACTTATGGCTACAATTGAGGTCCAACCTATACTTATGTCTATGCCTAGGGCCCACTACCTCTAACTTGTCCAACTATTGTTGTCTAGTCTCCATCCATTCCATTTACGTCCATGGAATCATGCCCATCCTAACCATCTTGAACAAATGCCTATCTCATCCATTTTATAATTAAGCCCATGCCTGTAACACTCTCCTAACCACCCCTCATCATAACACAACCCTAGGATGAGTCAACCTTAGTGGAATCCGTCTCCACCATGTTGTGAATGCCATAGTAACTCTTGGATTAGGAATAGATGTTTGAAAATCTTAGGGCACTAGGGCAATACTCTCATAATCCTTCCATGCCTGAGCCCTATCTACTAGCCTATCCCAATGTAACCTCTCCCACTCATTTCAAGATAATAAGTGCTCCTCTTTAAGCACATCCTGTATAAAGCCAAACTACATCTAAACATAATCCAATCTTTATTGATCTATCACCATATTCCTTTGACCTATAAAATAACACTCTATCAACATAAATTGAGTCATTATGGCCTCATCATCCCAATCAAACTATAAGTTCCTATAGGGAATCCATGTGATATGCTCAGGACAAGTCTATTAAATGCATCTTCATAGAACTACATCTCTCCCACATGGCCCCTCTATAATCCCAATAAAATATACCAACCAAACACTATTGGTTGATGTGACTATCATGCTGCTAATGTACCCAATGGTTGATAGATTTTAATGTGTTCCCATATCTAGACCTATATAAGAATAGATAGCGTTAGGATAGCTACTCCCATGTAAGCTCCCAAGTGTAAATATCTATATAAATGCACTAATACCATTAGTCCCTAAGAAAAAACTCTAAAATCCTAGACCATATCTACCACCACATCTCCCATGCCCAGATGGAACCACTAACTACTCTTGTTTGGAAAGAGTATGCTAGTGATAAGAGACATCATAATAAGGGTTAGTCTATCAATAATACCCTCATGTAGACACCTATCAATATTAGTGTGCCTATCATGCACACCTACCCATAAATCTTTGACCAATATCTATAATGTCACAAGTGTGTGTGACCTCTAATATATCCTATCTCTTTGCATCAACAAATCAAAAATCTAGTACACATCCTCTAATGTCACTATTGGTCTCAGAATTCCAATGCTCTACTAATGTTATAATAAGGGCCTAATTGATCTATGTCATCAACATCATCACCACATCATGTAACCCAATCAGCTCCAACACTCCATATTCAACCTCCATCAACAAGTGCATCTCATGCAGTACTATCAAACATTATTATTGGGACGACATCACTCCTAAATCCTCCTACACTAGTCACCATAAACTTGTCACTAAATATATTATAAATCACCTATCATATCTATCATAATTCACCTAAATTACCATTATCCCCCTCAAACCCAATCTATCTTATTTGCATCCCATACACCCCTAACACTCACCTATACCAACTTCTCATTCTTTACCCCCATAACAATTCCCACATCCTACCCAATCTCACTAATATATAGCTACCCTTATCACCCCTTCACCTAATCCACATCTTGTTGACATCATATAACTAACCCTAATCAACCTAAATAATATCCCTAACTATTATCTCACTAATCTCATCCCTTAGCCTAATCCCTATCCCAATAACATTATCTAACTAACCTACCACCTTAACCTATCCCCTACCTTATCTAACCACATCCTAACTAACTATCCTAACTATCTAATTCCACCACATATCCTAACTAACTATCCTACATATCTAGCCAAACATCATACCCATATAACTAATCCACACTTATAACATTTTTCTAGCCTTAACAAAACTGTAACTTATGGGCTTGCCCTAACTCGTACCTTTGATAAAATCACCACTTTCAACTTATGGTTTTGCTTGACCACACGATCATGCAAAACCATTATTCCTAAAGATGTAATATTGTAAAATCACAAGTCTAGGCTTGTGGTATTGAAATACCATAGCTCTATACTTACGGTATTGTAATACCATGAGTCCCCCTACAACATCGTAGTTCATGATGATAATATCATGCTTGAGGTCATTGCTATCAGTTATGATATTATCTTAGTGAACTAAATGATGTTGTTTTCTATCAAAATCCTAAAATTTCAACAAAAAATTTACAAAATCATAGAGCTAAGGGTCAAGTACTCATTGGTGGTCTAGTCTCTAGTACCTTTTGGAACTCTCACACTCATTCACTATGATAGGAAACTTGAAGAAGATGGTCCATGATTTTATTTCAGAGCACAATTCACAAAAGATAAAAATTGAAAATGACCCTATTTTGACTCTTTTATCCTATTTGACTCCACCCATCTTTTACTCCCCATATGTTCTAACAACACCTTGCTCACAAATCCCAGATCCAATCCTATCAACTTGTCTAATCATCTCATTTCATCCTTTCTAATCATCTTTCTCATCATCTAGGGCATGGGATTTCCATCTCCTTATTTTCCAACTTAATCCCCCATCAAAACTACAATAGCCTAAGGTCTCTTAAGGACTATGTAGGCAACACCTACTTTCACTTTTATGCCTAGGGATAGCTCAATGACCATTCATCCCTCACCACCATCCCATCCCCAAACTAGTCACTTGACAATCACACATCATTTTAAGCTATGGTTCTTATTTAGAGTAGCTCATTCTCATCAATCAACATCATTTATCTCTATTATAAAATTTTAATCCTTCCCTATCATGTGTCTTTGCTATAAGACTTATCACTAGCTTGAACTCATCATATCCCAATCAATTTCATCTTATCAATCAAATCAATTTCTAGACATTAATCATTTATTTAGAACCCACCACAATCAAGTTACTTTATATCATTAATTCTTTGAGAATATCAATCGTAGCTATTAATTGGGGAATCCCAACCCCATCTCTTTATCATAGCCTTATCCCACCCCTAGGACTTTTATTTGAGTGACCATCCAGGTCATTTCTCCCTACATGCTCCCTCGAGGGGGCATCATTCATACTTACTAACTTATTTCTAACACCATCTAGCATCATTATGGTTCTTATTTGAAAAATTATTACTCCTCCCATCCCATTCACTCATAATGACCTTACAAATAGGGGCAAAATATATGCACTAAAATCTACTCACCCCACTAATTATGATAATTTTGATACTTTAAACCTATAACCACATTTCTTAGCTAATTTATCTAATTCCCCATTATCCCACATCCCATTTCTTACATTATAAAAATCTTACCCCATCCCATAACCAATTAATCCCATCATTAAACTAATAGCAAGACCTATTTACCTACTAACCTACCCCCTAATTAACTTGCCAATTTAAAAACACAAAATATTCTACCTACTCATTTACCACCCTATATCTAGATATTCTTAAACCATAAACCCTAGTGGGAGATTTATAGAATAAGAGGATTCTATAAATCTCCTTAATTTTATCCCCCTTTCTCCAGAATTTTCTATTCTAGATATCTCTATGGAATTAACAATTCCATGGAAAATCCTTAGCCATTGATCTCAATGGCTCAAAATTAAATTTGAGACATTGATTTCTCCCTCCACTCCCATATAACCAAGATAACTCCCTTCATGAAACCATCTTAAAGAAACTTGAAAAACTATCAACTTGATACCATTATATTTCATCCATATAGCCTTATTGTGTCCATAAAGAGCCATTATCAAGCCAATTTATCCATTGGAAGCCGTTATCAACCATCAAGCAATAAATCCAACAAAAATAAATTTTTCATCAATGATCCATTTGATAATATTGGAGAGGAGCCATAAATAGATAAAGTGATGGTAAGATCATTCCTAGAATTATGATTCTCTTTTATTTCCTCCTATTGGTGTGTTTATATTTTAGTTTTTTTTACTAGAAATAGTAATAGGAGTTGAATCTAAAATTTAGGCTATATACACAACCTCCTACTTACTCCGAACCAATTGATTGGGCCAAATATCTTGATTAGTAATTTACCTTTTTCTTTTGTAAGTAGATTTTTTTATTTTAATTCAATGTTACTTATTCTATCCCACATTTCAAATTTTTATTTTATCTCTTGGCTTTATTTTCACTTTGGGAACTTTGCATCTTAAAATTTAAAAATTATATGAACAATTAAAAAAAAACTATCTTACAAAGCTTTCAATGCACTTTATTTATCACATATCTCTCATGTTATGGCATCCATTAAACTTACATGATCACATATATCTACTAATACATTCTACATGATTGCACATATTATTTTGGGGGCATAAACATCCTTATTCTACATGATTATGATTCAAATCCTCATACATTGGGGGTATTTTACTTTCTTTACTTATTTCCACATAATGTTTTAGCACCTTGCTATGGATTATTATAATCCCTCTTATTTATTATATTTTAAAGCCCTACATCTTGGTGCACTTTTCAAATGTATTAAGTTTAATATTTAAAACAAAATCATATATATGTCCAAAAAAAAATCAAAATATTTTCAACAATTCAAAATTAGGACCTACAAGTATTCTCTTATGTTGCTAGCTTATCTCGTCTTCATATATTATTTATTTCAAATTAAGTAGATAGAATATTTTAGTTTTAAAAAATACATTGATTTTCATGAGGTATTTGAGTTTGATACATGATATAGTATTACATGGTTTTTTGATTTTGGGCTTTCTTTTGTACCCAATAACCATGCTAAGTTGGGGGCATCTCTTCATTCTCTATGGACATTTCAACAAGTTGTATTTATCCATAACTTATCCAACATGTTGAGATCTATATATTATATAAATATTTTGTTAATCACTCATAATTTACATTGCATTACATGGATATGATATTTGATAATAATGATTTTGATACATACAATTGATGTAGACTAGTCTCATTTGCTCCATGAATCTTTTTACATTCTTACTTTACTACATGATAAGTACAAACTTTCTTGCTTATTATGTGTGGACCTTTACCTTATGTGCACTATATTTATTATTTATTGTATGAAATAATCATGACATTTGTGTGTTGACTTTAGGATTTATGTGTGACATTCTATACAAATCGTATGACATTATACAACATTACTTTTATTTTCATTTCTCATTACTAGTGTGTCATGATTTATATCATGTATTTACTTATATCATCTACTCTTAATTTAGTTCCATGATATATATCATGCAAATGTTACTTATGTGTTGAAATGTTATATCTATCTAAAATATGATTCATATGCAATTCACTATTATATTTAATACTATGATGCAATCCAATTCAAATGATCAAAGTGATATTCAATGATTATATATCTCACATATTTTATAAGTTATATTATGAGATAAGTGACTTGAATGTTATGTATCTCATCTCAAAATGAGGAAATAACAATGGGATTTACATGGGAATTCAAGCCTCATAAGTAATAAATTTAATATTTTTTACAGTATATAATTTTTAGATTTCAATACAATTCAACATTTTTCAGATTATGGGGGAATATGAAAAGCATGTTCACTCATTACTTCAATTACAAATTTTAATTTTCAAAAGTTACAAGTTCAATTATCATTCCATATAAATTCAATATAGATATAGTGGCATGATATTAATTCATGTTCATGTTTCTACGTGAAACTTCAAAGTTCAAAATTTTTAAATAGAATCTAGATTTGTCTATAGTAGTGTGATTTAATTAATTTTTTAATTGGACAACATTAGAGTCTAGTGACACCCAAAATCTATGGTTGTAATTTTTACATTGTGAAAGACCCAAATTTGGTGGTTCCATTCATTCAATTATTTTAAAAAGTAATCTATACATTCATATGAGAGTTATAAAGTACAATATTTCCAACTTAAGGGATTTCACTAGTTATCAAATTGAGACTTGATCAATCCTAGTTCATCATAGGTTCAACATTTATCCAAATACCTCAACAAGAGGTCACACATACTTATTAACTACCAAGTTACAAATTAATTAGATTATATATTCCTTCAAGTGTATTATTTCCTTAGTCTCTTTTCAAAATTTAAAATTTGAAGTCTTAGCATTTCAATTTTTAAATATGAACAATAACTAATTTTAGTGCCATTGTCATAGGTTTTGAATTGAGGCATCTTGCACAATCAAACTTCACATCAAAATATAAATAATCTATATAACACTTAGGTTCAAATATCTTTTAATATAGTAATTTTACTTCATTTCATGATCGGGGCAACAATAAAAAGTGACAATTCAGGTGATGGTTCTACCCCAATTGATGATGAAACTTTCAAGAGCCATAACTTTTGCACCTTAGCTCTAACTGACTCCTCATTTAAATTGTTGGAAAGATAAAGAACAAGGATAACATGGTGAGATGGAAATAAAATTTTATTTATAGTTTTTGACCCCTGAAAACCCAATGGAATTTCCCCAAATTTCAATTTTAGTAGTGCAATCTAAAAATAGTAAGTTTCTAAAAATAATAATTCCTCAAATTTTGTATTGTTTTAAATCATGGAATTCAAACCAATTAATCTCCCTCAAGATTGGTGACCTTCCATATCCTCCTCCTACTTTCAAAATGTGTATAAATGAAGATGTAACCTGAAATGGAAATCAGACATCTCTTCCCAGAGCTAAGCATATGGTTTTATTGTAATATTGAATAATAAAACATCTCTTCTCAGAGAATTCATTGTTACTATGTTATTTTCATGTTCTTGAAATATTTTTCAATCAAAAATTTTGAGTTTTGGATCGAAGCATCATTGTAATAAAAGTGGGGGAATATAGACACTCAAAATTAAATATTAATTGCTTGACAATGTTTAATCTTGGTATCCTTATCATACTTGGTCTATTCTTCATTTTGTTAACTTAAAATCTATACAAGAGTCTTAATTATTCTACTTAATGCCTTGAAAATAATAAAATCATCATTAAGTCATTGCTATTCTTCTTTCAAACTCTTGTCATCTAGATTCCAACAGTCTCCATACTTCTAAGACAATACCACAATAGGTAAACAGGGTCACAGTGTGAACTTTTCTACTAGTGTAGCCTTGTCCCCTATGGTCCAATGGAAAATTTTCAAATTTGAGATATTACATAATAACTCTAGTGAAATTCATCAAGGTTGATTAATATAAATATTCCAATGATTACTCTATATAATCACATCAAGGCCTCTCAAATCATCATCTAGAAATCACTTGGAAATTCTAATACATAATGAGTAAAAGAACACTATTCTTTCCACTTCCAATTTTGATTTATTATGAAAATCATATGCCAAGTTTGAAATTATTTTATTTTAGGTAAAGAGAACTCATTGTCAATAATTTAAGTAAATATATCTAGTTGCATTCATATATCAAATATCTAGATTCACATACTCACCATAGGAGGGAAAACTACATTAGATTGAGGCCCTTTTATGTTATATATGTATCACTTAGATTACACTAAGGTTTTTGATGATAGATCAACTATTCCTATTACCTAACTCCCCCTTTTTATTTTATATCTATTTAGTTTATTATGTAGGATCTATGGTTTTGATTTTACATTTATTCTACATGAAAAATTAGACACACGGTCAATCAAAAATTCATTGTATATAACTGTAGAAGATTATATAGAAAGATTAATCACACAGTCAACTAGGATGCAACTGTAGTTAATATACAAGGTTGCAGTGTGGCCCTGTTTGACTAATATGGTCTTGTCCTAACACAATTTAAAATTTTACTTTTAGTAAAAACATAGTTAAAGGATTATTACAACCAATTTTCATCAATAGGTAGCCTGCACAGTCAACACAAGTTTAGTTCTAGCTAGGCTTGCATATTTGTTTGTCAATTTACTGTTTTTATCTCATTTCAAATTATATAAAATACTACATTTAATATTTAAGTTTTATACATTCTGTAACATAAATTAGTTTTCAATAGTTTATTGTTTATTGTTTAGTTTATTGTAACATAAATATATTAAATAATATTATATGATAAATATATATTGATGTATAATTATTTCATCATGTGGAGAGTATGTCATCATAGTAATCTATTTTTCATTAAATCATGTATGTAACATATTGAATGTGAGGGATACAAGTATTTTTTAGATATATTTAGTGATGAGGCATGCAATAAAGTAACCATATTTGAATTAGACTCTACTATAAAGTGTGTGATATATATCATGGCACCACTAATCAAGCCAATAAAGACAATAAACACAACACACAATGTCACATAATGACATATAATATGACAAAGGACCACATACAATGGACATGAATATGTTTCAAAAAGAAAGGCCAAGGGTAACATATAAAGGAAATTGAGAATGTTGTAAACAAAGGACATGTTTGAATGTCACATAAAAAAAGTGGCCAAAGATCACAAACAATAGACATGTTCAAATATCGCACATACTAATAAAAAATATCATAGAGATGTTCAATAATTTTTTTACACATAAGGACCAAAGGATTCACACAATAAACAAAAAATGTCTGACCTATCATGAAAAAAATTGAACAACATTAAAGGAGTATATAACAAGCTAAAACTAGTCCATTCCATCCATATGTATCAATGTCATATTTTAGCTAAGTAGCATATCCATGTAGAACAATGTAAAATATGAGTGATTAGTAAGACACTTGTAATATATGTAGCTCAATATTTCATTTGAGCTCTTAAATAGATATAACATGTTATAGTGTAACCTATAGAAGAATATTCCCCTAACATAAGCATGGCCACTGGGTAGAAGGAATTCCAACATCTAAGATTGCATATACAATGTATGTTCTACATCACACTCATATACCTTTTGAAATGCATGTGTGTATATAATTTAATATTTTATCTACTAAACATGTGATAACATATTTAAAGAAATAAACTAACATATTATGTCATACTCATATTCTAATTTTTTGAGATTTTAAAAATATTTTGGATGTTTTTATATTTTTGTAATATTTTATTTTTTGTGAATTTTTGTAATATTTGATATTATATTTATATATAATATTATCATAATTTCATGATTTTCATAGGTTTACCTTAGAGTATAGATAGATAGTAATCTCTTATACCTACTTTTTTAGTAACCACAAATAGACCCAGCCAATTGGGCTTGAACTTACCTTTGATTTATTTGTATATAATAGTATTATTCTTATTTTATTTTATTACTATATCCCTAATATAAAATAAATGATTATGAATCTTCTTTTCACATGCTCTTTTGATGTGATCCAAATATAATTTGATGTGTTTAATAGATTTAGTAGGTGTATTGTCAAGAATTTCTAATTCATGTAATCATTTTTTCTTATACTTGTCTTTAAAGATGTCTTTTGGAAAGACCCACAAAGAATGATTTTATAAATTTAGAGTAGTACTACTTATGTTACATAAACAATATAATATGATGTAGTCTTTTTTGATATACACATGTTTGTGTGATATGCCCAAAGTGTATAGATAATATGATTGTGCAAATCTACAACATATTTTACAACAATTTTCTTTAATATTTTTATGATTGTTTTATTTTTCACTTCTGTATGACCATTTATTTGTGGGTAATATGGAGTAGATAAAGTATGATTAATATTAAATTTATCATATAAACACTTAACTATTTTATTTTTTAAGGATGATCCATTATGTATAACAATAGCTGATGGTAATCAAAACCATGAAATAATACATGTCATAAATATTGGAATAATTAATGTTATTTGGTATATGACATGTTATTAATACATTAATAATAAATTATATAGGTAAATTAATAATAATATATTTTATTATTTAAACTATATAAGTTAATACTTTTGTTAATAAATAATAAAATATATGATTATAAAACTTACCATTGTGAATTGGGTGAGAGGTTGAACATATTGGTTACAATGGTTCACTCCACTTATAAATTATTTTACATGTTAAAATCATACAAATTACAATACACATTTAATCTTACAAGCATTAAAACATTTTAAATATTCAAACATTGGTTTTATGAAGGAGATTCTCTGAAAAAATTGTGAGAGGAAGATTGATTGTATTAGGTGAATTTGTTTCTCAAATAATTAATAATCATTATGGATTTTCTTACCTCCTTGTGAGGTTTTTAAACATATATATCATGTTGTGTAATTATGTTTTTTTCGATTATTCTACATAACTAGATCATGGACCTGTGTATGTGCATATTTTTACATAGAATTAGAACAAGGTTGATGTGTTGATTGTTGGAAAGACCTTGCAATATTTTTTTGTTTGATGTGTGGAGCATCTCAGACCCCTTTGGATATTTATTTGGACCTTGTTATATGGCCCATGGATGTTTCATATCAATCAATCACTAGGAAAGTAATATAATTTTCATTGTATTTTCATACAATATGCATATCATTCAATTTAAGTCACAGATAATCATTTCAAAAAGTAAATTTGCATCCAAAATCAGCCTGGTAAGGCTTTTTTAAGGCCACAGGAGGTACATAAGCTTGTTTAAATTAATTTGGAATCATTGTGGATCATGTGGTTATTTATATCAGTATTTTGGATCATTTAAAGAGGTTGTAAAGTAAATTAAGACACCAAACAATAAATTTGCAAGTAAAAATCAGCTTGTGGCATGGTTTTATGGCATTGGTACAACCTATCTGGGTTAAAAATTTGTTTTCATACTTATATAGCTTCTAACTTGGTTTAAGTACTAGATCTTCAATGTTTTGGTTGCATAAATCTCCCTAAAAAGTTTATGAAGCATCAAAATCACCATCAATTAAAAATCTTCCTCTTAGAGCATGCCTATATGACCTGATATAATTGAAAACAACCAAAAAATAAGTTTATGTGTAGAAAAAATCATTTTTTTTGTTTTTATAATAGTCAAGAGACTATTTTAGGATTATATGACCTATTTCATATCATCTTCTAGCCTCTTACAAACTCTCCGCTATGCCCCTACCTCCCTCTCTATGCCATGGTTGCCTGTATGTTTTTCCAAAGGCGAGTATATAGTTTTGAAACTATATTTATTTAATATTTTTAATAAATTAAATAAATTACATGCAAACAAAATAGGTCCCCACTTTCTAATTTTATTTTTTAACCTAAAAGTGAAAATTAGTAATTAATTTTCACATGCACATTATTTATTTGTACTTAAATAAAATTGAAAACTAAGCATATTATGCATATATAGTTCAAAAAAGTGTTGAAGGGAAGTTGGTAATTGTAATTTTATAGAGCACTTGTAAAAGAGAGATACAAGGCTTGAAACTCACTAAACTTATATTTTTTTGTCAAACTTTTACTTGGTCAATTTTTTTTTTTAAAATAATATAATTAATTACAATTTTATTCTTAATCCCTTATTTTTTTGACGCCTGCAAAACTTGTGACTCTTACAATTGTTACATTTTTTTGTATTTTACATATATTAAATTATTATTCTTATTTAAACACTAAAATATTTATTTTATTACAAAAATAAAGTATAAAATCATATTAAAGGTTCACATTTAATAAATTTTTAGTGTCTTTTAGTATAAAACATAAACTAGAAAGTGTCAAACTTTGAAGAAAAGTTATGGCTTCTCTAAATTTTCTATTAGATAAGTCACAAATGTTGAATGGATAAAACTATAAAATTTGAAAAATATATATTAATGCTAAGTTTATGGCTTAGAAACTTTTGAACATTATTTTTAAGATTGAAAAACCTCCATTAGGGAAACATGTGATGATCAAACTTACCAATACATTTCAAAAACAATCACAAGAATCCATGTCAATCATTTTGAGTGTAAAGGATGATTTCATACCCCATATTAATAATTAGGAGTCTCTTAGTGATGCCTTGAAACTATTTGAATCTATGCATGAGGGCACTCATCTTTAAAAAATCATTAAACTTATAATTGAACTACTTCTACTCCCATGAAAGGTGATGAAAAAATAGTTAATTTTATTGCAAAAATAAAAAACATTACATATCAATTATATGGTTATAATTGTCATCTTATTCAATATTATATTTTTTTAATTTATTACCAAATTAAACATTTATGATTTTTTTTAAATTTTATTTCTATTCTTAATTTTAAATATTAAATAGAGTAAGACATTCTTGACCTCACTACATTATATGCTCTTCTTATTCAAGGGAACAAGTGATATCAAAATTTGATTCTAAAGAGAATGATACTCATGAACTTTTTATGCTTAGTAGTGTTTATAAAAACACTATAAACTAGAAAACTAATTCTAAATCTAAACCTGCCAAAGGTAAAGGTGGGAACAATAAATCTGGAAACAAGAATCATAAAGTCAAACTTAATGAAAATTGTAATATGTGTGGTAAATTTGGAAATAAAATAGAATACTATTTAAAAAAATAAAATATATAATAAAAAAAACTTTAAAAATAATAAAGGGAAGAAAGGTTCTAATTAGAATCAATAAAAATTTCAAAACTAGAATCAAAATAACAATTAGGATCATAATACTAACATTATTGCACTGTATGCTATCTTATTTGTTTCTAATAAAAATGAAAATATTTTAGATAGTGGAGCATTGCATTACATGACATGTTTATCAAATATTTTATTTAACACTATAGATATATATGAAAGGAAATATTTAGGTGATAATTTATTTATGTAAGCTACTAGATAAGGAAAAGATAAATTTACAAATGTATTCTTAAATGATATTTTCTATGTTCCTAAACTTGAAAAAAATATTTTATCCTATTATTATCTTTAAAATAATAATTTCACAATAACTCTGCTTAAAGATAAATGTTACATTAAGAATCAATTTGGTTTTCTGATTTTTGAAAGAATTCAAAAGGATGGATTATATATGTTTTCTAATTATTTTTCATGTTGTCTTTCATCTCAAAGTATAAATAAATATAAATTATTAAATGAAAGATTAGGTCATTTTAATTTTATAAGTTTATATGATATGTATCATCATGATCTTTTGGTTTGTCTTCTTTCTATTTCTTCTCATCATGAAATGTGTGAGGGATGCTTAAGTGGTAAGTAACACACTAAACTCTTTAACAAAAGCCATGATGTCAACTCCTCTCATTCCTTATAACTTATTCATAGTGATGTTATATGACCTTTATAAGTTTATTCTCTTGATGGTTCTTTATATAATGTTACTTTCATTGATTATTACTCTAGGATGATTTGGTCTTATTATATTAAGAATAAATATGATGTGTTATCTAAAGTCATAGAATTTAAAGCTTTAGTTGAAAATTATTTTTAACTTTTATATTAAAATATTAATAAATAATAATGGTGGTGAATACATTATAAAAAAAATTCATTCATTTTACATTACTTATGGTTTACAAAGAGAGATAAAAAAAATTCCTATCCCCACATTAAAATGGAATTCCTGAAAGGAAAAATTGAACCATCCTTAAAATGGATAGAAAAATGTTGCATTATACAAATGTTCCTATATTATTGTGAGACAAATTCATAAATATTGTTATGCACATTCTAAATAGAGTCTTTATTGAAAATTTGCATCTTTATACATCCTTATAAATGTGGTCTAATAAGAAACTGAGTGTTGCTCACCCTAGGATATTTGGTAGTCTTACTTACATATTTATTCATAAAGAAAAAAGAAATAAACTTTATCCTCCCTCCTATTATTACATTTTCATAGGTTATGGAGGAAAAACTAAAAGATTAAGATTTTATTATATATCTACATGAAAAATAATTGAGAATAGAAATTTCTAAATCCTTGAGAAATATTTTTGTCAGCGTTTTGTGGAACCCCCTCAAATTTCTTCTTTCGATTATCCTAACTCTCTTTTTAATAATTATGAAGAGACAAATGCCTTAGATGAAGTTTATTTAATTTTAGATAACTTAGTCTAAAGTGGAACCTTTTCCACTTCATATTCAAACTAAAATATCTAAATAGGTTAAATACCTAATTCAATCATCTAATATTGATAATATTATTAAAATAACTAGGATTTAACACACCTATCACGATTTGATGACTCTGTATGAATGTGAATCTCAATATTTTGAGGAAGATATTCAATATGATAGATTAGAAGTTACTATGCAAGTTGAATATAAGTCCCTAATTATTAACTAGTCTTGGTTCTTATCTAAAATACATATTATTATTTCTAGATGGCTTTACAAAATAAAAAATAATTCAATAAGTAAAATTTACAAATTTAAAACTAGATTAGTTTCTCATGGTTTTACTCAAAAACTTGGGATTGACTATGTTGAAACATTTGATCCTATTACAACAATGAGTAATGATAGATGTTTATTACCCTTGCATCTTAGCATAGTTGAATTATACATTAAAATGATGTAAAATATACCTTCCTAAATGGTGATTTAGAAGAAGAAATCTACATGACCCAACCTAAAAGTTTCATTAAACTTAATCAATAACAGTATGTTTTTAAGCTAAATAAATATTTTTAAGGTTTAAAAAATGTTCCTTGAGCTTGGTATTCTAAAATCATTAGTTATTATAAATAATTAAGTTTTTCTAACTTATATTATAATAATGATCTTTGTAAAAGTTTAAAATAGTTATTTTATCATATGTTGATGATCTTATTATTAGTATCAATCAAATTATTTTAATTATTAAATATAAATATAAACTAATTCAATATTTTGAAATGACTAATCTATATATTCTTCATCATTTTATAGGATTGTTGTATTTCAGGATAAAAATTTAATTGTTGTATCTCTATCTTAATATGAACATAACCTACTTGTTAAGTTTAATATGTTTAAATGTAAGCCTACATCTACTCCTATTAAAGTTTGTGTTAATATTGATCCAAAACCTACTTATGATAAAACTAAATCAATTTTATATAGATAGCTAGTTGGTAGTTTGATTTATCTAACTATTACTATGCCAAATATTTCATTTATTGTAGGTGTTGCTTTCAAATTTATGTAAGATCCATACTTGCATCACTGGAAATTATCAAAATGGATACTTTGGTATATCAAAGGAAATATAAATTTTGGTTTATATTTTTCTTTCATTGATAATGCTAATTTATATGGTTATTGTGATACTAACCATGTTGGTGATATTATAGATTGTAAATCTACTTCTTGTTATGTGTTTAAGTTTGGTGTAGGTGATATCACTTAGAGCAACAATAAATAACCTAATATTTTTATCTCTTCTATATAATAATAATAATATAAAAGTGTTATGGAAGTCACCAAAGAAGTCATGTGGCTATGAAGGTTACTAAAAGAAATCCATTTAAATGTTTCTCATAGTAGCACCCTTAATTGTGACAATCAAAGTTGTATAGCTATGGAAAAAAATATAATGCAACACCAAAGAACTAAGCATATTAAAGTTCATATGAATTTTATATTAGAGAAAGTCCTCAATGGTGATATGATCTCTAATTTTATCTTATGTATGAACAAGTGGCAGATGTCTTCACAAAATCACTTGGTGTTATCAAGTTTTTCAAGTTTCTTAAAATGTTGAGTCTCTAGAGGTTTCCATTAAAGAAAAAGTGTGCATGACAATGTATCTTCCTAATGACTGTGTTTCTTTCTTCTTCTCAAGTCATAAAAGCATTGTAATAAGTCACTTTATGTAATTTTGGTAAATTTCACCATATGTGAGTTTATAGTGTACCTAATACTTATAACCATATCTTATAATAGAGGTTATTATGTTATAAAAGGATTCAAAATGTTTGGTTTATTATTCATGAGAAACTATACGATGTAGTCTCATGATCGTACTATCATAAACTTATTCTAAATAGTTTATGGATTATAATTCTTATTATTTAAAAAGGTGATAGTAACATGATGAAGGTATCTAAATCCTTCAAATGTTACATGCAGCTTAAACTCATCATAAATGGTTTATAGAGTATAATCCATTTTGTATAAAGGTGGCTATGGCATGTATCCACAATTAACATTAATTGGGAGTGTTATAAAAATTAATATTATATGATATATGACATGCCATTAATACATTAATAATAAAGTTTATAGGTAAATTAATAATAATATATTTTAATATTTAAACTATCTGGGTTAATACTTACATTAATAAATAATAAAATATATGGTTATAAAACTTACCATTGTGAGTTAGGTGAGAGGTTGAACCCATTGGTTACAATGATTCACTCCATTTATAAATGATTATATGTGATAAATTTTGACCAATTTTATCCCCTAAGGTCAAAATGTCAACTCCTATAGGTAAAAACTTTCTTGTCATGTCTTTTTATCCCTATTCATAGATTTACCATGCCTTATGTGGTATGTAAAAGGTATTTATAAAACCTTATTAGTAAAGTTTAAGGTCTATTTGAGAAAGTTAAGGTAATGTTGTATCTTTTTCTTGTGCTAGCTTAGTCATGTCATGGTGTAAATAGGGTTGGTAAAATGGTGTCATAGGGTCCTTAGTTTCTTATCAGAGACATTGCATGACTTCATTACCTTTAATGAATATTTCATGCATGTTTGGAAAGTGTAAGGTTCTTTTGAAAACTTTAAGATAAATTTTTATGACGGAAAAAGGTGATTTTGATCAAATATAATGTATTACAAAGATTAAAAATGTATAAATCCATAAAAATACACTTTTACAAGTTTTTGAAGAGGTTATCTAACTTCCACATATGTTAGGGAAGTCAGAATAGGTTAGTTACTTTATAAATCACTCCAAAGAGTCAATTTTATGCACTCATATAGACTTGGGAGCTCATATTCAGGTTTAAATGGTTTTATAAGTGTAATTTAATATTATATAGGTCAATAATATGATTTGTTTTTAGGGAAAGGTCTTAATATTCCCAAATTTACTTCCTTCTCTCCATCACTCTATTCACAAGCTCATAAAGGCAATTTTCATGTGGATGGTATGACCAAGAGAGAGAGAGAGAGTCATGGTATAATACTTTTTAAAAAGGAGGGGGTAATATTAAGATTAAAATTTATGGAATTCGTTTGCATATTCATCCCCTCTCCTTTATGAACAATTGTTAAGAAGGTAGGGCAGTTTAAAAAAATTAGTCAACCTCACAAGCTCAATTTCTCTCCTTGAAACAATAGTTTCAATCAAGTTGAATGCATGAGAGAAATTTATGAGAGTATTTAGGGTCTATTTATACATTTCCTATGTTTATAAAATCCACACTTTGCATGTGTGACCTTTATTTGGTAAGAAATCTCCATTATACATAGTCTGTAGAGGTGGTTGTCATGGTTTCTTATTTGTCTCACTGTCTGTAATAGTTGGAATAATGAAATGAAGGTATCTCACCATGTTGACATTATTTAAATGATATTATATTTCCATAAATTTGTATATTTTCTACTCCAACATACCATCTTTAAGTATCATGTAACATATTGGTTTTGTATTGTGTCATGGGTCTACTTGCATAAAACATAATTGAAGAAGTATTGTTCTACATTGTCAAATGTCTGAAAAGTTTTGATCTCATAAAGAATGAAATTAATAAATGTGGAAGATGATCTTAGAGTTTTAAAAGTTCAATACATACCTCATAAAAGTATTTTTTCATTAAATGTAGGCCTACAAGTCTACCTAGACCTATAGATCTCTTTTATACATAAAATGCAACTCTTGCATTAAATTTGATGTTTCAGAAGGCCAGATGTGTTAGGTGTGGATATTGATTATATTATAGGATCAGATGTTAAAATTATGATGTTATTTAATCTAGGTTTGGATCCTATTCTTTAAATCCCTCATGGCACGGGGGGTTTCAATGGGAAGTACTGACCCAAGTGAGAATTTTTATTAAAATTGTCTTGTTAAATTGTAATTTTATATTTAATCTCAGCCATTGATTAAAATTTTCTAGATCTAATGGTAGAGGTTATGTTTAGTTTATTTCAACCTAAAATGTATTGATATATGGATGAGATGTATGATTGTGATTATTAGATGAAATATTGTACATAGAGAGGAGGTAGAAAAGGTAAAGAGGTGTAACAGGGTTTGTTACATGATTTTGTTTCTCCTTTGTATTGCTAGAATTAATATACTGGACAAGTTTGATGAATGTAGACCATCTTGGGTGAACCACGTTAAATATGGTATCACATGTTATATGTATGTTTATATTTATTTTTAGAATGTTTGATTAATTCATTTAATAGTTTCTCTTGTATGCAGTTTGGGGATAAACCTAGGTTTAATTTATCCTAACAAGATGTAGTATAAAATGACATAGAAAAATATATTATGGAGAATAGTGACTTGAGAGACTCACTTTTGAACTCAAAAAAATCAGTCATAATGCCCTTAGCCATATAGACCCTATAACCTATAGGTTTAAATGGATAACTATAGTTGATTTTCAAATTTGAGAAGAAGGTGCCTATTTGGTTGGGAAGATAAAGAGGTCTAGAATATCTACAAATGACTAATTAGGTTTGAAACCGATGATACCATCACCTAATAGCATTAGAGTGATAATAAGAAATGTTATTAGAATTAATAAAGAGTCCATTCAGACCTACAGGTAGGACAAAATAGCATATATGTATAGTCAAAAGGTGCTAACAGGTTTGTAAAGGGATTAAATGTGAAGGAGCCTCAGTGATTTTCAAGTGTGTATCAAAGTGTCAATGATCTATTTGAATAAGGAAATTATTCAAATCTTGATATTTAAAAGACTCTTAACCTAATCACCATTTATAACCATGTACTAAATATATGCAAAAAATAAGGTATATGATTGTGAACTTGTGAATTCTTGAAGGTTGTAGAGGTTCAAAAGGAAGAAGATAGACAAGTTCTCAAGACTATAGCACAAGTCATTCTTTTACTCAATAATTGCATTAAGATCTTAAAATCCAAATTGAAATCAAACCCCAATCATTATCTAAGGCTTATTTAAAATGCAAACTCATCTTTAAGTATTAAGGAGAAGATAATATATAATGCATTGGGGTTGGACTTAGGTAAATAACCAAGTGTAAATATTAATTGAATATCAAATAAGACTTGAATAAATTCAAAGGTTAATTAAAATAAACTCACTTCAAACCTTGCAGTCACATAGGCTTGTGTGTGTGATTTCTAAAAACTAAGGATGTTTGTTTAAAGTGAGAAGAAACCTAAGAGACCTAATAAAATGGTGATGAATTCAAAGAAAAATTCATGATGCCTTGAAATCTCCAATATGATAAAAGGGATAACTTTTTCTATTAAGAGCATATACAAATGTCTTCTTGTATCTACACATAATCAAGTGTTCATATAGGCCTACATGATTACATGAAGATGTATCATTGGTTTGAAGGATAAGATGAGGTCTAAGGGAGAATAAAAATACTTTGAAATGATCCTCTAGTGTTATAAATATATTACATGAAACTCAAGGTTAATGAAAGTAACTCCAAGGTTGAAAAAATTATCTAGGCCTAGTAAGCCTTAACCTCCTCACATAGGCCTATGTGTTCAATGGTGAAGAGTTGTGTGTTGAGGTCAATAGATGAAGAGAGTTGTTTTTTATATATATAAATAGATATTATGAATACCCTTAGTAAAGTTTTTTCTATTAACTTAACCTTTCTTATGTCTTGGGATATGTGTGGATGACTTGTGGCTTACATACCTCTTTTATATTCTCATTATATTTCTCTATGTTATTAGTTAGGTCAGCCTATGGAATAAACATGGCTAAGTAGACTATATATAAGAGGTAGTGGTTAGTATTTTATCATCATGTTAAGTATTTTACTATTAGTGTATTATTGTGGAGGTTGCCCCCTCGAAGTGGCTTTACTATATTATCTAGCATTTTTCTCCATTATCAATTAGTATTATGTGTTCTCTCACATTTGATTATTATGTGTGATATAAAATCATTCTTTGTGAACATCTAAGTAATCTCATTACAAGTGGTATCAAAGCTTTGATTTTGGCAAGCTTTTTGTGGCATTGTTTTTTTGGATCAGGCAAGGTGTGACTTCTGTGAGGGGAAGGAGTGAAAAAACATAACTTACAATCCAAGATGAATTAATTTTTATGTTAGCGAAGTATTTTTTTAAATGCTTTTTTGAAAAAAAATATTTTAAAAAAAAGTCTAGAATTTTTTTTGCCTTGCACATTTGCAGTCATTGGATTCATCTTGATGAAATGATCACAATGGTATAGTCCACTAGTACACTTTTTTATTCCAATTTTTTTTACCCTAGTGTGTAAAGGTAGTGATTGAATTAATCTTGGTGAGGTGATCACAATGATACCATCCCTTGATACACTTTTTTAGTGAAAAAACCCACCTAGGGTTTGTATATGGTCAGTCCTTCTACATGGGGATGAAAATGGGGGTAAGAAACTCCTAAGACTCTTGTTGACGACATGGAATCTAGAACTTTAGATCTATTGGTTTCTCAACTTTAGGTTGACATAAAAGGCTTGGTGTGGCATGATGAATTTGTTGTAGTTAAAAATAATGTTTTAGAGATATGAAAAGAGATTAATGGGGTTCACAATCAATTAAATCAGATCACTACTTCATTGGCTACTCTTTCATCTCACTTATAGTTAAACACACCTCCACTTTAGCATTCGGGTGCTCCTCCTCTCAACACTAACAACTCCAATTTTGGTATGAAACTAATGTTGCCAAAAGTGGACATGTGTAAGTTTGATGGTAAGTATCCTTTCAATTGGATTAACCAAATTGAGAATTTATTTGATCTACATCAAACACCTAGTTCTTAGAAGGTGATTATGGCATCTCTATATCTGGAACCTGAGCAGTTCATTTGGTATCACTAGTTATGTGATCAAAATAAAAAGAATGGTGCTCCTATTACATGGTGTATTTTGATTGATGAGTTATTGGATCATTATTAGAATAATGTATCTAAGAATTACTTCAACAAGCTAGCCAAACTATAGAAAATGATAATTGTGAAGGATTATATTCATTGATTTCAGAATCTATCCTTATGGGTGGAAGACATCACTGAGGAAAATTCGATTGATCTATTTTTGGGTGGTCTCAAAAATAACATCCAATTGCAGGTTCAAGTGTTTAACCTAACATATATATCAAAATATATCCCATTAGAACACATGGTAGAGGAAAAAGAGATGGTCAAATAGAAACCTTCACTACTGTCCATGATCACACCTTTCCAACACCATCATATCCTCAACCCACCAGATTGACACCTCGACAAATTAAGGATAACTGAGCCAAAAGGTTGTGTTATAGTTGTGATATAAAATGGAGAAAATACCATCATTGTGCTTAAAAGAAGTTGTTTTACATTGAAGGTGCCAATGAGGATGATGATGATGATGAGGCACTTGGTGAGGATCAAGAAGGTCCTGAGGAGGAATATAAAGACTCTCAACCTACTATTTTTTTTCATGCCCTTTAAAGTATTAGTACTCCCTAAAATCTTAAGGTGGTGGGTTTCCTAAAAAAATAGGTCACTATTTTGATTGATTCTAGGAGCACACACAACTTCATCAACAATAAGCTAGATGCTCACTTGAACTATTTCATTTATCCTACTCCAGAATTTTAGGTCATGATTGTAGATGGTGGTACTATCAGTTGCTCAATAAAATGCCATAGTATTAAGCTAGCCATGGGAGATTACTTTTTGGATTCTCTCATGTATGTTATTCATATGGGGGGAGCTAACATTATTTTGGGAGTATAGTGGCTCACCACTTTGGGCACTATTGAGATGAATTTCTAGGAATTATTCATGCATTTTCATTCTAAGGGAAGGACATTTGAGTTAAAGAGATTAATGGATAAATCTCCACAGCTTATTATCTCACATAAAATGAAAAATATTCTTTGAAAGGGTGATAAAGGATTTGTAGCTCACTTGTTTTCCATGGAAGTTCATCCAACTCAAGCATCTACACCTCCTGATCTACAACAAGTGATTGATGCCCATTCAATTTTTTTTGGTGACATGCCAAAAGGAATTCCACCTAGCTGCATGCATGATCATGATATCAAACTTATTATTGGTAGTATACCACCCAACATCAAGCCATACAAGTATCCTTATGCTCAAAAAAGTGAAATTAAAAATATGGTATAGGAAATGTTGGATGTAAGAATCATTAGCCATAGCCAAAGCAAATACTCTTCACTAGTTGTAATGGTGTGAAATAAAGATGACACTTAGAGGATGTGCCCTAACTACAAGGAACTCAACAAGTACACTATCAAACATAAGTTTCATATTCCTATCATTGATGATTTTCTAGATGAATTAAATCGTGTTATTTATTTTACCAAGTTAGATCTACGTTCTAGGTATCATCAAATTTGAATCCATGTTGAAGACATAACCAAAACTACTTTTAGGACTCATGAGGGCCATTATGAGTGTTTGGTAATGCATTTTTGGCTAAAAAATACACCATCTACCTTTTGGAGTTTGATGAATACTATTTTTAGGCCATTTTTGAGGAAATTTGTATTGATATTTTTTGATGATATCCTCATTTATAGTAAAAATTGGGAAGACCATTGCACTATGTGAAACATGTACTCTTAATTTTGGAACAACATAAATTGTATGCCAAACCTTCCAAATGTACTTTTGGAGTTTGTGAGGTTGAGTATTTGGGTCATCTGGTCTCACATACAAGAGTAAAAGTGGATCCTAAAAAAATCCAAGCAATGATGGACTGGTTGATTCCTAAGACACTCAAGCAACTAAGGGGATTTTTGGGGCTCATCGGTTACTATAATAGGTTTGTCAAAAATTATGGTAGAATTTCAGCCCCACTCACATCTTTGTTCAATAAAGACTCCTTTCATTGGACTGATACATCTACCAGGGCATTTGAAAAATTGAAATTGGTGATATGCACCACTCTAGTGTTGGATACTCCTTATTTTTCTAAGACTTTTGTGATTGAATGTGATGTATCTGGGTTTGGTATGGGTGATGTACTCATGCAAGAAGGTAGACCACTTGAATTTTAAATTCATCAACTAAATGGTAAAAATCAGCACAAGCGTATTTATGAGAAAGAAATGATGGCCATTTTTCATGCAGTTAAACAATGGAGGCCTTATCTAATGGGTCATCAATTTCAGGTCAAAATCGATCATGATAGTCTCAAATATTTTTTAGAACAACGGTTATCATTTGAAGAAAAATATAAACTGGTAACTAAGATGTTAGGCTATGATTTTTAAATATTTTATAAGAAAGGCAAGGACAATGTAGTGGAAAATGCACTATCTAGGAAGGATGAATCAGTTGAGGCCTTGCTATCTGTTATGACCATTCTATAGGTAGATTGGCTAGATTAAGCATGATCAAGATGGGACAAGGATAGTGCTACCCATGATTTGATTCAAAATCTTCAACAAGGTTTGGGTGGTTTTTTAAAATTTACATGGAAGGGTTATGTAGTATGGTATAAAGATAGATTATACCTATATAGAATTCTCTTCTTAAATAAAAAATCCTCTAAGAACTTCATGCAACTGCAATTGGGGGTCATTCAATATTTTTGAAAATATATCATAGAATCAAGCAAGATTTTTTTTGGGAAGGAGTCAAGGGGGATGTCCAAAAATATGTGGCTAAATGTATGATCTATCAACAAAATAAAGGAGAAACCAGCAAAACCCCATGTCTTTTGTAGCCTTTATCCATCTTGAGCCAACATTGGGAAGAGGTGTATATGGATTTCATTAAAAGATTACCAAGATATGATGGTCAAAATATTATCATGGTTTTGGTAGATCATATCAGTCAGTATGCTCATTTCTATTCTTTATCAAAACCATTTGTTGCTACTATAGTAGCTTCTACTTTTTTCAATGCAATTCAAAAATTGTATGGTACCCCTAAAATCATTATCAGTGATTAAGATCCCATCTTTACTAGTAATTTTTGGACTGAGTTATTTACAATTTTGGGCACTTAGTTGCCTCATAGTTCATCATATCCTCTTCAATCAGAAGGATATTTCCATTTTTTTTGTTTCTAATAAATAGGATAAATGGGTTCATTGATTGCCACTTGCTGAATGGTGGAATAATAATTTTGTTCATAGTTCTTCCAAAATTTCTCCTTTTTTGGAACTATATGGATATTACCCACCATCCATCACTTCAACCTTGAAGGTCCATCTTAAGGTTCATGTAGTTAAAGAACATATTCATCATCAACATGAATTTCTTGCTAGTTTGCATGAAAATTTAACCATGGCCCTGAATCACATGAAACAATAGGCAGATCAACACAGGAGTGAGAGGAACTTTGACATTGGTGATTGGGTTTTTTTTCACTTATATCCATATAATTATATGTCCTTGAAGCAATATAAAAAGGATAACAAGTTGTGCCCTAAGTATTATGGGCCTTATCAGATCTTGTAAAAAATTGGTAGTGTGGCCTATAAGTTGGAGTTTCCTTCCTCCACTCACATACATCTAGTATTTCATGTATCATGGCTAAATAAATTAATTAGACACAAAGTGGCTACCCAAATTGACTTACTAGAACTGGATGAGGAAGAAAGAGTTGTTATTGATCCTAAGGTAATCTTTTAAATGTGCACTAAGCAGTTGTGGTCTCGAGCGATTAAGGAGTACCTGATCAAATTGAAGAATCTACCTTATGAAGATACTACTTGGGAGGATGAATATTTTATATAGTAACATATATATTTGACTCAATGTTGTTTTTAAGGGGAGGGGCATGATACACCCTTAACCTTTGGTGTATCTTTGGATATATGTGGCCAACTTGTGGCTTACATACCTCTTTTATATTCTTATTACATTTCTCTATGTTCTTAGTTAGGTCAGCATATGGAATAAACATGGATAATTAAACTATATATAGGAGGTAGTGGTTATTATTTTATCATCATGTTAAGTATTCTACTATTAGTGCATTGTTGTGGAGGTTGCCCCCTTGAATTGGATTTGTTATACTATCTAGTATTTTGTTCTATTGTCAATTATTATTGTGTTATCTCTCACATTTGCTTATTTTATGTGATATAAAATCATTATATGTGAAAATATAATTAATTTAATTATATTTTTTAATAATAGACACATGATTTTCAAGAAACCATTCAAAACAGAGAATCTCTTATGAACTCAACCAAGAGGTGTAATGATGTTCTAGAGGCATGTGTATGAAAATAGTAGAAAGTTGTATGTTTTGAAAGATAATTTGAATGTGAAAAGATTAAATAGGATTAAAAATATCTTATAAGGTTATCCCATGAGTTATAACTCATCGAGTAAGTAAAAAATAGGTTAACATAGTCAGCTAGGGTCTCTTATAGTATTAGGCTCATAAACCCTAGGCATGGGCAAATAAAAGATATAGTGAGACTATGGAATAAAATTGTGAATATGAAAATTTTAAGAGGTCAATTTAGATATTATATACCTAAATATTTCATTGTAAATTTATACCAAACATCAAGATATCACCCTTAGACCTATTTTCACTTCTAGCCTTCATACACACAGTCTGCCAACCTGAGAAGATTCTAACTTTTTCTTGGATATTCCTTGAAAAATTGCATGGTGACCAAAGATATTAAAATTGGTTATCATGGTATATTCCCTAAAAACTTTAGGCATTGGTTCTCAAGTTAGTGGCCTCTTCATTATGAATCATTGTTAAGAGTGCAAGGCCCTCACAGGCTACCTAGATGACTAGTTTTGACCCGATGAGAGATATTGATAGAATAATCACATTAAAAAAATTGTATGACCATTTAAAACAACTAAAAATTATTCCTAAATCTATGGAGGTTATTAGTATGACATTTTATTGTAATTGTAAATATATGGATTCATTAAATGTCATGATTTTGTAAGGATTTGAGCTCTAAATAGGGTATTGGGTAGATCATGGATAGTTGAAAAATATTTGAGATATGTAATGGGTTTTATTATACATATAAAATTCCAAAAATCCATAAAATACACCATTAAAATGCTCCAATAGATCTATTTTTTAAAGGCAGTCTGAAACAATCTTGAGAAAGAGCTAGTTTCTTAGCCGTTTCTTAGTTTGCCAACCTACACAATGTTATAGAATCCAAATTTTGGTATTAATCATGGTATTAAAATTTAATAACACATATTCTCAGATGTTTCACACGTTTGGGAGGCTTGTGGATCCAAAACTTGGTTTTTAGATCTTGAGGCCTAATAGAGACCTAATTGGAGAGAGAGAATAACAAAACAAGTGTACTTACACTTGGTTTAAAGTCATATAAATTAGAATGGGGATATAATGGGATAATTGGTACTCAAAATATCCTCATATTCCAAAATAATCCATACAGTGTCCTACAAAAAAATTTTCATGTTTTCAGGGCTACAAGGAAGTAAGGCCAAATGAGAGCTTTTGGTGCAAGTTGAAGTCTTGGAGAGAGTTAAAATCATAAAAATGAGTTTTTTTAGGTCTGATATGATATTAAGAGTCCATTCATGGATATATATTTCTTTTTTAAGTAAAAACCCAAGATTTGACACTTGCAAGTAAGGTGAGGCATGGTAGAGCTAAGGGGTTTCAAGGCACCTAAAGAGTTACTTGATGATTGACATTGAGATGTAAATTTATAGAGATCCTAAATAATTTAAATGTGTCAATATAAAAGATATAATGAAACTCAACATGACTTGATCATCAATGAAGACACTTATCATCTCATAAGCCAAGAGAAGGGGCAATTTTGAAGAACAAGTGCAAGGTGTCAAGTAAGATGAAGACCCCTACGCCACTTGGAATAAGAATGTAGATTTGAGCATGAAACACATCATTCAATACATGATGAGATAGTTTTTAAATCCTTATTAATTTTAACTCTCTAGAGTGACACTTGTTAATGAGTTTTCCTACACCCATCCTCTCTCTCTTCTCTCACTTTCTCTATATAAGCAACCTTATTTGGTTGAGAATGTATCCTCCACTTGGTTATGGTGAAGCCCTGACCATTTTAAAGCCTTTAATTAATGATAAAATTATGTTTTAACTCCTCTTTTGACTAGTTTCAATGTGTGTGCATGACTAGTTGATATTGACAAGTGATTAGCTTTGCTTCCTTGGCATGTTGGTCATTTTCTTGTATTCATATTCATTTTAAAACTTCTTTACAGGTCTTATGAAGTTTCCAAGTGAAGTATGAAAAGTTTAGTGACTTTTATATTCATTAGTGTCACTATATGACCTCTTGAGTAGTCCTCCTAACCCAAGCATCTTTCATAACCTTCATATGGAAGATTGATGTAGAGAGGTAGATTTATAATAGTGTTTATTTCATATTAGTCTCTTGTTTAAAGTGCCTATGTTGCTGTTTGGTAGTGGTGAAAACATTTTGGTGCATCAGAGTAGGTTTTTCTCTCTTTTTATATCAGGTTGGTAGACTAGTAGTGTAGACTAGCAATGTATGAGCCTAAGTGATTCATCAATGGAAGCTAGCTATTTAAATTAGAGATTCAATCCAACATTAGGCCACTCACATCCTAGGATTGTATCCATGTTATTCCAAATTTGGAAGGATGTAAATACCTTTCAAGGGTGTAAATTTGGTTGATAATAGTTTTGTCACACCCTATGGGACTAAGGTCCAAAGTAGTGGAAGGATTATTGGTGTTTTTATTCATTAGCCTTTGGAGGAATTCAAAACATCAATAGTGACTCTGTGATCAATTAACTTATTATAGAAGCCTAGTCACTTATTCAAAGTAAGATGTTTTTTTAATTCACTATCTTGATGAAGTTGTTATGATTGAGTTTGAAATGAATTTCAATTTCATGAAAGTTGATGAGGCATTTTCAGCCTATGGTACTCTCTATCAACCTCACCATGACTCTTATCAGTCTTATAATAAACCATACCAGCCTTATCATAAACCTTATCAGCCTTATCATGAACTATATCAGTCCTATGACTATCCTACTTTCTCTTTATGTGACTCCAACTATATGCCTCAGTAGTATTATCAAGCTTGTCACCCTTCTTACTACCAAGAGCATCAATCTTATCCACCTTTCTAGCCATATCATTGTTATGATTAGTCTACACCTTCCCCTTATGGCTATGGTGATGCATATGAAAAACCTTATTTTCAACCATGTTATCCTCCTTCCCCTCCTCCATTAGCTTCCTAAAATTTTCAAGATGGAATGGATGAGATAGAGAGCAAGGTATAAGAATGTGCAAAAAGAGTTTGTTCAGCTTCTCAATATGAAAAAATGATTGGGTGGTTTCAAAGTGTATTTAATGATCCATTAGTGAGAAATGAGTTTTGTACATTGGTATTAGAGAGGATGTATATTTGTGAAAGACAAAAAAATGATTTGATCAAGTGTTTCAAGAACCCTATTGCATTCCTTATCAGCCTCCTTATACTCCATATACTCATGAAGCCATTAATACTACTCAAGAAGAGTTATTCTAAGAGAATATTGACAATGAAATTGAAGTCAAAGAAGCATAATTTATGCCTATTCAATCCCAGTTTAACTTTCCTAAAGAACCTAAATAGTTTCCATCTTGAAGGTCTATCCAAGAAGGCATTCAAGACAAGAATGAGGTCTTAGTTGAGAAGGTTTAAAACCAAGCTATAACTGTTAAAGAGCCTCAATAAGGCTATGATAAGAATGAAGTGGTTGATGAGGAGAATGAGGCACTCATATCCTAACTTATATTTATTTCTATTCAAGCATTCATATAAAAATCAACCATCCCCAAGGTCTTAAGCTACAAGAATGTTCCATCAATTCCCAATCCAGTTATTGAGACACCAACCATACCTCATACTCCCTCTCAAAATCATGAGCATATTGATCACCCTCCCACCATATCCCTTATTAAGGAAGAACCTATCCTATGGGAGATAAATGAAGAAGATTAGGCTATAATTTCAAGTGAACATAATGAAAATGATTCAAGTGTCTATGAGGAATAAATTTTCATTAGTAATCCACTTAGGGAAGAGAAATGTAAATCAATTTTCAATTATGAGGTTCTAGAAGATGGTCTCGATATTATGCTTAAAGAAGGAGATCCAATTACTTCTAACCTTATTGAGGTTGCATCTGATCTTAATGAGTAAGAGGTTAATCTTGTAGAGGTTGAGTCTCAATCACATCATGATTTCATAGAAAGGTTTGAGATGATTAACAGTCCTATAGTTCTTGAAGATAAAGATTAGGATGGTATATAAGATATTCTTATTCAAATTAACCAAGGTAAAGATATAAAAGATGATTGGAAACATTAAATTTAGTCACTTCAAGAAGTTTAATCCCTTTAAAAAGATGTATTTCCTATTGGAAATAATGCTCATGAAGAGGTTGGCCAAGATACACCCATTAAAGACCATGATGCAGCTTGGATTGAGTATGCAAAGCTCCTTGAAGATATTGACGAGCTTGTAATAGCTGATAAGAAACATGATGTCACTCAAGATGTCATGAAGACCTAAAGATAATGTCAAGATGGAGTATCATTTGTTGAGTTTTTAGCTAAAAATAAATATGGATTGGATCTTGAATCACATGTTGAGTTCATCTTCATAGGATATTGGTTTGTTGTTCTACTTCATTTGAAAGCATATTTAAGAGGATTGTCAAGAAAGAAGAGAATGAGGACAACAATAGAAAGGTCCAAGAGGAAACTTGAATTATGTTATTCTTCACCTCATGGATAAAAATATGTCATAAGATTTCCCTTTAACCTAGGAGGAAGAACTTATTTTTAGGTTAGTTGTACATACTAGTTGCTTATGTTGCATTTTATATTCCCTAAGTGCTTAGCTAGAACATGTGTGTGTCTTGTTTCCTTTACTTGTGTGTTGTCCTTGTTTTATGTGTGTTTAAAGGTCAAATTATTTTTCTTTGTCTTGGTCAAGGTATGTTTAATTATTAGGTTGAGTGTAGGTGACTCCATTATCTAATGGAAGGATAAAGCTACTGGTCTAATTAGCACTACGAGCATGATACCCCTATGAATAGCCAATTTTTTGACCAATTTTAACCTTCAAGGTCAAAATGTCAAACCATGTAGGTAAAAAACTTTATTTTAATGTCTTTTTATCCCTATTCATAGCTTTTTCATGCCTTATATTGTCTCTAACAGGTATTTCCAAAACCTTACTAGCAAAGATTAAGGTTTATTTGACAAAGTTAAGGTAATGTTGTATCTTGATCTTGTACTAGCCTATTCATGTCATGGTGTAAAGAGGGTTTTTTAAATGGTATCATAGGTTCCTTATATTATTATCAAAGTCATTTCATTCTTTCATTAGCTTTAATGAACATTTCATGCATGTTTGGAAAGTTTAAGATTCTTTTGTAAACTTTAAGATAAAGTTTTATGAAGGAAAAAGGTGATTTTGGTTAAATAAAATGCATTAAAAATATGAATAAGGTATAAATACATAAAAATAAACTTTAAAAATATTTTTAAGAGGTTATATAACTACCATGTATGTTAGGGAAGTCAGAACAAGTCAGTTACTTTAGAAATCACTCCAAAGAAGCAATTTTATGCACTTGTATGGATTTGGGAGAGAATTTTCATGGAAATAGTTTAAAAAGTGTCATTTAAAATTTTATATGTCAAATACATGCTTGTTTTGTAGTTACAAGTCTCAATATTTCTAAAATTGCTTCCTTCTTTCCATCACTCTCTTCACAAGCTCATAAATGCAATTTTTATGTCAATGGTATGGCTTTGAGAGAGAGTCATGGTCTGATATTTTTTATATAAGAGTGGGTATTATTAATATTAAAATTTATGTAATTGGTTGTATATCCATCCCCTCTCCTTTATGATGAATCATTAAAAAGGAAGGGTAGTCTAAAAAAGCTAATCAACCCCATAAGCTCAATTTCTCTCTTGGAAACTATAGTTTTAGGCAAGTTGAATGCAAGAGATAAATTTATGAGAGTCTATAAGGTATGTTAATACATTTCATGTTATTTTTAAATCCACACTTGAAACTTGTGGCCTCAATTTGGCAAGAAATCTCCATTGTACACATCTTATAAAGGTGGTTGTCATGGTTTCTTGTTTGTCTCAAAGTATTCAATAGTTAGAAGAATGAAATGAAGGTATCTCACCATGTTCAAACTATTTAAATTATATTATATGTCCATAAATTTTTATATTATCTATTCCAACATACCCTCTTCAATTAGCATGCAATGTCTTGGTTTTAGACTATGTCATGGGTCTGCCTGCATAAAACATGATTGAAGAAGTCTTGTTTTACATTGTCAAATGTATGAGAAGTTTTGATATCATAAATAATGAAATGAATCAATGTGGAAGATGGTATTATAGTTTTAAAATGTTAATATAGACCTCATAAAAGGATTCTTGAATCAAATTTAGGCCTATAGGTTTGCCTAGACTTGTAGATCTCTTTTGCACATAGAATACAACTCTTGCATTAAATCTGATGTTTTAAGAGGAAGGATGCAATATAAAATAACATAGGAGAAAAAATTATAGAGAATAGTGACTTGGGAAACTCATTTTTTAACTCAAAAAAAATTCCTAATGCCCTCAACCATACATACCCTATAACCTATAGGCTTGATTAGATATCTACAATTGGTTTTCAAATTTGAAAAGAAGATGCCTATTTGGTTTGGAAGATAAAGAGGTCTAGAAGGTATATGAATGAATAATTAGGTTTGAAACCTATGAGATCATAAAATAATATCATCAAAGTGATAATGAGAAAGGTGATTAGAAGTAAGAAAGAGTCTACACAGACCTACAGGCAGGAAAAAATAACATATATGTATGGTCAAAAGTTGCTAACAAGTTTTTAGAGGGGTTAAATGTGAATGAGACTCAATGCATTTAAAATGTGTATCAAAGTGTCAGTGATCTATTTGAATAAGTCAATTATTCAAATATTGATATCTAAAAGACTCTTAATCCAATCACCACCTATATCCATGTACTAAAAAGATGCAAGAAATAAGGTGTATGCTTGTGAGATTGTGAAGTCTTTAAGGTTGTAGAGGTTAAAAAGTAACAATACCAACAAGTTATAAAAATTGTATCACAAGTCATTATTTTACTTAGTAATTACATTAAGGTCTTAAAATCCAAATTATAGTTAAACCCCAATCATTATGTATAGGCCTATTGAAATGTAAACTCATCTTTAAGTATTGAGAAGAAGATACTATGTTATGCATTGGTGTTTGATTTAGGTAAATAACCAAGTGAAAATAGTCATTAAATATTAAATAATGCCTAAATAAATTCATAGGGTAATCAAAATGAACTCACTTCAAACCTTGGAGTCACACAAGCCTATGTGTGTGATTTATGAAAAAGAAGGATGTTTATTTAAAGTGAGAGGAAACATAATATCCATAAGAAAATGGTGATGAATTAAAATAAATATTCATGAGGTATTGAATTCTCCAATATCATAAAAGGGAGCATTTTTTTTCTAAGATCATATAGATATTTCTTCTTGTATCTACACATAATCAAGTGTTCATACAGGCCTGCCTACTTACATGAATATGTCTCATTGGTTTGAAGGATAGAATGAAGTAAGAAAACAAATTTTAAATGATCCTCTCGTGTTAAAATTATATTACATGAACCTCAAGGTTAATTAAATCAACTCCAAGGTTGAAAATTTTGTCTAGGCCTAGTAAGCCTTAACCTTCTCACACAAGCCTGTGTTCAATGGTGAAGAGTTATGTGCTGAGGGAAATAAATGAAGAGAGTTTTTTTATAGATATAAAGATATATTATTAATTACCTTGGGAAATTTTGTAATAATATACATAGGTGTTTCAATAAACTATTCAAAATAGAGAATCTCTTATGAACTCAACTAAGAGGTCTATTGATGTTCTAGAGACCTGTGTATGAAAACTATAGAAAGTTGCATGTTTTCAAAGAGATTTTTAATGTGATAAGATTTAGGAGGATGAAAAATATCTTATAAGGTGATTCCATGAGTTTTAACTCACTAAGGGGAAAATAGGTTACCACAACTAGCTAGGGTCTTGTAGTGTTAGGATCATAAACCCTAGGCATGGGAAAATGAAAGATATCATAGGACTAGGGAATAAAATGGTGAATATGACCATTTAAATAGGTCAAGGTGGATGTTATAGATATAAATAGGTCATTTTAAACTTAGAAAAAATGTTAAAATATCACCCTCAGACCTATTTTCACTTTAGCCTTTATACATATAGTCTACCAACCTAAGAGGCTCCTAATTTTTGATTGGATGTTATTTGACAAGTTTCATGGTGCCAAATATATTATGGGAATTTAACATGGTCAATTACCTCAAAAATTTAGGCATTGGTTCTCAATTTAGTGGCCTTTTCTTTATGAATAATTGCTAAGAGTACAAGGCACTCACAAGCTACCTAAAGGACTAGTTTTGACCTGATGAAAGAGATTTATATATTAATCACCTTAAAATAATTGGATTACCCTTGAAAAAAAATTAAAATAATTCCTCACTATAGAGAGGTTATCATATTTACTTTTGATTTTACCTATAACTATACAAATTTATTAAATGTCATGATTTTGTAAGAATTTGAGCACCAAGCATGGTATAAAAGAGAATGGATAGTTAAAAAATATTTGAGAGTATGTATTATGTTATATTATACCTATCCAAGTCAAATATATATATAATTCACCCTAAAAATGATCAAACAAATCTAGTTTTTAAAGGTAGTCTGAAACAGGCTTGAGAAAGGGCTAGTTTCTTGACCATTTCTTGGTTTGCCTACCTACACAAGGTTAAAAAATCCCAAATTTTATATGAATAATGGGAACATGGTCATAAAATTTAATCATACACTTCCTTTAATTTCACATGTGTCGGACACATGTTGATCCAATACTCAATTTTTAGACCTTGAGGCCTAATGGAGACCTAATTGGAGAGAGAGAATAGCATAAAAATGTACTTCCACTTAGTTTCAAGTCCTAAAATTTGCATGGATATGTAAGGGAATAATTTTTACTCAAAAATACTCTTATGTTCCCAAAATAATTTTTACATTATCCTACACATGGAGCTTTTCATGTTTTTAAGGTTATAATGAAGTGAGGTCAAATGAGAGCTTTTGGTGAAAGTTGAAGTCTTGGAGAGCGTTTGAATCCTAAAAATGAGTTTTTTAAGGTCTGATATTATATTAAGTGGACATCCATGTAGACATAATACCTTGTTAATTAAAAACTCAAGATTTGACAATTGCAAACAAGGTGGGGAATGGTAGAGCTAAAGGGTTTCAAGACACCTAAAGAGATACTTGATGATTTCCACTGAGATGTCAGTTTGGAGAGATCCTAAATAGGTGAAAGGTGTTAATATAATATATATAATGTAACTCAACATGACTTGACCATAAATTAATTTACTTACCCTCTCAGAAGCTAAGAGAAGGGGTGATTTTGAAGAATAAGTGCAAGATATCAGCAAGATGAAGACCCTTATGCCACTTGGAATAAGAATGCAGATTCAAGGATGAAACACTTGTCATTCAAGACTTGATGAGATATTTTCTAACTCCTTTATTTTAAATCTCAAGAATGACACTTATCAATGGGATCTCCTATGCCTCTCATCTCTCACTTTCTTTATATAAGTAACCTTGTTTGGTTGAGAATGTATCCTCCACTTGGTATGGTAAAGCCCTACCCATTTTTAATCCTTTGATCATTAAGAATTTTCTTTTACCTCCTTCTTTGATTAGTTTCAATGTGTGTACATGAATTTTTGACCTTGACAAGTGATTAGCTTTTCTTACTTGCCATGTTTGTCCTTTTCTTGAATTCATATTCAATTTGAACTTCTTTGTAGGTCTTGTGAAGTGTCCAAGTGAAGTATGAAAGGTTCAGTGAGTTTCATATTCATTAATGTCACTATATGACCTCTTGACTAGTCCTCCTAGCCCAATCATATTTCATAACCTTCATGTGTAATTTTGATATAGAGAGATAGATTTGGAGTAGTGTTTATTTCAAGTTAGTCTCATGGTTGAAGTGCATATGCAACTAGTTGGTAGTGGTCAAACTATTTTAGTGCATCAACTTTATTAGATCAGGTTTCTCTCTCTTTTCATAGAAGGTTGAAATACTAGTAGTGGATGAGCCTAAGTGATTCATCAATGAGAGATAGCCATTTAACCTAGAGATTCAATCCAAAATTAGGCTACCCACAGCCTAGGATGGTATCCATGTTACTACAGATTTGCAAGTCTTGAACTACCTTCTAAGGGTGCAAATTTGGTTGATAATAGTAAAATCATACAAATTTCAGCACACATTTAAGCTTATAAGCATTAAAACATTTGAAATATTTAAACATTGGTTCTATGAAGGAGATTCTATGAGATGAAGTGTGTGAGGAAGATTTATTGTATTGAGTGAATTTGTTTTTAAAATAATGAAGAATCATTTTCAATTTTTTACCTCCATGTGAGGTTTTCCAAAGTATATTTTATGTTGTGTATTTATGTTATTTTTCACCATTCTACATATCTAGATCATGGACCTGTGTATGTGAATATTTTAACAATCAAGAAGTGACAGATATCCTTTCATGTATTAGATTATAAAGGGATGGCCTCAATCCATTTTGTAAAATATTATGTGGTAGTAATGATGAACTTTTGACCACTTGATGATTGTGAATTTATCTTTCTAATCAAACCAAAGCCTTAGAGTCAAAATAACCAAGGTAAAATTATTGTTGTCAATGATTTCCATACAATCCCTATGATGGAACATGATTTAAGTTGCTATAATTTTGGCGTTGTGAAAAAAAATTTGCATGTTCTTGACATTCCTACTAAATTTCACGGTAATAGTAACCATGTGGTAATAATTTTTAAGATATGGATTTACCACTTAAGGGACCACCACATTCAATATCATGTACTTAAATTATGGATGATTTTAACTTATTCATGGATTAAAAAATGAATTATTTTATAATAAAATGTAATTTTAAATAAGTATCCTCCAACTATAACATAACACATTGCATTACATTTAAATTTATGTTTATCATTGCATGTAGTGTTTTCTAGGATAACAACATGATATAATAAATTGTATATACTACTATACCATTCAAAATTTATTATGTTGCAAGTGATTTCATTGTATTATAAATCATCTAATATTTTTTAAGTAACTTACAGGTGTCTTAGTTGATGACCAGTAAAAATCACCTTCTCATCGATGATGTCAATAGATATCATGGAAATGACACTGTACATTACGTCAATATGCATATTGTACTTTTAGGGTAATATTTAATTTGAGAACATATCAAATTTCATCATTAATATTTTTACTATTTTTTTTATATGGGATTAAATTTTCTTCTTTAGTCTGATAAATATATAAAATTTGATTAACCACTAGTTGATAATCTCCATATACTTTCAATGATTTTATTTATAATGTGACTATAATGGATAGGTCAAATATTAAAGCCTCATATTTTTTTATATTTTTATTACATGAAAATTCAAAACAAAATTCAAATGACAATACATAGTGTTGTCTAATGGCTAGAGTGGGGTAGTATCCCTCACACCACAACTCAAGTAAAACTAAAGATTATTTTTATCAAAATGACAAATCACATGATTTTTAAAAATGTTGGAACAAAATTTATAAAAAATTAAATAAAATAAAATTTAAATTTAAATTTGAAAAAACAAATCAAAAAGCAATATTTTTGTGTCTAGAAACTAGAACTTAATATGAAACCCTAAGACAAAAATCATAAAAATAATACTAAAAAATGAATGGGTTCAATAATATGTTTTACCTTTTTTAATAAAATAAATAAATGTTTAATTTGATTATAGGTGTAAAATTATATTATATTATAATGATAAATATGTATAATAATCAACAATTTTGATTTTGAAAATTTGCTAAATATGGAAAACTATTATTTTAGGGAAGCACTAGGAAGAAAAGAACTTAGTTTAAACCAATTTTTTTAACAACTATTATTAGTGTATAATAGTGTAAATTAGTAAAAAATATGACTATGCATGCTTAGAATTAGGAATAACATCAAAAACTAATTTTGAATGGATCCACTATAATTAGATGACAATGCAGGTCATTTGAGTTTGTTGACCACATAATTATCCTAGTTTATTTTGATTTATGACTAATAGGAAAATACAAAAAGAATAAAAATATTGACAGTGATAGATCAAAGGAAAAATCCAAGAATATTCTTGGATGTGACTAGTGTAAGTGGATAAGAACACAGGCTACTTGAGTCTGTTGATCTTAGACTTGTCTCAATTGACTGTGACAATAAAATGATTGTTGTCCATTTTATGTTTGTGTCTGGTGAACAACCTAAGATATTATAACTTTTATTAGGCCATACATAATTTTTTTCCTTGATTATTTTTTATTTATAACCCTAAAGAAACTTTGATAGCTTGAAAACCTACAACAAATACTAGAGTTTAATAGGTTGAGTTGACCTTAATAACCCCCTTTATGATTTATCTTTGCCTATATATCCAATACTCAAAGGAATAAAATCAAGCTCATGTAGTTCTCCCACCTAGAGTGAATATGAAATTTTTATCCTTGACTATATATATGAAGTTATAAATATGGTTTTGATACTTGAAAATGATATCTCTTGACTTGGCTAATGGTTGCTCCTTGTGAATGATCTTGAATTTGGAAAAAATAGGGTATATTTTCTCAATGTTAAATAATGTTTAAACATGAAACATGTGAATACAAAGTGGGGAAAACTAATGATCCTTGATGTGTATTTATAAGTGAAAATTTTAATAATTTCCTTTAGTTTACCATATGAAATGTATGAGAAGACCTAAAAGAATGAGTTGAATATTAGAAACTAGCCATTATTTAACACAAGATGTGACCAGCCTAAGTGGATAGGATCATGGTAGTGATCTTATCTACTTAGGGTATATTTGTCCAAATAGATCAAGGACACTTGTTCTAAACTAGATATATTCTGAAGGTGATTTTAAAAACCTTAAATATTTGGCATTGATAGTTTTGTGTAGTGGTGATGATAAACAATGGTTTAAGCCTACATATAGATAAATGGTTTAGAGGAATTAATAATAAGAGTTATTTAATTGAATAAAATTTATGTGGTTTATGATGTGTCATGAATTAGCATTGTCAAGTACCAATGATCAAATTTATGTGTCTACACATATATGCTGTGAAATACATGTGTGTATGAAAAAAAAGTTATGTAATCTACCAAACATGTAATAAATAACATAAATGAATAATGGAAACTATCAAACATGTCATGCTTAGGTATTTATTTTATATTTCTATAATATAAATTTTATTTTTGATTTTTTTGAAATATTTATTAGATATGCTTATAATTACAATATAAAGGTCATCATAATCACCATATGGGTCTATGTCACTTGGATTTCCTTTAACTTTACACTTTTCCAAAGGGTTTTGTAAACTCATTTAATTTTATTCTATTGTGTATGATCATTCATGTGTTATATTTGCAATTATCCTTGAAGTATTGGCACTCTAATTTTCATGTTTACCATCATGTCAAATTTTGACTATGTATCTTTCATATAAGTGATTACTAATTTGATCTTTTTCTATCCACTGCTATCCCATTTTAATCCTTAATTAGTTGGTAGGGTGAATCACCCATATGCATATATCAATGACATTTGGGCCACAATGGTGGAGTAATGTGTCCAATATTTCTAGAATATAAATTTTATTTTTGTTTTTTTTTAAAATATTTATTAGGTATTATTTTAATTCCAATAGAAAGGTCATCATAATCGCCATATGGGTATATGTCACTTGGATTTTACTTTAAATTTACACTTTTCCAAGGGTTGTGTAATCTCATTTAATTTTCTTCTATTGTGTATGATCATTCATGTGTTATCTTTGCAATTATCCTTTAAGTATTGGCACTCTAATTTTCATGTTTACCATCATTTCAAATTTTGACTATGTATCTTTCATATAAGTGATTACTAATTTGATATTTTTATATCCATTTCTATCCCATTTTAATCCTTAATTGGTTGGTCAATTGAATCATCCATATGCATATATCAATGACATTTTGGCCACAATGGTAGAGTAATATGTCCAATATTTCTAGAATATAAATTTTATTTTTGATTTTTTTGAAATATTTATTAGGTATGCTTATAATTCCAATAGAAAGGTCATCATAATCATCATATGGGTCTATGTCACCTATATTTTCCTTTAAATTTACACTTTTCCAAGGGTTGTATAAACTCATTTAATTTTCTTCTATTATGTATGATCATTCATGTGTTATCTTTGGAATTATCCTTGAAATATTGGCACTCTAATTTTCATGTTTACCATCATGTCAAATTTTGACTATGTATCTTTCATATAAGTGATTCTAATTTGATTTTATCTATCCATTTCTATCCCATTTTAATCCTTAATTGGTTGGTAGGGTGAATCACCCATATTCATATATCAATGACATTTGGACCACAATGGTAGATTAAAATGTCCAATATTTCTAGAATATAAATTTTATTTTTGATTTTTTTGAAATATTTATTAGATATGCTTATAATTCCAATAGAAAGGTCATTATAATCACCATATGTGTCTATGTCACTTGGATTTTCCTTTAACTTTACACTTTTCCAAGGGTTGTGTAAACTCATTTAATTTTCTTCTATTGTGTATGATCATTCATGTGTTATCTTTGCAATTATCCTTGAAGTATTGGCACTCTAATTTTCATGTTTACCATCATTTCAAATTTTGACTATGTATCTTTCATATAAGTGATTACTAATTTGATATTTTTGTATCCATTTATATCCCATTTTAATCCTTAATTGGTTGGTCGGTTAAATCATACATATGCATATATCAATGACATTTTGGCCACAATGGTAGAGTAATATGTCCAATATTTCTAGAATATAGATTTTAATTTTGATTTTTTCAAAATATTTATTAGGTATGCTTATAATTCCATAGAAAGGTCATAATAATCACCATATGGGTCTATGTCACTTGTATTTTCCTTTAAATTTACACTTTTCCAAGGGTTGTATAAACTCATTTAATTTTCTTCTATTATGTATGATCATTCATGTGTTATCTTTGCAATTATCCTTGAAATATTGGCACTCTAATTTTCATGTTTACCATCATGTCAAATTTTGACTATGTATATTTCATATAAGTTATTACTAATTTTATTTTTTCTATCCATTTCTATCCCATTTTAATCCTTAATTGGTTGGTAGGGTGAATCACCCATATGCATATATCAATGACATTTGGGCCACAATGGTAGATTAAAATGTCCAATATTTCTAGAATATAAATTTTATTTTGATTTTTTTGAAATATTTATTAGATATGATTATAATTCCAATAGAAAGGTCATTATAATAACCATATGGGTCTATGTCACTTGGATTTTCATTTAACTTTACACTTTTCCAAGGTTTGTATAAACTCATTTAATTTTCTTCTATTGTGTATGATCATTCGTGTTATCTTTGCAATTATCCTTGAAGTATTGGCACTCTAATTTTCATGCTTACCATCATGTCAAATTTTGACTATGTATCTTTCATATAAGTGATTACTAATTTGATATTTTTCTATCCATTGCTATCCCATTTTAATCCTTAATTAGTTGGTAGGGTGAATCACCCATATGCATATATCAATGACATTTGGGCCACAATGGTAGAGCAATATGTCCAATTGATCCTTTATAAAGTATAATGTGTTGTAATTGATCAATATTATGTCCAAATTTTCATAATAATATAATAGCACACATGGTTTGGGATTATATTTCATCAATATAAATATGCCTCCTATGGTCACCCTCAATGTATATTGTAATAGTCAAGATTTCTTGTCACAGATGCTTATGATTTTTTCATATTGCATTTGTGTTTTAAGCCTAGTTATAACTTACTATTAATAATTAATATTGCAATTGGATGACATATGATCCATTAATTCTTGTAATTATGAATTTTTTATTGAAATTTTATATAGTTATTTATTTTGTGCCCAATAATCTAAGGCAATCAAAATATAATTTTCCATCCTGATGTGATAAATATCTCATAAAATTTTTGTATTATAGTATTTAGTAATTGAATCAACCTTTTATCAAGTAAAATTTTTAATGTGATGCTGAGTTTATCTTTAATATTAATTAATTTTAATTTTGTGGAAGGATTTGTATCTAGAAACTCCACACTATTCACTGAATTGTGCTCAAAACCTTTATTATGATGTAAAGTGTAAAATTTTTCTTATGCCCAATTTATGCTTGATTTTATAAATATTTTAATTGATGGTGTATTTATTATATGAGAGTCATGGTGTGAGATAACATTGTAATAACTGTTTGTATTCTTATGTTAATTATCAATAATTATTGTCTTTCCTTTCCCCTTAGAAATTGTGCTTGAGTATGAAACTTTGAATTATCAATGTTATTTGTATATGAATTATCATGATACTCTCCTGAACCAATATATGTAAAAATATAATGAGAAAAACACTCATTTGGATCAATGGGATTGATATTTATCTTGCACAAATGATCATCTATATTCTCTTTCATTTCATTATCATCACCATCACTATTGAAATAATATGTGACTATGCAAGTTGGATTTTATGAATTGACCAACAAGGGAAGATTTGGAATTGTATTTTTTTGATCTATATTGACTTGTGGTGTTTTATTTATTTTTTAATTAGTGTTCATAATTGGATCCTTATCATTTAATAATTGATTCTTCAACCTCACATGTATGAATTTTATCTATTGGGATAGTTTGTGATGGAAGTATTATAGATTTATGCATAAAATAATATTGTGAACCACCCTCATTATTAGGTTGTGTCATTTTAAAATATGTGATGGGATATTTGGTTGTGGGGAAAATATATAAATATCCATCATGCATGAAATTCACACACCTATGTAATGTAGATGGTACCGATTTCATAGCATGTATCCAAGGTCGACCCAAAATCAAATTATAATGTAGATAATTAGGCATGAACTAAAATAGAGTAAAAATGTCTTGGGTCCTACTATCACATCCAATGATATTGATCCAAGTAAATGATGTGAATTGTTGTCAAATATTTATATGATTTGATCTAATTTTTGAAAAACTTCCATATTGACACCTATTTGTTATAAGAAATCTATTCTACAAACATTAATTTTTGATCCATTATCTATTAATACATGTTTGACTAATTAAATTTTGATTTGATCCTGAAACAACAATGTGATATTTTTATCTATTGTGTGTTTGGTTGAAAATTATTTCTTTTCAAAGGAAATCACTTCTTTATTATCATTTAATGCATTTAAAATTGAAGTAAAGTATGTTGGTTCGATATCATTTGGTATAGTAGTCTCATGCAATGACTTATATAGGATGTCCTTTTAAATAATAAATCTCTTTCATAATTCAAGGATATAAATCTTAGCATGTGTATTTTTTATTAATAAATAATATCACACCCTTTAGTATGAGTGGATGGCCTTGTGGGAGGTGAAGGAGGACAAGGGAAACAAAGTTAATTTAATCCATTTTTTAAACATGGTTGGGTACCATACCTCTTATAGTAGTGACAACATGGACTATAGAATATAATAAAAGCTTATGGTGAATAATGGGGTTAGGATAGTAGTTGAAACAGCTTCAAGGTTTAGGTGGAGGGGGAACAAAATGAGTCATGAATTCCCTATGGTACCTAATGTTAATTTTAGACACTCCTTTTTTTCCACTTCTGTGTCTAAATAGATTTTGGAATGATTTATACCAAACTATGTAAATTAAGCCTAGGAATCACTAAACATCCTAAATTCATCCACACATTGGTCATAAATGTCAAGAATTATGTTAATAAATCCTTATTTGGGTTATTACCCTTTACATAATGGTAACCTCTTGTATATTCATCTCTATTCAGGTTATGACCTAGCAAATTGACATTTTCAACCAATTAAGTGGGGTACTTAATCTAATTTTTGAAATGGCCAAAAGCCTAAGTAGAATTAATTAATAAATTAAATCAAATTAAATGCTTAGTTAAATAATCCATGTTTAATTAGTGAATATATAATTTCCAAAAATCAAAATTCAACAAATATCAAGAGAAATGAGGTCATTAAGATGTCATCACCCTCAAAGTCAAGAATTATAAAATATCAACATAAATGCAATAAAAATCATAAATGTTGAGCCATGCCTTCATAAATGTATAATTAAAGACAATTTATTTAATTTGGACTCCCAAAGCTAACCTAAGGTTAGACTAAATCTAAACATACCTAGGTTGGAGATAGTTTTAAAACTATAAATACAAGGTTTCAAACTCACTTCCAACAAGTTCTTTTAAGCCAAACTTATAATGCCAAATTATTGAAGAGAGATATTCATTTTCAATAAATTCCAAATCCAAAACTAAAGTGAACAAAGGGGAGGTGCTACCCATAAAGTAAGATCACTAATAAAGACTCCATCGGACACAAGTCGATCACAAGACAACATTATGCCAACAAGCAAGCTCTCATTGCAAGGAAGGTGAAGGTAAGTTATCCTTTATTTTCTCATTTTATCAGGTTTGATCTTCTTATATTTATCGTCAAAGTATCTGGGCTTGGGAATGCTTGTCTAAGATTATTTTTTAGGTTTATTCTAATAATAACCAACTAATATATGTTTCCCTTAAATTCTTATTGCATACATAATGGCATGCATGGTGTGATGACACACCCCACACACATAATAAGAGCATTTTTGGACCTCCTAGGAGCCAATAGAAACTTATTTTAGACCTTATTTTTTGGCACTTCTCATAAAAAAATATCATGTTTTTATTGATTGCTAATCAAAGACTTTGGCCCAATAAATCAATGACTTCACTAGTTTTCCACATTCTGTAGTTTTTTAATTTTTTCAAGAAATCAACAACTTATCTATTGCATATCAATGACTTCAACCAAAAATAATGACTTCTCTTTAAATTTATGACTTGGACCTACAAATTTCTTCTTTAAACAAATCGATGAATTTGACATAAGAATTTTGTGACTTTGTCCCATGAGATCGGTAAATTTGACAAGTAATAGTCTGTTATGAATTTGGTGAATTTACCACCTTTTAGTTAAAAATAATGAATTTTAAAATTATAATTGGTGATTTTATGCCTGCTAATCAATGACTCCATGAAGTTTTTACATTCTATTTTTACATGAAAAATGATGACTTTGCCCTATCTAGTAAATGATGGATTTGCCTTGAGACCAAACCCTGAGACCTTAAAAGTTTGAAACTTTTCTTTCTTAATAAAATCAAACCAAGCACAAATCAATCCTATAATGTTTTTTGTAGTGAATTAAGCAAAAGAGAAGAGGTTTTACATGCTAACAAAGTCATTTCACAAATTTTTCAAAATAATTCTTTATTATTTCAAATTTTTAACAAAGGCCAAACTTCAATAACACTTCAAATAGGTATTTAAAAAGAACAATCACATTTAGACTTAGATATCCTAAGAGCACTTTGATTTTTATTTTTAACCTAGTTTCATTTCTTAATTAGTTTAATTTTAGTAAAGACTTGCATGTTGTTCTTCCCTTCTCCCCTTTAAAGAACTTGGGTGACCAAAAATGCATTATTTTACTTATTTTATTAATTCAAACCTGAAAAAAAGTTGTGTATGCTCTCCCCTCATTCCTAGGAACTTGGGTAACTTAGAAATGACTTAGGTCATTCTTTATTTTTAATTTTTGGCCTATTAATAGGAGTTCATCACCTCCTCATGGGTTCTTTACATGGACTTTGACCTAGGTTTTTGTCTCCCAACATTGTTCAAACGTCACTTATCCGGTGGAGTATATAAACTGAGCATGATAAATGGATGGGACAATGATTGAGTAGTTAACTTGACTAGATGGAAGAGGACTTGGTTCAAGTGGTAGTCTAGACATTGGACTTCACTAAGTAGTACATGACTAAAGTTATTGTGCAAGGGACAAGACCCTTTCATAAAAATATAGACATTTTGAATCCATTGACATATATTTATCATTCTTAAGTATTTTTAGGCACTTGTGGACTATCTAGATAAGCCAATTCAAAAATTTAGATTGATTAACCCCACTTGTTTTAGATTATCCTACCAAATGTTGAGTTGCTTTGGTGCTCTAAGTTCCTTGCCAAGTATAAGTTATTGAGAGATATAGGGGTGATTAAAAAATTCTAAGTATATGCACTCTTTATTTTTGGATTAACAATTAATTTTTTTCAAGACCGGTATATCAATGGAAGTTCTGGTGGATACTATGCACACATTATGTTCATTTTAGCATAGGAGCATGTTCTTAGGTGATACTTCTTTTACTTGTATTATTTGATTCTAAAATCATTTTTCCAAATAAAATGAATCAAAACATAAAAAAAATACATCACCACTTTACACAAAAAACTATTACACTACCAAAATTATTCCAATCTTTTTTCCTTGTTTAGTAATGAGATCAAAACCATTTGTGCCCTTGTTTCTAAGTAGATATTTTACACTAGTCATTTTCACCTAGATAATTTTAAGTTATTCTTGACCAATTTTTAAACATTATAAAAGTGTGGAGATAATTTCAAGTCCATTGTGGTTATGTCATTCACATAGACTGACAACCCTTTTTCCAAGAGTTAATTTACCTTCTCAAACCAATTATGAAACCACTTCCAAGTATAGATATAAGCACAACTAGTTTACATTTTATTCTTGATTACTACTTGGGTTTGAATATTTTAATTTTTACACTTATTTTGTGATACTTGAGTTGGCTTTTCAATTAGTTTAAGACATTTGTCTAGAAAAACTTTAGAGCTTCATTTTTAGATTACAAGTTCCTTTTAGACCAAGTTCACTTTTGACCTAGTTTCCAAGTTTACCTCAACCAAATGCAGTTTTTATTTCAAACCAATTACCATAGATTTAAGTTCATTTTAATTTTCATGCATATATTAAGGTCATTTCCAAGACTAGCTTTGTGACTTTTGCCAAAGAACTAGCATAATTTCATTCTTAGACATAGACCAAGTTTGTGTTACCTTTAGATAGTTCAAGACCTTTGTTCAATAATAATTCTAAACTTTCATTATAAATTTTCCTTAGAATTAATGTAGATATTTTGAGAAGACCATGCTTATGTTTCACTTTTAGACCTCTGTCCAAGAGCTAAATGTGTTTTTCATGATAGTTTTAGACCATGACCAAGTTTGTCAAAGCTTCTATTTTTGGCCCAGTTCTAAATGTTTTCAATGATATAGAAATATATATGTGATACATTTAAATTTTCTTTAAGCATGCCTCACTATACATGTAGTAGAATCACATATAATCCAAAGTACAAAAACATTGTCACAAGTAACCCATTTTTTCAAGAGCCTTATGGAGATGATACAACATATGAGATAAATCCATATCCCACATACGATACCCACTGTATAGAGCAGGGCTAAGACCCATTAGCATATTATCTTGCCAACACACCTTCTTATCTAGGGTAAAACCAAGACCAAACTAGTCAATATCTTGCTAGCATACCACCTAATATGGAATAGGTCCAAAAATAGTATCCTTACTATGTATCCACACCAACTTATACCAATTACAATATTTAATTATTTGATCACCATATATTAGATTGAAAATATGAAATCCTTGTTAGAGTGGTAGAGGTAGGTTTTAAATTCCCCACTAACTTTCCACATGAAAGTTTACCTATCTTGGTTTGAGCTCCTAGTAGTGTACCTCATGTTATACCATTCAAGCAAGCATTATTTAGCCATAACTAGGCCCTCAAACCAATGCATAGCCAACATATTGATATGATTTCAAAAGGAAAGGGTCAAATTAATGATCAAATAACATAAATGTAACAATTGTACCAAGCATACCTTAACTTGTCCAAGAATCTAAATGCCATAACCATTTCTAATGTTCCACTCATATAGTTAACTCCATAAAATGGGGTACAAACTAACTCATTGGGTTATACCACATGAAAAAAGACCCATTCATTCAAAATACCCAAGTTGGGGGCATGTTTAATGCCCCAATCATTGAGGAAGAAATAGTTGCTTGTAAAAAAGACCCTTTATAAAACATGGTGGATAACACACAAGTGTTCCCCAATCCATACTAAGTTGGGTGGCATGCACAATAGAGAAAATCATAATAGGTTTCTCCTACAAACACCTTAATTGGTTCACAATAGTAGGGGGAAGGAATGCCTAGTTCACAAATACAAAAAATGACTACTCCCCCAAAACCAACTGCGTCCTTAATTACACAATAGGTAGCAAGTAACCAAATGTAGACCAACATTCCTCCCTAATAGGGGTGACCAATCTTTCACCTCAACAAGTGGTGAACATTATTCCACCCAAAAGGTAGTGACCAATGTTCCAAAATAATATATACAAACTAACTTGCCACCATAACAAGTGGTAAATCCATTTCAAACATTTTCTAATCAACAACATATCTTTATTAGTCAATAAAATCTGGTGTCTAATCAACAACAAGTGTTAAACATTCAAAAAGTACCAAATAGGTAACAAGTCTTAACCTAATAATAGGGGATTAGCCTTGCTATGCAATCATTTCCTCCTACCCAAAAAATACCCCACATTCAATAAGGGCCTAATACAAAACAACTTCAATAATACATCTTTAACCAACAATGAATACCTTTTATATAGTAGGGTTTGACTAGTCAACAACATGTTCTTATTCAAACCCAACATGTATAATACCTTTCATAAAGACAAATAACTTCATCCTAACCATATTTCACTCTAAACCAGAGTCATATTGATAATTATAACTAGCATATTTACCAATAGTGTGTATCATACCAACAATATAATCCTAACCAAAGGCTATGTATTCTTAATCAGTCAATTAATTAAGCCAAAATTCCACAATACCACATTCTTACATTATACCCTAGTCAAGGCAATACACCTTTGACTTCCCAAACATAATTTTAATAAGATGTACCATCTAGATTTATATCCCAATAAATGTAATAAATGAAAGATTCAATTATAGTTATTTAGATTAGGAAGTACACAAAAAAGTTTAAATTGGATGAATTATTTTCACATCCATTCAACATTGAGTACCTTCAAATACCATTTCTTCTAGGTTATAAACCACCAAAGTTTGATAAATACAAAGGCAAAGGTGTCCCTAAGAAAAATTTGAAATTAAAATTGTTGCTTACATGCCAGTGGCCTATGACAATATCTACTTGCTTCTCCTTTTCCCCAAAAGTTTAGTTAGATAAGCTTTGGAGTGGATTCTCAAACTACCAAACATTTTATATTTAAATTTGATGAACATTCATATAAATTTGTAAAATATTTCTCCTATAATCTTGAACATAAGATGAATTTGGTTGATTTGGGTCAAGCTAGATAAAATATTGATGAGAGTTTTGAAAGCTACTTGCAATGATGGAGAACACTTGCTAGTCATTTCATGCACAATTTACTTGATAAATAATTGGCAATTGTGTTAACCAAAAACTTGCACAATGAGATATCTTATCACCTTGAGCTTCAGTTTGCTCACACATTTGAGAAGATGATTAAAAATGGTATATAAATTTAGAAGGTCTTTATTAATAAAGGGATAATCAAATTTTCTTCTCCTAATCATAACCAAAATCATAACCAGAGCCAAAATTAGAATAAAGGCCAAAACCAAAACTAAAACCCAATTTAGACGTAGGCTCCTACACCACCTCAAACCAATATTTTGAAAAACCCAAAGCCTTTAATCACAACAAGAATGGTGTCACTAATGGAGTTATTGAATCATGCCTTGTCCAAACTATGCAAACACCATCTACTCAACCAGCTCTGTAAATCTAGCCATTTCCATGTATACAATTACTCTTGCCTCTTCCTTTGAAAATACCTCCTCCAATAAAAAGACCTAATGATATAATATTTAGTGATTTGAAGAACCAATTGAGTCAATATTCTAAAAATTAACCATTAACAATATGATTAGTTGGCCCATTTTGAAGTTGTTCCCTAAAGGTATTCGTTTCCCTAATTGGTATAAAGAACACAAATTTTATGACTATCACTAATTCAAAGGTAATTCTATATGTTGAAGTGTTAAATTAAGGTACCTCATTCAAAACATGTTGGAAAATGGAGAGATTGAGTTGTCTAATAGGGTTTCTACTTCTAATCAGAATGTAGGTTTTTACCAAAATCCTTTTCCACAAAATAATGCTAACAATCAGAATCAATAACCACCAATTCCACCTCCACAATAACAACAAAAAAATAAAAGAAACACCATAAACATTAGCCATAAAATGAATGGAACCAAGGTCAGAATGAGTAAACTAGCCAAAGGGCCTATCACATCATCATATATGACTACAATAAAGTTTTAGGTTGTATTATGGGTGGTTATATAGCCACTATTACCATCAACTCTAGGAAAAATATAAATCACCCACAACCATTTCCTAATAATGCCTATTAGCCTCCCTATGTTGATAATCTTCCATTGACCTGTGATCATATCCATACATAATAACAACCAAAGATTACCATCCCAAGCCCTTCTCCTACTTCCTCTAGTTATAATGACCCTTTACCCAATCCAAATTATATAATCACAACTTAGTGGAATAAATTTTAGGCCCACAACCACCTTTTATCAATGATCTCATTCAATCCATGATACCAACTAAGAGTAAGCCAATTACCAATATTAAGGAGAAAACTTGTGATATTTTGGAGCAACTACAAAAGATGTACATACAAATATTTGTTTTAGATTTGTTGCATACCTCTACTATCCACAAGAACATCCTTACAAAAATCTTAAGCCAATCCCAAGTGTCAAATGGTATTACATAAGATAAATACCAAGCTTTGGTCAGACACCTAGCTTCTGGCCAATAATTGACCTTCAACCAAAGTGATATGTCATCCCTGGGCCCTCTCCATAGTAACCCATTATGTATTGAATTTTTCATAACATGAAACAAAGTTAATCATGTCCTCATAGACAATGGATTGGGCCTCAATATTGTGTCCTAATTTAGTCAAGCATCTGGGATACATGATAACTAACCTTCAACTAAAGACCATTACCATCAAGGCCTACAATAATGAAGAATAATAATCATATGAGATAATTTTTTTGCCAATTATCATTGTGCCCTTCACCCATGACACACTTTACCATGCAACTTACTTCTAAGATGACCATGGATACATTAAATATAGACAATACCTTTCACCTTACATGAATATATCAAGTTCCCTCATTTTGAGATGGAGGTAACTATTCCTAAAAACCTATAGCCATACCAATCTTGTAAACACTTGGAGGATGAGTATGAAATTTATAATTATAGTTTTGGCTTAGACCCTAAACCTAATAAGGATAAAAACATACTTGTTGAATTACCAAATTCTAATTATATAGACCTTGATAGCCGTGCCTCTACTTCCTCTATGCCCCCTCTTGAGATATCTAATCATTTTAGCATCTCTAAAATAGGCCCAGGAGAATACCTCGTGTATAACACATTCCATGTAGCTAACCTTCCACAAGCCCCTAAATCCTATGGAAGACCTAAATCCAAGATCATTTACATAGAATGGTAATATAAAGTCAAGTTTAATGCCCAAGATCCTAATATTTTCACATTGACCACTAGCCAAGAATGAGATCCACTTATTGAAGATTATTCTTGGCTTTATAATGTTGACTTGGTTGATTGTTAACAAATAAAAAATTATCCCATCCATAACTAGATCATAAATAATAAAGCTTATGAAGGTAGAGACCTGGGGGCATATCAACAAGGTACTCTTGAGCCAATATTCATGACCAGGTACAAGGGAACTCATGATATTTAATTTAAACCATGTAAGAGTGACCCTGCATACTATATTTGTGTTTTTACACCAATGATTAATGATGATGATGTTGGTAATGATGTAGAGTTTTATTATAGTATATACAATAACCTAGCTAATACCAATTTACTTGACCCTCATACTATCTATACCATTACACCTATCATTCATCCTTCACCACTTTTACTTCATCATCCTCAACTCATAGACTTGGACTAATAATAATCTATAGTATCACTTGATGAGTTCAATAATGATGAGGCCATTTGTGACTTCTTGGGCCTAAAAGACCATAATCCTCTTAGAGATCATACACAAGGTTTATCTATCACATTGGATCATGTTACCTACTTCAGAGAGTGGGTAAAATCCCATTGTAAAAAATAAAATAAAAATCAAACATTAAGGTCCTAAAGTGAAAACCTTCTTAAGGTGCTTTTAGACTTGGTAAAAATTAAAGGAAAATGCTAATATCTTGATGAAAACCTATTTTAGGCACCACTAGATGGGGTTGTTCACCCTTCCTCAAATGAAGCTCTTGTTACCACCAAGGCCACAGTCATATTTGGGTCTGAAATCAATGAAAATGATTAACAATATTTTGAACATACTGTCTAAGAATGTCCAAAAATATTTGTTACATGGCCCTTGCCACCATTAGGTGATTCTGATTCATCCTATTTAGGGGAATATGACAAGCCAATATGATAAAAGGACTTTGATATTTCCAACTAATTCCCTTAATTTTTTACTCTCTTGGAAGATGGTCCTACACTCCTTATGGAAGACACTTCTAAAGTCAACATTGGAACATTGAATGATCCAAAGTGGATCAAACTAGGTGCATCCATCATTGAAGAGGAGTGTGAAGTTCTTACAATTATCCTTAGGGAGTTCATCAACATTTTTACATGGGCTTATTTCAACATGTCAGGTTTGGACCCCACCTTGGTTTTACATCATCTTGTTGTACATCTTAATGCCAAGCTAGTCAAGTAGAAACTGAGGAAAATGCATCTTTGTATTTATATATTAATCAAGAAAAAACTATAGAAAATATTATATGTGGGATGAATTCATCCTATTGATTATTCAAAGTGGATCTCTAATACTGTGCCAGTCAGAAAAAATCCAGAAGTTATTATATTATGAATTGATTTTTGTGACATTAACAAGGCTTACTCAAAGTACGACTTTCCTTTTTCAAATATCAACATGATTTTGGACTCCACAACTAGGTATAAAATTATTTATTTCATGGATGGTTTTTAAGGATATAATTAAATTAGAATTTCACTGAGGACCAACACAAGACAATGTTCATCACTCTTTAGTGAACATTCTATTATCAAGTCATGCCTTTTGGCCTTAATAATGTAGGGCAAACATACTAACGGGCCATGATAATGATTTTTCATGACATGATATATGATATAGATGAGGACTATGTCAATGAAATCTTGGGTAAATCCAAGACCCATGCCAAACATCCATCCATACATTAAAATATCTTTTAATAAATTTAGGCGTGTAAGGTATGACTTAATCCTAAAAAGTGTCTTTGGCATAACCTATAGAAATTTTTTATTCTTCATTATCTCTCATACGTGAATTGAAGTCCATCTAATTTAAGTCAAGGCCATTACCAAAATGTTTGCTTCCTCCATTTTGAAGAAAATCTATAGTTTTTAGGGCAATATTCAATCAATCAAATACTTAATATCACAATTGATCGATAAATGTCATTCACTACCAATTTAATGGAATAAGGTTGATACTTTATCATGGAATGTAGATTTAAAGAGGGCCTTAAACCAATTGAAATAATACTTGGCCAATCCACCTATTTTATTTCTACCTACACCAAAAATATCATTGTTATTCTATATGTCTACAACTAAACATGCCTTGAGGGAAATGTTGGCACAACCTGATGAATAGGGGAAGGAACATGTCATCTATTACCTAATACACACATTGATCATGTATGATCATAATTATACACCAATATATAAATCTTGTTAAGCTATGGTCCTTATTGCATATAAGTTGTGCTACTACATGCTAAATAATAAGATCATTATCATTGTAAAATTAGATTTGCTCAAGTATCTACTTTTAAAAATAACTTTATAGGGTCATATGTCTAAATGGATCATGATTTTAAGTGAGTTAGAGATTGAATATTCTAAACAAAAGGCCATGAATGGACAAATAATCACTGACCAACTTGAAAAATATCCTCTTTGTGACACTTAAATACTCACATTTAGGTTTTTAGAAGAGTCCATCATGACCATAATAGAAACACCTCCTAAAGAGCAATAATGGAAAATTTATTTTTATGGTTATTTCATGTCTCATAGCTTGGTATTAGGACTATTGTTTATAACACCATAGGGGGATCTCATTTACAAGTCATTTTGTATCAGTTTTCCTTGTACCAATTGTTGGGTGAATATTTTGTTGACCAGCTAACTGGTGACCAAAATAGTTCCTATCGCCACAGCATAGGGAGATGGGTCGTCCTGGTGTGCAACTTTACTACATCAACCAGAGTCAAATCTCTCCTCTCATCAAGGGGAGGTTCCCTATTAAATATGCAGAGCTATATACAATATAAATAAGTAAAAAGTAAGACATGGGGTGAGACAAACCATCCATCTCTCTTCTTTCAGAGATGATGCACAAAGACAAAGGAGAAAATCCTAGCTATAAATGCTGAAGGCACTTCTCTTCTTTCAGAAGTGTCCTTACAAGAAACAGCAAGAGTTTCTTTCAAATAGTGAAATAATCAGTGATCAAAAGGGTGTAGTAACAGTAGGATGAAACAGAGCACAAAGTCTCCACCTCAACTGCCCAAAGAGTATAACAAAAAGGATAATGGGGGCACAAAGTCATCCTAAAATCCTCACATAGAAATAAAGGAAAAACATAGACTAAAAACAATGGTGAAAGCATAAAGTCTTCTCACAGTCATTTTCAGGACACCTCCCTTTTTACCTTCACTAATTCTACTTGCCAAATTAAATGAATAAGAACACCTTCAAAAGATAGACGTAAGAATGATCTCTTAAAATGATATAAGCCAAAATAGCACAAATTTTGTAAACAACCTACTTTCTCATTTAGATAAAAAAATGAAATTACAATCTGAGCTCAAAGTCTCAGTCTTCTTCTTTCAAAATGGGCAGAGTTTCACTTCTGGTAAGGGGAAGATCTCCTTTGTAACAAATGAGATATTACAATAAATAGGGGAAGAAAGGAGGCCTTTTGGCACCCTTTTCACAAATGACCCATGCACGTTCCCATCATTGGGAAGAGCACACCGCTTAAACGTCATATGAGAAATCGTGGGCCACACCGTTTGTCGTTTGCGCCTCCTAATGATCAATTCACAAACATTGTATCACCTACTGGAGTAACTCCTTGAGTCGACACCTCCTTTCACCACTTGGATGCTTTGTTCATTTCTGCACTTGGTCTTTATTCTGATTTCAATAAGTGACACGTGGGGCGTTCCACTGCTGAAATAGGTAAGACACGTGGCAGCATCCGATGGGTTTATAGAAGTTTTAGGCATCCTCTGAAGGTCCTATGGAAGAGGACATATGTTAGCTTCCACTCTCTTTAAAAATAATACAGAAGCATTTAGGACTTGTTCATATTCATCATGGATGATGACACTTATCAGCTTCTATTGAGTTCTACAAGGGATACCTGGCACATTCTGCTAGCTTTAGAGAAAACATGTTAGAGACCTCTGCATTGGCTACTTGGCACCCTCCATGGAACTGCTTTCCCTGGTGTAAATTTTGACATTCATGGGCCCATCACACCTTGAAATTTCTTCAGCTTTTCCTTTTATTTAGCTTTTCTTTTGCTTCAGATTTTCTTCTGCTCCCTTTCCTCCTTGGTATTTTTTGTGTACATTTTCTCGCAGACAAAAAGCCTACAAGAATAGGCTTGCATGCTTCTTCGGATTTTCTCCCTGGTGGGTTCTTACTTCTTCGATGAGCTTTTTCCATGGGAAAAAATCCCAAAAGAATTCCTTCAAAAAAAATGTCCAAAGTAAAGTTTCTTGTTACTTGGCCATTTGTTCTTTTCTATTTCTTCAGACTTTTTCTCTGGGTGAATTCCTTGGGACAAAAGGTCTGAAGGAATTTTGCCTTAACATTTTTCTGAGAAAATCTTCCCAAGAGAATTCTTCGTTATTTTGGTTCAACAGTTTAATGGTTCAAGAGCTCATTCTTCGTTATTTGGCTAAGTCCTTTTGATCTTTTGTGCCAAGCACATTGAACTAACTTGGTTATTGAACCTATTGAACCTTTGAACCAAAATGGTTCAAAGTTCAATGGTTCAAACCTTTGTCCTTTATCATTCACCGATTGAACTCTTTTGATTAAACCAAGGCACTGAACCAATCCTAAAAATGACCAAGTGTTGGAAACTTGTTCTTTTGAGAGCTTGCTTCTTTCTTGCAGAGTCCGTAGAAATCAACTTGTGAAGCCTGTAGAACTTGGCCTACAAAGTCTATAGATTCAAGCCTGCAGAGTCTGTAGATTTATAGAAAGCTTGAAAAAAGAGGAATTTGAAAGCTCTAAATAAATTTTGAGAAGGGAAGAGAGAATTTTTTGGTATTGTAGGACCAAGATAGCTCATATGTTGTTCCAAAAATGAGTGACATTTTTGGGGACCAACAGCTGGCTCTAGTTGGGGAACTTCCTTCTATTGCAAAAATCGATTGAAGGGAGTACAATCTAGAATATCCAGTGCCTTAGAAGCATGCCATTGGGCTATGGAGTCATGCTACCCAAAAAAGAAAGGCTCCAAAAAATGAAAACAAAAGAACAAAACTAAACTAAAGACTATACAGATATACATATGTACAGGTGAACTTATCTGATACTTCAAGAATTGAAGTACTTTAGATGCTGCTCCTTGTGAGGCAAAGAAAAGGGGATGCCATCCTAATAAACTAGTAGGAAACCATTCTATCCCCAGAAATGGTGATGAGTGAATGGAGCTCTCCACTAGGAAACCAATTTTTTGTGTCTTCTTCTTGGCTCTTTCTTCTTCTTGCCCCATGGTGGGATGTGGTCTTCAAACTGAAAACCATAACTCCTTGCTCTCCTTGCAAAGGGTTCTTTTGCCTGATTTTGATTTGCAGTAACATGGTCCACCATCATAACTTGTTGTTCTATTGGTCCAATCTAGCACATGCTTTGATTGTTAGCATCAGACCCTTGACAAACCATCAGTTCAACATCTCCTTTGATGTGAAGGAGTTTGACCTCTTCACCCTGAGCAGTGTTTAATCCAAGTAATAGAGATCTATATCCAACTATGGAAGAAATGTTGCCATCGGATTCCAAGATCTAATCATCATCAAAAGCTGATCTTCTATCAAATTTATCTTCATTAGAGATGGAAGATCTTTCTTGATTTGTATTGTGCCCTACTAATTCTTCTGATGCCTTATTTGAATTGAATCCTGGATTGCCAACTATAGGACTTTCATTAGCTGAGATAGGAGCATCATCCATGGTCAAGAAGTAATTACCCCTGCCTAAAGGCTCAAATAGAATTTGAGCTGTAGGGGCCGATGTTTAGGTGACCACAATTTTTGCTTCAGATAGGTCCACACTTGGTTTTCCATCAATGTCCAATTACTCAAGATTGACTTGCAGAGATTTAAACTTAGTCATTTGAATTTTGGATTCCTTGACATGATTAATCATGGCAAATGACTAAGATGGATTTGGAAGAGAGGATGGGAGTTCATCCTTTTGATTTTTAGGAGGGGGAGAAGTGATCTATGAAGTTGAAGTAAATAATGTAGAGATGTTCAATGTACTTACTTCTTTGGTAATCACTGGGTCCTTTGACTGAAAAGGAAGAGGGCTTCTCTGCTCAGCAATTGAAATTACTAGTTGGGGTCGCTCGTCTATCTTCTCTTTGTCAACTTGCTGTATTGACTGATTCTCAGACTTGGTGAATATGGTGTATGATCTTTTGACTGCTTCACCTTCACTTCTGGGTTCATCCTGGTAATTTAGGAAACCAATGTGGGAGTCACTAGCTGATTCTTCTAGATCCTCCCTAAAGAGATCAGCACCATTTTCTTGCTCTAACTCAGGTTAGAAATAGGAAACATGCTCTGTTTCCATATATCCAACTACTAAGTTTGTTGGAGGTGCTTCAAGGGTAAGATTCCTTTATGGGGGAGGAAGAAGATTTTGTTACCCTTGACTTCTAGTAGCATTGCCTTGATATGGCTAATTAGGGAATGTCCTCCTTGGTATATCTTTATATAGAGGAGCAGAAGACATACTTTGTGCCATTTGCTTTTTCAAGGCTAGCAATTCATTTGCCAACTTTTGCACCATTGGATCAGTGGTGCTTGTAGATGAATATTCAAAAGATGATGAAGCTCTATTTGTATTAGGATCTCTCCTTATCTTTCCTACCAAGATAAGGTCATCTTCTAGCTCAGTAGCCAATTCTTGAGGAGCCTCAAGGTCTATGTGTCTAGCCCATCTCAATAGAAAACTCACTTCAGGTAGTTGTGAGTTAATGAAGAAACACATGAGATTCTAAGGTGTTAGTTGGGTGATCATGGGAATCCTATGCCTCAGCTTGTTGAACTTGGAAATGAAGTCCCTCATAGGTTCATGGGGCTCCTTCTTCATCTATGTGAGTTGGGTCAGCAAGGCATGTGCATCTTCTGTGGGCTTGAATCTTGCTTCAAAATTGGCTTTAAGTGTATCTCAGTCAGTCACTGATCTAGCTTATAGATGGTAGAACCAGTCTGCAGCAGCACCTTATAGTGTCTCCATAAAAAGCTTGACTACCACGTATTCAAATTCCACCCCTATAACACCACAAGCTATGATGAAGGCTACAATGTGTTCATCAGGGTAGACTATCCCATCACCAAATAATTTGGGTAAATTCTTTCTTGAACTATGTGGAAGTTCATGCAAAGGTGGAGTCAAGTTGAGTGGGCCAAAAGAGTTACCCCAAGGGCCTCGAACTGCCATGATTTAATTAAGAAAAATAGAGATAACAAATCTAGACAGAGTGGCTAAATTACAAAACAAAAATGGAAAAGGACTGGCTCAGCTTTAGCTTGAGGCTTGAGGCTTCAAACTGTGCACTCTTTCCCAGTAGCTCTGGTTTTGCAGACCAAATAAAATAATGGAGGTGGAGGAAGATGGTAATGGATGAAAATAGTAAGGCTATAAATGGATAATGGGTAAGACCTAGATGGGAGTCACTAGACTCTATAATGGATAAGGGAAGGAACTGCTTCAATCTGAAACTTGAGGCTTCAGACTCCACGTTCATCCCCAGAAGAGTCACCAAAAATTGTTGGGTGAATATTTTGTTAGCCAGCTAACTGGTGATCAAAATAGTTCCTATCACCACAACATAGGGAGATGGTTCATCTTGGTGTGCAGCTTTACTACATCAATTAGAGACAAATATCTCCTCTCATCAAGGGAAGGTTCCCTATTAAATATGTAGAGCTATATACAATATAAATAAGCAAAAAGTAAGACACAGGGGTGGGACAAAACATCCATCTCTCTTATTTTAGAGATGATACACACAAACAAAGGAGAAAATCCTAGCTATAAATGCTGAAGGCACTTCTCTTCTTTCAAAAGTGTCTTTACAAGAAACAACAAGAGTTTCTTTTAGATAGTGAAATAACCAGTGATCAAAAGGGCGTAGTAATAGTAGGATGAAATAGAGCACAAAGTCTCCACCTCAACTGCCCAAAGAGTATAAAAAAAGGATAATGGGGACACAAAGTCATCCCAGAATCCTCAACACAGAAAGAAAGGAAAAACATAGACTAAAAACAATGGTGAAATCACAAAGTCTTCTCACAGTCATTTTTAGGACACCTCCCTTTTTACCTTCACTAATTCTACTTGCAAAATTAAATGAATAAGAACACCTTCAAAAGATAGATGTAAGAATGATCTCCTAAAATAATACAAGCCAAAATAGCACAAATTCTATAAACAACCTACTTTCTCATTCAGATAAAAAAATGAAATTACAATCTTAGCTTAAAGTCTCAGTCTTCTTTCAAAATGGGCAGAGTTTTTCTTCTGGTAAGGGGAAGATCTCCTTTGTAACAAATGAGAGATTAAAATAAATAGGGGAAGAAAGGAGGCCTTTTGGAACCCTTTTCATAAATGACCCATGCATGTTCCCATCATTGGGAAGAGCACACTACTTAAACATCATATGAGAAATCATGGGCCACATCGTTTGTCATTTGCACCTCCTAATGATCAATTCACAGACATTATATCACCTACTGGAGTAACTCCTTGAGTCGACACCTCCTTTCACCACTTGGATTCTTTGTCCATTTCTACACTTGGTCTTTCTTCTAATTTCAATAAGTGACATGTGGGGCATTTCACTGCTGAAATCGACAGGACATGTGGCAGCATCCACTGGGTTTATAGAAGCTTTGGGCATCCTCTAAAGGTCCTATGGAAGAGGACATATGTTAGCTTCTACTCTCTTTAGAAACAATACAGAAGCATTTGGGACTCATTTAGATTCATCACAAATGATGACACTTGACTTCTATTGAGCTTTGCAAGGGATACACGGCACGTTCCACTGCCTTTAGAGAAAACATGTCAGAGACCTCCGCATTGGCTACTTGGCACCCTCTATGGAACTACTTTCCCTAGTGTAAATTTTGACATTCACGGGCCCATCACACCTTGAAATTTCTTTAGCTTTTCCTTTGCTTCATCTTTTCTTTTGCTTCAGCTTTTCTTTTGCTCCCTTTCCTCCTTGGTATTTTTTGTGTACATTTTCCCGTGGACAAAAAGTCCACAAGAATTGCCTTGCCTACTTCTTCAGCAAGCTTTTTTCGTCAAGCAAAAAGCCTAAAAGAATTCCTTCAGACAAAATGTCTAAAGGAAAGTTTCTTGTTACTTGGCCATTCATTCTTTTCTATTTCTTTGTACTTTTTCTCCAAGTGAAATCCTTCGAATAAAAGGTCTGAAGGAATTTTTCCTTAACATTTTTCTGAGAAAATCTTCCTGAGAGAATTCTTCATTATTTTGGTTCAACATTTCAATGGTTCAAGGGTTCATTCTTCATTATTTGGCTAAGTCCTTTTGATCTTTTGTGCCAAGCACGTTGAACCAACTTGGTCATTGAACCCATTGAACCTTTGAACAAAAATGGTTCAAAGTTCAATGGTTCAAACCTTTGTCCTTTATCATTCACTGATTGAACTCTTTTGATTAAACCGAGGCACTAAACCAATCCTAAAAATGACCAAGTGCTGGAAACTTGTTCTTTTGAGAGCTTGCTTTTTTCTTACATAGTCCATAGAAATCAGCCTATGAAGCCCGTAGAACTTGGCTTGCACAGTCCATAGATTCAAGCCTGCAGAGTCTGTAGATTTCTAGAAAGCTTGAAAAAAGAGGAATTTGAAAGCTTAGAAAAAATTTTGAGAAGGGAAGAGATAACTTTTTGATCTTGTAGGACCAAGATAGCTCATATGTTGTTCCAAAAATGAGTGACATTTTTGGGGACCAACACCAATAACATGGATGAGTATGAAGCACTTATTATAGGGATTCATTTAGAAGTACAATGGATAATTTAAGATATACTAGTTTATGGAGATTCACAACTTATTATTAATCAAGTTATAGACCAATTCCAAACCAAGGATGATAATATTGTACCCTATAAATCCATGGTGGACACTCTTAGCAATAAATTACCCACCTTTAGTTTAAACAAATATCATAGGCCAATAATAGAATAATAGATGCCATGTCTACAAATGGTTCTATGATATGCATCATAAATAAGGAAAGAGATTATCAATTCTTAATTGAACATATTATAGTGCATGTTCATGATCCCTTAGTTGATGAGATGATCTATGATATTATTATTCCTAGTTCTACACTGTATGCTAAACTATACAATTACCTTCATGACCAAGTCCTCCCACCTAACCTATCTTGAAAAATAAAAAATCATTCATCCACCAAGCCTATTATTATACCTTACTTGGACCTACAATCTATTAGAGAAGCTTTGATAGAACTCTACTTTATTGTTTAACCTTGATAAAATGTGGATTAGTGTTGAGGGAAGTTTACAAAGGGGTTTATGGGGCCCACACCAGTGGGGCCATCTTTGCTAAAAATTTAATGTGTACTAGTTATTATTGACCAAACATGGAAGTAAATGTTGTTGCATAGGTTAAGAGGTGTATACAATGTCAGAAGCATGCTAATTTTATACATGTTCCATCTCAAACACTTAAGCTAATGACTACACCATGGTTATTTTCAATATGGGGACTCAAACTCATAGAAAAGATTAAACCTACTTCCTCATATGGACATCAACATATCCTTCCCACAACAAAGTACTTCAATAAGTGGGTGGAATTCATTCCCCTCATGTGATAGGCAAGCAAATATCCAAATTAATTTTCAATCACCTCATCTACTGCTATGATATTCCCTCTGACATTATATCTAATAATGGTAGTTCATTAAAAAATAATGATTTCAAAACCCTTTGTGCTAAATATAATATTACCTAACAGTTTTCCACTATATATTACTTACAAGGTAATGGCCAAGTAGAGTCATCTAAAAAAAACATTGTCAAGATTCTTAAGAAGATCATCAATGATATTGATCATGATTGGCACATGTAACTTTTTCATTCCCTTTGGGCTTACCAAACCAATTTATGTACTCCAACAATAGCAACACCATATTCCATAGTTTATGGAACTAAGGCCATTATTACTATTGAGATAGAATTACCTTATCTATGCATTTCATTGAAACATATCCTTGATAATGAGGATTACAAAGTAGCTCATCTCTAAGAGATGGAACTTTTAGATGAAAAAATATAGGGAAACAATGAATAGAAGGCATACCAAAATTAGTTACATGGTCAATATAAAAATCATGTGAAACATAAATAATTTGAGTTTGGTGACCTTATACTCAAAGAAAATTAGAAGAACACCAATGTTGAATGTAAGAAAAAGGGCAAGTTTAAGCTTAATTGATTGTGACATTATGTGATTGTTGCTAACTATAGTTATGGAGCATATGGGTTGGCTATGCCATAATGAGATGAAATTTATGAACCAATTAAGATAATACATCTCAAACACTTTTTCTCTTGAATGACCTAAAGTTTTGTCTATGAGGATTGTTCATTTTGTGTCACAACTATTATATTATATATTATACCATATATAGTTTCTCTCATAACTTCCCTATTGGATGAAGCTTTGTTTTACCTCCCCTATTACAATTTTGAGCTGATTTATAATTCATTAATACTTTAGACACTTTTAGTGATTGGATTCAGATGTAGTTTCAGCATTTGATTCACTCTTATGACTCTTTGAGTGCAATCTTTCATAAAGGGGTAGTATCTTGGGGAAGTATGATAATGGTTTGGAAATTGCATATTTTTTTTAGCAAACATTCTATATCACTTACCTATGCCATTGTTCCCTATATCCTAGGGGAACCTACTTGTGTCATTGTTTCCTATAGACTGAGAACAACCCTTTACCATGCCTTACCTTATCATTGTTTCATACCCTACCATTTTCCTATTCATGAACATGTTGTTACTTAGTCAGATTATTCATTGTAGGGTAAACTATAGTGTCTTGAGGTCCATTTGGATTATGTAGGTATTGATCAATATTTTTTAAAGTCAGATCAACCACCCTTATTTCCATTATCTCATTGTTTTATGAACAACCTAAGCCACATTCTTGCCATTTTTTGAGGACCTAAATCATTCTCTCACCATTTTGAAATTCACTTTTATGGGTGTTTTTGCATTTGAAATTACTGCATTAATGTACCCTATACCTCTCACATTCTTGTCATTTTATGAGTCACTTTTTTGGTATATTTTACATTTGAAATTAATGCACTAATGTACCCTAGGCCTCTCTCAGCCCTTGCCATTTTGTGATACCATTCATATTTTTCTCTAAAAGTTGATTATTGTTTTTGTCATCACTTTTCTTCAATCCCACATCTTTAGAGAACTACATTTGGCCTAAATTCCATGTTGGAACTTGTGTCCATAGGATTATGTAGGCATTATCCATTCATTTAGTGTATTTGGAGATAACTAAACCAATCCTTCCTTATTTTTCTATTTCTCCTAACTATTCTAGTGTTGTTATTACCTATAGCCTAAGGGCAACCTTTTACCAATCCTACCTTTGCCATTATTCCCTATAGCCTAGGGGAAACCTTTGTCATCGTACCTATGTTGTTGCTCCTTATAGCCTAGGGGAAACCTTTGTTCTAAGCAAGGCTCCTTATAGATTAGTTGTTTGTTCATTTGCCTTAGATTAGTTGTTCATCTTATTTATTCATTTGATTAATCTTTATTGCATTGTATCTTTAAATTCGTTCATTTTTTTATATGCATTGGATTTATTTTCTTTAATTTAGTTTATCTATTACTCTTGCTTGAACTCTTGTGTTTCTTTTTGTTATTTTAGATTGGTTGTTTATCACACTACCTTATCTTAGTTGTTTATTCCATCTACCTTAGTTTAGTTATTAAATTCATTTATTTTTTTAATTGGTTAATGACTAACATTATTTCTTTTGTTTGTGTTTTAGTTATTTCTTTAGGTTGTTTATTAGGTTTTATTTGATTGGTTTGTTTATTTTGGTTGGTTTTTAACCATCTTATTTTATTGTGCCCTCTTTTTTTCTCAGTTTCCATATAATTATTACATTTTATTTACACTTGAGTCTTGATTAACCATATCTTCTACTTGAGTTTTAAATATGTGTATTCATTCCTATACTTAGTTTATTATATTATATTCACACTTGTCTATATTTTCATTTAAATTAAGTTTTCCATGCCTAGGATATACATTGTTATTATAGTTGTCTATAGCTATGATTTGTAATATCACAAACTACAACAAAAATTAGGCCAAAGGAGCTATCAAAAATGTCATCAATAATATTTATCCTTGTTCACAAGTTGCATACCTAAAACAAATCCATTCCCATAATAATAAAATCACAATGACTATACTGTGTGTTAATAAGGATGTGCATCTCTGAGCAAGAATATACTATAGGTCATAAACATGAACATATAAAAATAGAGTCTAACATCTCATATACATGGCATATATTAAATGAAAGAGCATACATGTTTGAATTGAAATAAACATTAACATTAAAAATTAATCACATCTAAGCATGGAGCCATGACCAATCATGATAAATCAAACAAATAGATCACCGTGTGTGTGTGTGCGTATACATATCCAAAAATAAAAATTGATGTATAAGTCCATATACTAAATATAAATGTCATATATCTTGAATAATAATTTCATATACATCATGACTATATACATGTCATAATGCTAAAATAAAAAATACTACAGAGCTATACAACATCATCTCTGACTCTATCAGTCCATAGGTCCTGTAGGAGGTGGTCATGGTGGTCTTGGTGGTCATGGATACTATAATAACTAACCTAATGCTATTGTACCATGATTCCTAGTCCTAAACCAATATGACCTACTACCATCCCTCTATGCATCTCATACCTTGAAAGTAAGAATCTGTTAATCTCTCAAGACTGTAGTCTCAGGCTCATAGATAGTAGGAGGCCTTGTCCTTAGCCTAAAGGCTCTCCAAAACCATTTTATGAAATTGTCTATGAGTTATCACCTCATGCCTCATCCTATTTATGTTAGAGCCTCTAAACATCTGTTAGGGCTTGATCCCTCTCTAGTATGTCCTAACACTTGACTACCTATATTTGTCCATGTATTTGTGTCATGTAGGCCACCTCTACCTTTATTTGGTCAATCATTGAATTAAGGGTAGTAACCAAACCATCCCTAAGGGTAATTTGGGCCTATAATTAACCCACTCTCTTCTCTAGGACATGAATCTCACCTACTCTAGATGTAATCTCCTCCTTGAGCATGACACTATCTCTACATACTTTATTTATACCAAATGACCCTACCTATCCTAGATCTATAGATGTACCTATTATACATATTATGCTAGGGTCTATCATCATAACTTGTGTACCAACAAACTCATCACCCCCACTTTCCCCATCATCGTAATCTCCACCCCCACTATTGTGCTAACTACTATCAATAATAGTGGCACCACTGCTCATCTCATCCTTAACCTCACTCTCTTCATCTACATCCATCTGATCTCCACCCATAAGCTATACCTACCTAGCTTATACCTATCCATACTTTACCTACCTAGCCTATACTTGTCCATCTTGAACATGTCTTAGTGTCTACTATGGTGTTATCAATCTTAGAGGATAACCCTATACCCAACATAGAACATAAGTCAATATCACACCTACATCTATTGAGATACTAGCATAAGCCCATAGAGTTAATGTAACTCCTCCATAAATTCCAAAAACCATGCTCCTAAGAATCAATAGAATCACACAACTAATCTCCTATGTGTTGTGTTTAAACCATCTCAGGTCAGTAGGGAAATCATGCAGCATACCAAACTATCATAACACTCAATTAGGCATGTAATCCTTGACAATTTAGGTCTACTACTTATCAAGAAGCACTAAAAAGTGATGAAACTCATGTAAAAATTATCCCATGACCATTAAAATTGATATGGTTAGTAGAGATGCCAAATGAATAACTCAGCCATCAACTCATCAAGACTAAACCAATAGAAATATATCTCATCATGGTGTCCTATCCAACATGTACCTATCTAAACCCAACTATATGCCACTAAATCTTAGGGGAATCTTACCTATCTCTATCTAACTGGATGCTCAATAGTTATGTGGTCCCCATCACCAAACCTAGAGCAAAGTAAACGTGCTAATACTCTAGCCTCCTTGATAAGCCATGATGTGCAAGTCTTTTTATAACTAGGCCAATATTACTGGATCCCAAGTAAATGTAGTCATATCATTCATCATATCCCATATCACTCCACTTAAGCCTATATGAAATAATCATCTGCTCTTGTAAGGTAGAAATATGCCACTAACAATAGCCATTAGAATGATGACCTCTTTATTAATTAGTGCTAGTGGTAGTAGGTCCTTTGGGGCCATATCATCTAATTGAATATCAATGTATGTCTCTAGTAGATTAATGTCAACCTTCTCATGTAACATGGGAATGTCCCTATATCTAATCAAATCATCTAGTAAAAATTGTTACTATCTAGGCTTTATCCAAAATAACCTCTGACCTCTCATAGGTATCTTGAGGATACACCATGTATTTTTGATCATCACTTTAGCCTCCCCTATCAACAAGTAGAGTGTAGAATTATTTGAGTGCCACCATTCTACCAATGCACTCAAATAATCTTGATATGCTGTGATCATGGGCATATGTACTATGTCTAGTAAACTCACAATAAATAAAAATGCCACCATGTCCTCTATTTAAATATACAACATTTATAAATAGTGTGAACATTAGTCATACACTATCAATATCTCAATCCACTCCTACAACCACAAATAGCTTTGCATTAGCCTACATTGCTATCTCACATGTACCTACTCTTTTAATCCTCTCTCTTATAGGTTTAACTAATGGTTATGCCTTATTAAATACATACTTTCCCTAAATTTACCCTAACTAGTGTTTTATGACAAAGTCGCCAATTTCCTAGGAAATTAGGCGAAGTCATCATTTTTATTTTGCATGAAAATGGTGACTTTGCCTATTTTAGGTGAAATCACCAATTTGATGATTTCCAAGGAAATTTATGAATTCATCATTTTCATTTTGCATGAAAATGGTGACTACCTATTTTATAAGAATGATCATTTGGTGATTTCCATCATTTATGGGTGAGGTTTCCATTCATTTTAAGTGAAACTACCATTTACCATTCCATGAAAACAAGGACTTCGCTAATTTTTGTTCTAGACCTAGTCATAAATGTGCAATAAATTATAAAAAAACTCAAGTGAGGTGACTTATCTATGGTCCATCGTGCGGTGGTCTCCCATGCTCCCTTACCCAATTTTTAATGTGCCTCCATCCTCATCCACACACCATTTTTCATTGCTTTTATCTCACTAAGTTAGATTTCCAATTTTCAAATGATTTGGGTGAAAATGAAAAATTTCCACCCCATTGGGTGAATATATATCTTTAAAATTTAAATTTTCACCCCTAGTGCCTAAAATTCCTTCCATTCTTTTTAGGTCTTATTTTTGAATCTGCAATCTATTTTTCATGCCATTCATTTCTACATTCATTATTTTCAACCATTTTTATCACTAAACCATGTTATTTTGAATTTTTATAGACCTATTTAACAACACTATTTTCTTTCTGTACCATGTTCTAGTTCAAACATGCATTTTATTACTAGCATGTCTTCTAGATTCATGTTGTTATTATATGCTAGATCATCATTAATTTATAATACAAGTTTATTTCATGAAATCCCTTTGACCATTTTCCTAGATGCATTAAATTATTTTGATTGATTAAGGATCTATTCTACCTTACTAAGGTAAAACCATTTTTATTACACAAGCAATATACATTGCTAGGGAAAATCACTATGCTAATAATTAGAACTGCCTTTGGAAAACTCATTATTTTGACTCATTCACCCTATTGGGGAAAATCGCTATGCTATTGATTATAACTACCTTTGGTAAAATTAGTATTTCAACCCCCATTACTAATAGACCATGTTTTTTCCTCTTAAGGGCTCATTCGATAACATTATTTACTGCCTATTTTAAGGGGGCATCCAGGGCTCATCAACCACCCTTTGGGGCATTCACCTTTTCAAACAATTGACATTTTTGACATAAATACTTTTTAATTCTTTGAGAATATGTTACTATGCCTATGTCTTGAAACATCTACTCAAACAGGGGCAAAATATAGACACTCATTTTTTACCACTTCCATGTCTAAATAGATTTCAGATCAATTTCTATCAAACTACGTAAATTAAGACTATAAATAATTAAACATCCCAAATTCATCCAAAAATTAGACATAAATACCTATAATTATGTCAATACATACCTATTTGGGTTATTACCCTGTACACAATGGTAACCTCTCATAGATTAATCCCTAGTTAGGTTATGACCTAGAAAATTGATATTTTTGACTAATTAAGGGAGGCATTCAATACAATGGTTTAAATGACCAAAATCCTAAATATAATTAATTAACCAAGTAAATCAAAACATAAATTCCATAAAAATTATAAATGTTGAGCCATGCCTCCATAAATACATAAATAAGGACATAATTTATTGCATTTGTACTCCCAAGCCTAACCCAAGGTTAGTCTAAACCTAATCATACTTAGGTTGAAGTTAATTTAAAAATTATAAATACAAGGTTTCACACTCACTTCCAACAATCTCTTTTAAGCCAAAATTATAATGCCACGTTGTTTAAGAGAGAGCTTTATTTACAATACATGCCAAATCCAAGACCAAAGTGAATAAAGGGGAGGTGTTGCCCACAAAGCAAAAGCATTGATGAAGACTCCATTGGACACAAGATGAGCACAATCCTACTTTATACCAACAACAAAGCTCTCATTGTAAGGAAAGTGAATATAAGTTCTCTTTAGTTTTCTCATTGTATCAGGTTTGATCTTTTTATATTTCTCCCCCAAGTATTTAGGCTTGGAAATGCTTGTCTTAAGCTTATTTTTTATATTTATTCTACTAACAAGTGACTAAGATTTCTTATCTTGGATTCCTATTACATACAGTAATAAGAATATGTTTATATTGAATATTACATCAATAATAATTAAGGAAGGCTAAATATAGTTCATTATTATTTTCAGCCTTAGTATTTCACCAAGATTTGGTCCATAGAATTACATAGTTATATATTTTGAATAGTAAATGAAAACAACATGTAATGATTACATTCATAACTTTATCTATAAAATAAAAAATATTTATGTCCATTATAGACATGTGTAATTTTTTTATGAAAGAAAAATATAAATTAGACCTGAGTGTTATATTTATATATGAAAATATAAAACCCCATAAAAAAGGATGAAACCCTAAAGGAAGACCTATGGGCTTTTTATGTTTTAGATAAAAATTAGGTTTACCAATATGTTTTACTTTATTTTTTATTTAGTTACTTAAAAAGGTATAAAAATTGTAGACACCTAAATCTAGCCACCAATAACCTCCAATTAGGGTTTTGACCAATTTCCACCTAAAGCGCACAATTTGTCTTTAAAACACCAAAACACGTTAAAAGATGTGAAACTGACATATTCAAGTGCCAATTTTGGTCAAAGTATCATTAAATGTGTTAATGAAATTAATGGGATAGGTAACTTTGATCAAATCATTATGAGTCAAAATACCAATTTTTTATTTGGGTGTTTTGGATTGCTCTTTTCTATCAAATTTCTTGTACGGGATGTGTTTCTTTGTTATTTGGTATTGGTAACATCCTAAATGGGATAACAGATCCAATGCATCTAACATTTACTTCCAATTCTAATTCAATTAAATTTTGGACCAATAACAAGGCATTCTGATCAATTTGAGTAATTTGTGCACAAAGTGCTTAATCATGCTTAAGAGCTAATTAATCCAAATCAAGGCCTAATTAATAATTCCATGAAAACTTATTGAAAACTTGTTTTTAGAAATGAATATTGAATATATGCATCATCAAATGACCTCATTTCTTTGGAATACATCCCTAAGCCATAAATACCACAAATATTAGGATTATGGGTCTCCCATACCTCTTTATTACCTCTCATACCTCATTAATGTCCCTTCTTTCAAATTCATGATGAAGATAATTATAGATTATAATTACATAATTCAATTTATCCATGACCACACATCTCAATCTTGAGATGGATGGTCATGGTTGATTCTGGTCATTCTTAAAAATCTATAAATAGAGAGGCCATAAACATCATTTTTAAGCTAAATTTGTGCAAAATTATAATTTAGGATTGATTCCAAAAGCTTCATGCAAACTAGTGTTACCAAACCAAATTGATTCCAAGCCAAAGCCAAAGGTGTCAAGGAGAGATGGTGGTAGCCAAGCTTCCATTGCCAAATACTTTATGAGCACAAAACTAAGCAAGCCAATACTAAAAATACATTTGGAGAAACTAAGGAAGGTGAAGGAATTCTTGTTTTTTTCTTACTTTTTAGTTGTGTTTGTCATTTATTTTTGTTATATAGCTCACCCTAATAACTAGGCATGAAGATGTTAGTTTAGTGTGTTTTTGATTTGGTTTCATTCACTAACATGATACTAATCTCCTATTATTGTTCAAATTTTTAGTTCACATAATGGCACACTCTGTGGGATGATCTTCATGAGAGCACAATCCACAAACGTTTTTTGTGTTTCATGTTTTTTATTCTCTTTTTTTATTGTTTTTGCTTTGACTAAAAACATCCAATAAATAAGTCACAAATTTTTATTTAATTAATATTTTTGTCTAATTTTTTTTCATATATCTAAATATTTCATTTATATTATCTAAAAATTTCACAATTTTTTTTTTTATATTTTAGAAGTTATAGCTGTTTTAGTAATTGTCACTTTCTATTTTTTATTTTTCTAATCAAAATAGTTAGAACAGAGTTCATAACTTTTCTATTGACTTTTTTGACTTAAATTTTTTTATATACATGCACCCTATAGTTATTTACAATATCTCAAAATTTTGTATCAAACTGACTCATATTTTAAAAGTTATGTTGAAAATACTAACTATAAGTTTTTATATTTTATGTGCAGGATTTTATGTGTTATGCGTTATATTTTATTTTTAGCCTTGTAATTTGTTATTTTCAGGTGTTCATACATTTAATATTATTTTTTTCAAAATATTTTATTTAGATTTATGCTAACATTTCCTAACCTAACATATTTACTTTTGGGGTGATGCCTTAAGGGTAGACAGGTAACTGACATACTTCAAATTTGTTAAAACATGTTTTAGACCATCTTTGGCATGATTTTAAAATGAATTAAGAACATTATTTTGGTGCCTAAAGTAACATTTAAAGTGCTTAAATAAGTGTTTTTAGAATTATTTTTCAAAGTTACAACTAAGACCAAGGGGTCAAATGAACACCACCTCATTTTTGAATTTGGGATTAAAAATGAACTCACATTTCCAAGCTTTTTGTATTCACTTAGTTGTTTAAATTAGATTTTTGTTTTGAAAAAAAGAGGGGTTCTTCATGTATGCTCTTCCATTTTTCCCCTTTATGGAACCCTTGGAATCAAAAGTGCCATTCCTATTACAAATATCCTAGTCCAAGGCTTAGAAAGAAAGTTGTCTAAAGCACTCCTCAAAAACTTGTCAAAGTTTGGGTGACCTTGAAAACAACCCTAAAGTCTTTCTATTTCATGATTTATTTATTTTTATGCAAACTTGGCTTGCAAGGGGGACTTCATCACCTCTGACGAGTTCTTTAGGAAAGCTTTGACCTTGGGTTTTACCTCCTGGTATTGACTTTATTTGGCTCCTAATTGGAGTTACACAAGGGACATAGTGGCACTTTGGATATCACACTACACTAAGTGAACAGTAGGATGTAGTGATTACAAAAAAGACTAGACCTTTTTGCAACAAGCCAAGTGATATGGACCCAAAATCTATGCTTTTATTTTGCATTATTTGGCATGAAATTCATTATACAATTGATTCCCCTAGAATGTTCAAAAACTTGTAGATCTTAGACAAAACCCCACTTGCCATGGAAGTATTGTTGGTGCTAGGTGCACCTCAAGGTCCATGTCATAGTATTTTAATTTGAGAGGAGGGGTGTAAAAACCCTACTATATAATGTGCATTTAATTTTAGATGAACACTTAAAATCCTCTCAAATGATGTATATTGATAAATTCCAACAATACCAAGTAACATTATCAGTTTAGAGTCTAAGAGTGATTAATTAGTTAGTTTTGTCTTATATTAAAGTCTTGTTTGGAGTCAAAACTTGGTGTAAACAAATGATACAAACCAAAACACATGGTCCTTATTTTCCTTTGAACAAAGAGGCATTATGCTTCCCATGTGAAGTCATCAAATTTACCTTATTCAAAGTCCATCAAAACTTGGGAGTCATATCATCCACTTTGGTGCAATTACGTTGCCCAATTGAGTCTAGATCTTTGACAAATTTTGTTTAAGTCCTTCATTTATAATCTAAAATCAAAATTGCACCTTCATAAGTTTGTAGGGTTTATGTGTTAAGTGGGTTCTCCATTTGCACTAAACTTAAGAGAACTTAGGTTCAATTTCCAATCTGGGTTGAAGGCCATTTTAGACTCAAGATCATTATCACCACTTGATAGACTTAATCTATTTTATGCTAAACATTTTCACTTTGAGTCTATGCACCACAACATTTTGATTCAAGAAAAGTAGTGTTAAGTTGTCAAAATTGTGGGAAACTATCTTTGCCTTAGAGAGTTTTTGAAATAAACATTTAGCCACACCTTTTGGGTAGTGTAGCATCGTTACTCTACCCAAAACATTTCAAATATTGTTTCATAGACCCTCTTGCATAGAGTTCAAATTTTTTCCTACATTTTTAGACCAATCTGAGTGTACTTTTGTGATCCTTTGTCTAGCACAGTTATACCATTCACTTTTGTCTAGCTTATTTGTCAAAAGAACTAAGTTTTATACCATTATTTGTGAGAAAATAAACTCTCTAAAGTGCCTTTTGTTTCATATCTTATACCTTGTTGATCAAGTTCAAGTCCAAGAATCAAATGCCTAGTTTTTTTAGAAGTGTTTCAAATCCATAAGATCAAAACTTTCATCTATTTTAAAGTCTAGCTTTTGACCCCATTTGGCCAAGATTCATAGCACATGCCTTGTTTGAGCCTAGATTTTGACACCACATTTGGCTAAAATACCTAGAAACTTTTAATTTCCTAGATTAGACTGATTTGAAACACTTCAAACTTAGAGTTTGGCATTTTGATTTTAAGCCTATTTACTTGCTCATCTTTATGTGAATAGTGACACATTAGACATTTAATGCTAACTTATTTATTCACTAAATATTTACATAAACCTTTTGATCCTTTTGATGAATCTAGACCAAGTTTGAACATCATCTATTTTAAACATTGTCTTTTTTAGAGTTTGTGGAATTCTTTGACCTTTTTATTGCAAAGGCATTGACTATGGACACCAATATATATTCCTACACTTGTAGTGGACTCATGTACAACATGGTGATTAGTAATGTGGCTATGAAAGAAGAAATGGTGCAAGACCATTATGTAGATAATATTCCTTATGAGATGGATTCTTGTCCTTATTATAATACTCAATTAGGGGCACAAATCCAAGATCCCTTGTCTAACTATTTGGTTAACACACCAACTTATTCAGAATAAGACCAAGAATAAACTACACAATACCTAGCTACAATACCCACAATGGATGAGCTAGTTCTTTAACAGTCATATTCTACTAATACGGTTTCCACTTATGATCCATTTTTGTTTGAGAGACATTTATTATATAACAAAGATAATATTTTGGTTAGAGCCATAGAGGTAGGGGCCAAGTTTCCAGTAGACTTCCCCCATGAAAATTTATCAAGCCTAGTAAGAGTGCCCCATAACATAATTTATGATCAACAGACTTCTAGCAATCCTTTGGCTTTAGTCCAAACAAAATATCAAGACCTTAATCTACCTAATAGAGGTAAAACCATCATGGAATACCACATTAATCAAATGCATATAACATATCAAACCTACCTGAATCTAGCATGTAATTTCAATCAGATGAACATGGTGAGCAAACCTCTTATTGACTTAATTCCTTCAATAGGAGTTTTGATAGAGTTAATTGGTTAAGAGAATCAAATTTTAGACCCATTCACGCAAAACACTTTGGTAGCCAACTTTTTGCATATGGCCATTATTGAAGAAGTGTCTTCTACTTCTACGTAGAATAATGAGAAAAATATAGTGGATAATGTGCAAGTAACGTCCAATCCAAATCAAAGTAGTACTAACACACAAATAACTAGTCAAAAACATGTGCCTATAGTTAATACCATGAGTGAACCATCATACTAGGGATTAGGATTTTTTACATCCCAACATCAACTAGCTACTTCATCAAGTGTGAAACTAACAGGATTAGGTAGTCAACCAACAACCCATACCATGCCTCAACAATCATGTTAGATACTCCTCCTCAACAAGTGATGAGTAGTATTCTACAACAACAGGTATAATATAGTGTACTGACACAATAGAGGCTGAATATATTTCCACCTTAACAAGGGGAAACTAATGTTCCACCTCATCAGGTAGTGGCAAATATACGTCCTCTGTTGTAGACCAGTGTAACAATCCAAAACCAAATGCTGACTAGCCAACAATGTGTAATTATTGGTCAGTGATAGATGTCAAATCTTAAACATGATTTCACTTTCCAATGAGGATTAATGAAACAAGGAGGCTTTCATGTTTCTCAAGTACTAACTAGATAACAATTGTTTCAAAGTGTGCCACAAGTTCAGAGACAGAGTCTTGGTCCACAAGTTCCCACTCAAAAATAAGGTTTGATTAGTCAGTAACATGTCCCTTTTTAACCACAATAGGCACAATATAGTTATATCCCTCCATTCTAACTATCAAATCCTCCAATTCAAACCTTTATCACCAACCCAAACCAAAATATCATGTAACCAAATTCACAATTCTAAGTACATCCTAATCCACGTATGCATATTCTTGGTCCATTTCTCAGCCAAACTAATATACTCCAATAGATATATCCATCTTATCCTAGTCAAAGTGTCCCACTTGTGACCTCCCAACCATCTATTCAAACCAATATTCTCCCTCAAACTACTGTTCCTTCTAGTTTCTTATCCCAAGAACTGTAATAGATGAAGGATGCAATTACTGCTATTCAGGTTGGAAAATAGACTAAAAAATTTAAGTTGGATGATGTGTGTTCTTATTCATTCAACATGGAATATGTATAGATACCATTTCCTCTAGGATACAAACTACCAAAATTTTAAAGATACAAAGGGAAAGGTTACCCTAAGGTCCATTTAAATGAGTTTTTTATTGCATGTCAACTGGTGGCATATAACGATATATACCTTTTGTTGTTGTTTCCAAGGAGCTTGGATAGACAAGTCTTGGAGTGTTTTTTAAAGTTGCCCAAGAATTCAGTAACATATTTTGATGATCTTTTTGATAAGTTTTTGCAACACTTTTCCTATAATATTGAACATGAGATTTCATTGGTTGACTTAACACAAACAAAATAAAAGGTTGGTGAGAGTTTTGAAAGTTATCTACAATGATAGAGAGCCCTTACAATCCATTTCACCCATAGTTTACTAGATAAAAAATTAGCCACTATGTTTACTAAAAAATTTCATAGTGAGATAGCTTATCATCTCAAACTACAATGTGCACATACTTTCAAGGAGATCATTGATAAAGGTTTGTTGATTGAGCAAGTTCCCATCAATAAAAGAGTCATCAAGCTAAATTCCACTAATTAGATTCAAGTTACCAATTAGGGAAATGACCAAAATCAGCATCCTATTCAAGCACAAACATCACAACCAACATAGGTCAATAACCAAAAAAAACTAAAGCAATTCAACCACAATAAGAATGTTGTGGGAAATAGAGTAACTGAATCACGTCATATCTAAATGGTGCAAACATCATCCACACCACCTTTTTAGCTTAATCCTACTCAACAATCTCTCCAACCAATGTCACAAGCATAACAACCAAGACCTGTGTAATAAATATAGTATCCTTTACCATTGTAAACCCCTCCTCCAAGGAGAACTATGCCTATGCATCATGTCTTTAGTGACCTAGGAGAGCCTATTAAATTTATATTTTGCAAAATTGCCACCGCTAATCTAATTAGTTGGCTTATACTAAAACATTATCTATAAGGCATTCTTTATCTTGATTGGTACCATGAAAATGAATTTTGTGAATATCATCGGGTCAACAGGCATAATCTATGAAGATGTGTGTAAATCAAGCATTTGATTGAGAATATGTTGGATAATGGCGAGATAACATTGGATAATTGTGCTTCTACCTCCAATAAAACTCTTGGGATTTTTAAAAAAAAAAACCCTTTCCCCAACATAACACACAGTATCAACATAACAATCAATAATAACAACACTGGTCAATACAACAACAAAATCAATAGTATTAAAATCAAAGGTTAAATCAACAAAATCAACAACAGAACCCATAATGATAGAATAATGCATAAAACCAAGGTCAAAATGGTAAAATCCAAAAAACCTACCATGTAGTTATACATGACTACAATAGGATTGTAGGTCATATTATAGGGGGTAGCATTAACACCATCTCTATTAATCCAAGTGTTAGGTAATGTAGAACAACAAACATGCTTTGATACCAACTGTTAGGACCCGAAAGCACCATTGATTACCAAGCAACTGAACATGCAAAATTAACCAGAAGTAACAAGTAACTAGAATTCAAAAATAACACAGAATATGAGAGACAATACCCAATTGTATTAATACTCTTCCAAAAAATAAATACAACAAAGAAGATGCCACAGTCTTCTTCCTTACATCTCTAGAGCTCACACACATCTAGAGCATTAACAGTAAATCTCTTCAAGAGCTCACTCTCTCTCTTACGGTCCCAACACACAACTCAGACACAGAGTTGGTGTTCACCTCCAACCAGTCAGTATCCACTACTGCCAGTACACCGAGTATACAAACATACTCAACCAAGTACACAACGCACTCCAAGTAGATCTCCCATGAATTTGCAACAACTTGCAACTCAAATGATCTTACTTTGGAAGGAACTACCTTGCCTTCCTCTTTGCTCTATAACCAAGTACACACCATACTCCAAGTAGATCTCTCCTAATCTTGCTACCTGTTGTGTTGCTATCCTCCTTGATCTTGCACACCTGCAAATCAATCTGGTTCTGCACACTTGCAAACCTAGATCTCACACACACATACACCTACAAATCAATTGATATTACTTACCTGGAAGGAACTACCTTGCCTTCCTTTATTTTCTCTTGATGTGTTGCTGTCACCTTTAATCCTACTGTCACCTGTAGATCTCCTTTGACCTCGCACACACACACACCATGTAGATCTCCAAACATGGCCTTGCAACACCTATCGACCAAGATCTTACATACATGAAGAACCCTTCTGATTCTTCAAACCAGCACCCACACTTGGCACTGCTTGTGGAACTAAGAGGAACACCCCTTGCTCTCTTCACACACAGAAGGAGCTAACTTTGCTCAACTCAACTAGCACACATTATAATACAGCCCATGAGTCTATTATATAGATCTCATGCAAACAATAATTAGACACCTAATTACAATAATTAGATCCGCAACTCAAGACTATAATTAGCCTTCTTCATGCAAACAACCAGTTCATTAACAAACTATCTGTGGAACTCACAGTTCAAAACTACACAGGCGACCGACGTCAGTCCCTATCTGCCTGGGGGTGATAGACGTTAGCCGATCTCTAACCGTCATCGACAGCTTCTTGTCTCCACCTGACTGACATCGATTGGCCTGACCAACGCTGGTGACTGTGACACTTAGCACCCTCCTCCAATGTCTGCATTAGTGAAGCTTTTAGCTCCATAACCTAACAATCTCCAACTTAGAGATAAATAGTTGCACTATACCTGTACCTGTACACCATCTAATTTGTTTCTTGGCTTGTATCCCTCTTCAAGCTCAATCTTGAAGACCAACCACCACACAACCTATGGTGCACCTCCTGTCATCCAAGTAAACTACCACATCTAAACCTACAAACCCATGTAGTGAAGTCCTAACCCTACATAACATGTATACCTACTACTGGTCCCTCTCAAATACTTGAGAACCCACTTCCCTGAATTGTCTCCTAACTCTCTGACAACTCCCACTGCTAGGGAAAACTCAGGTCTATACCAGATCTCATGTGATTTTAGACACTGAACTATCTAGCCCTTTGTGTGCTCTAGTTCTGCATCCTACGTATTAAGCCTCGCTAACACCTGACTCACATCAGCTCCCACTGGAGACAAAATCAACTTGTGATCTTCCATGTCTCTCATGCCAAAGAATTTTGCTACTCCAAATTCCTCATGACATGCCACTGAACTAACCTTACCCTTAGCTCAGCAAAACCCTATATGTCTAAACCTTTAGCATGCATACCATCCACATACAATAGCAAGATAATGTTGTGACCATCATCCACCTAGTAAGACAAACACAATGGTTACACTGGCATTGACTAAAGCCCTGCTTTGTCATCCACCTATCAAAACCTGTACCACTATCCTACAGCTTCCTCAAGACCATATGACCTAGCCTTCCATCTCACGTATCCATTCTCTCTATTCTTTAACTAAGGTATCCATTCATCTTTCAGTGCTTTCATACTGGCTGGCAACCCTACCAAATCTCCCATTTAGTTTTGCATCCTGTTCATGCCATGCTCCCACTATTTCCTGGATCCTTCTTGCTCTGTAGTGAATAACAAGTATAAAGAAGAGGAACAACAAATTTGAGGCTTACTTACCCTTTCAGTCTTCCATATGGGCATTTGAGACTCCTTGATAGCTTGTTGTCTACCCAAAATCTATCACAGTGATCGACCTCGGTCACCACACAATCTGCATCCGATCGACGTTAGTTCCATGCGACTGTCATTTTTGTCGATGCCAGTTTTTTGACTGACGTCGATCTTACCTGGCCACCGACATTGGTTCTATGACCGATGCTGGCAGCCAACCTGTCCACCACCACCGGCTCTGGTCTACACATGACCGACATTGGCATCTGTCTGTTTGACGTCAGTTACCTTTAACTGATGCCAGTACTTGTGTTCACCTGTGAGTGATGACTTTTTACTTGCAAGATCTCCATGGATCAAAACCCTATCCAAACCACCCTGCTCAAAGGTATCTAGCCCCATCCACTGATCTCTATCCATCATCTCCTCCAAGAACACCAAGGCTTTCTAGTTCTTAAGTCTGTCAAAGACATCTGACTTCCTCTTAAGAACATGTATCTCCTTCTTGCTCATGTGACCAAGCCTACAAAGCCACATCTTCACAACAGAAGAAGAATCAGTAATATAAGTAGATAGATAAAGGATACCTACTTTCTTACCACCAGCTAATTCAAGTGCATCCACTGTGAGAGTTCTTGTGCATCTCTCATCACCTAACTTTCCTAAAAAAATTAGCCACATCTTCAAGACTGGGACCTGCATGACCTCCTTCAACACCCATGTGTTGGCCACCTACAATTTCAGCTTCACTTCCCCTTTGCCAATTCTTTGGCAAGGCACACCAGCCCCTAAATAAATCTTTCCAAAGTCTCCATGGACCTTAACATGGAAAAATACTCTATTTCAAGCTTCATGGAAAGAGGCAATATAATCTATAAACCAAGATTCTACTTTATCCAAGAAACATCCCAGAGCATCCTATGTAACAACACCTGTAACATCTACATCATCAGTTCCTTCATGTTGATCTGCTACCAACCAACAATCTTTCTTTACCTACTCTTTCTTTCCATAACATCGTAATTGACCATTCGTGCTTTTCAATTCCTCCATTCTTAGCTTACTTTCTTCTGCCATTGCTATACTTTCTTCTGCCATTGTTATACTCTCACTCAATCAGAAACCCCTAAGAGTGACCTGTAATCAAACACAAACCTGCTCCTTGCAACTTTAGCTCTGATACCAACTGTTAGGTAATCTAGAACAACAAACATGCTCTGATACCAATTGTTAGGACTTGGAAGCACCATTGATTACCAAGAAACTAAACATGTAGAATTAACCAGAAGTAACAAGTAACTAGAATTCAGAAATAACACAGAATATGAGAGACAATACCCAATTGTATTAATACTCTTCCAAAAAAGAAATACAACAAAGAAGATGCCACAGTCTTCTTCTTTACATCTCTAGAGCTCACACACATCTAGGCATAAATAGTAAATCTCTTCAAGAGCTCACTCTCTCTCTTACGGTCCCAACACATAACTCAAACATAGAGTTGGTGTTCACCTCCAACCAGTCAGTATCCACTACTACCAGTACACCGAGTATACAAACATACTCAACTGAGTACACAATGCACTCTAAGTAGATCTCCCATGAACTTGTAACAACTTGCAACTCAAATGATCTTACTTTGGAAGGAACTACCTTGCCTTCCTCTTTGCTCTATAATCGAGTACACACCGTACTCCAAGTAGATCTCTCATGATCTTGTTACCTATTGTGTTGTTGTCCTCCCTGATCTTGCACACCTACAAATCAATTTAGTTCTACACACCTGCAAACCTAGATATCACACACACATACACCTGCAAATCAACCGATCTTACTTAACTGGAAGGAACTACCTTGCCTTCCTCTATTTTCTCTTGATGTGTTGTTGTCACCTTTGATCCTGTTGTTACCTGCAGATCTCCTTTGACCTCACACACACACACACACACCATGTAGATCTCCAAACGTGGCTTTGCAACACCTGCCAACCAAGATCCTAAATACATGAAGAACCCTTCTGATTCTCCAAACTAGCACCCACACTTGGCACTACTTGTGGAACTAGGAGGAACACCCCTTGCTCTCTTCACACACAGAAGGAGCTAACTTTGCTCAACTCAACTAGCACACATTACAATACAGCCCATGAGTCTATTATATAGATCTCATGCAAACAATAACTAGACACCTAATTACAATAATTAGATCTGTATCTCAAGACTATAATTAGCCTTCTTCATGCAAACAACTGGTTCGTTAACGAACTGTCCATGGAACTCACAGTTTAGAACCGCACAGGCGACCGACATCAGTCCCTGTCTGCCTGGGGGTGACCAAGGTTGGCCGATCTCTGACCATCATTGGTAGCTTCCTATCTCCACTTGACTGACATCGGTTGGCTTGATCGACATCGGTGACTGTGACACTCAGCACCCTCCTCTAATGTCTGCATTAGTGAAGCTTTTAGATCCACAACCTAACACCAAGACCAAGTGTTAATCAATCTAAACCATTTCTAAATAACAACACTTAGTCAAATTATATGGAAAATCCTTCTTTGACCTAGGACTACATACAAGAAAGCCAAAAAACACAAACTTCCACTTTTATATCTTATTTTAAAAACTCATCCTTGCCATGTGGCCACATATAAGTACATCGATAACTAAGACTTGTCTTATCTAGCCCCACACTATTCCCAACATTTGTTAGTGATCATGGTCTAGCTTCTAATCCTAATTATGTAATCACAACTCAGAGGTCAAAGATTACTATCTCATACCCACAACTATTTACTACTTTACCTATTATCCAACCAACTGTTCAGCCTCAAAATAAACCATTCAATACTAACCAAGAAAAGAAGTTTGATATTGTGGAATAATTTCAAATGACACCAGCATAAATTTATATTTTAGATTTACTGTGAATGTCATTAATCTACAAGAACATCTTGAATGAGTTTTTAACCCAATACACTATTGCTAGTGACATATCCCTTGATAAATTTCAAGCTTTGGTTGGACACCTATCTCCAATCCAACAAATCACATTCAACCAAAGCGATATGTCTAATCCTAGCCTATTCCATAATAACCCATTGTACATAGAATTTTATATAAAGTGGCATAAAGTGAAATGTGTCCTTATAGATAATGGATCAAGGCTCAACATAGTGTCTCTAAAGCTCATTAAGCTTCTTGGGTACACAATGATAGATCTCCAACTAGAAACGATAACCATTAAAGCCTATGATAATCAAGAAAGAGAATCATAAGGCACCATTAGTTTGATAGTTATCATTGGGCCTTTGACCCATAATACACTTTTCTATGTGCTTGATCTTGATTTATCATACAATATGCTTATAGGAAGGCCTTGGTTACATGAGATTCATGTAATTCCATCAATGATACACTAATGTATCAAGTTTTTTGTCTCAAGAATGGAAGTGAATATTTTAGGAGATTTACACCCATATGAACACTGCAAACATCTTGATGCCTAATTTTCAAAGCTATAATTATCATTATCACATGAATCCAAGTTCCAAGTAGGATAAAGGAAAGGCTATACTTATTTATCCTTCACTAGATAATTGTATAGATACTAATACCTTTGATTCCCTTTCCCAGATGCCACCCCCTAAAGCTTCTAATCATTTCACTATTTTAGATAATAAACCAAGAGAGTATGTGACCCATGATACATTTCATATTTCCAATCTTCCTTAGAATCCAAAAACCTTTGGGCAACCTAAAGTCACCCCAAATATGCATTGGTAATGAAAGAACAAAGATAAGGTACCTATCACATTTGTACCAGCATCTAGCCTAGAACCTGACCCTCTTGAAGGGGATGAATCATGGTTATACAATGACATCCAAGCTGATTTTTATAAAATTAAAAAGTATCATATTCCCAATAGGATCATGGAGCATCACAATTATGAAGAAAGAGGCCTCAAACCAAATTAGCAAGGAACTATTGAGCCAATTTCCATGACTAAGTATGAAAGACCTTATGGACTTGGATTTAAAACACCTAGGGTTGACCCCACATATCTTATTCAAATTCCATCACCAACACATAGTGAGTATGATGTTGATAGTGAAGTAGAGTTTGATCACAACCTCACTTTTGATGACCTACTAAGACTAACCTATTTGATACCAATGCCATTTGTACCCTTATTCATATCATTCATCAGAACCCATTACCATTATACTATCCCCAACTGATAGATTAGGACCAACAAGAATCCACTATATTGATTGATGAGTTTCAAAACAATGAGACATTTTGTGACTTTTTAGGCCTTAGAGACAATGTTCTATTGGGAGATCACAAATCAAGATTCTCAATCACATTGGATCTTGAAGCCTATTTTAGAGAATGGGTGAACACCCTTAGCCAAAAACAAATAAGTAAAACATTGAGGTCCCAAAGTGAAAACCTCTTTGAGGTGTTTTTTGACCATGGAAAACATAAAGATAAATGCTAGTCTAGTGGTGAAAACCTGTTTTAGGCACCATTATATGGGGATGTTTATTTTTCTTCAAATTTAGACCAAGAGACCACCAATTATGAACTTACTTATGGATATGAGTTTAGTTTTGTGTAACAATAAGTATTTGATCAAATTATTCAATAATTTGTGACTATTTTTGTCACATGGCTAGATCTCCCATTAGGGGACTCAAATTCATCATGCCTAGGAGAAGTTGAAGATCAAGTCCTAACAGAAGACCCTATTATAGTCCATCAGTTCAAATCTTTGCCTACTATCTTAGAAGACGGTTCAACCTTTCTAGTCAAGGATATAACAGAGGTAAACATTAGGACTCCATCAGAACTAAAGTGGATAAAGTTAGGTGTGTCCCTCCCTAAGGAGGAACTTAAAGTCTTTATAGCTCTATTGAGATAATTTTTAGATATATTTGCATGGGCCTATTTTGACATGCCAGGTTTGGAGCCTGTCTTGGTTTTGCACCACCTTGTGGTCAATCCTAATGCCAAACTGGTAAAACAAAATCTATGTAATATGCATCCTCAATTTTATTTATTGGCAAAAAAAGAGTTATAAAAAGTCTTAGAAGTAGGATATATCCGATCTATTGACTACTCAAAATGGATATCTAATGTTGTAACTATTAGCAAAAATCTTGAAGGAATTAGAATTTGTACTAATTTTTGAAACATCAATAAATATTTTCCTAAGGATGACTTTCCATTACCTAATATTGACATGATCTTTGACTCCATGATAGGTTATGAAATGATTTCACTCATGGATGGCTTTTTAGGATACAATCAGATCATAATAACACCAAAAGACCAACATAAAATAGTGTTCACCACTCCATGAGGAACATTTTGTTATCAAGTAATTCCATTTGGTCTTAAGAATATGGAGATACATATCAAAGGACCATGACTTTCATATTCCATGATATGATGCATGATATTGTTGAAGACTATGTCAATGACATTTTAGGAAAATCCAAAACCAGGGCTAACCATCTAGTAGTGCTACATAAGATATTTGAAAGATTATGAGAGTATAAAGTTAGACTCAACCCAAACAATGTGTGTTTGGTGTAACCTTAGGAAAATTACTTGGCTTCATCATGTCTCGTAGAGGTATTGAAGCCAATCTGACTAAAGTCCATGCTATAACTAAGATGCCACCACCAACCAATTTGAAGCAACTTCATAGTTTGTAGGGTAAGATCTAATAAATTTGATGATTCATTTCTCAATTAGTAGACAGGTGTCATCCATTTACACATATTCTAAATAATGGAGTTGTATTTCACTGGGATGATCGCTACCAAATAGCTTTTCAACAACTCAAGGATTATTTAGCTAATCCACCTATTTTATTGCCTCCTATACCAGGAAAGCCATTCTTGTTATACCTATCCATTATCGGCAATGCTATGGAGACACTCTTGGCTCAACATGATGATAATGGAAAATATCATGCCATATACTACCTAAGCTATACCCTGGTCACGTATAAACATAACTATGCACCTATTAAAAAAGCTTGTCTAGCCATGGTCTTTATAGCTCAAAAACTATGTCATTACATGTTGAATAATAATACCATGGTCATTTTAAAATTATATTTGCTCAAGTATCTACTATCTAAAATAGTTTTAAAAGGTAGAATGGCCAAATGGATCATGCTTCTTAGTGAGTTTGACATGGAGTATGTCAATTAGAAGGTAATCAAGGGATAAGTTCTTATAGATCAACTTGTTGAAGCACCTCTTGCAGACACAAAGCCACTCAAATTTTGTTTCCTTAATGAATCCATAATTACCATCATTAACACACCTCTTAAATATCAATACTAGAAGCTATATTTTTATGGTTTATTTACTGCACATGGATTAGGGTCAGGCCTCTTATTTATTACACCATAGGGAGATCTAATCCCTAATTCATTTAAAATTAGTTTTCCTTGTACAAACAACATGGTTGAGTATGAAGCACTTATTGTAGGACTTTTATAGGTATTACAATGGAATATATCTCATCTAAAGGTTCATGTTGATTCTTAATTAATCATCAATCAAGTCATAGACCATTTTCAAACCAAAGATGACAAGTTGGATCCATATAAGGCTATGATCGGTACCATAAAACAAAAAATTGAAAATATCCAATTTGAGCATATACCAAGGGCTAGTAATATAACTACATATACCATGGATACTATCAACTTTCTGATTTGACAAATAGACAAAGCTAGAAAATATCAGTTTCTTGTTGAGAATTTGTTTGCACCAATGCATGAACCTTAAACCATTATAATGATTTATGATATTGTTGGTCTTAATTCTATTTGGTATTCAGACCTTTATAAATACCTTCATGACCAATTTATACCACCTAAATAACTTGAAAACAAAACAAAGCCTTTATTCATCATTCCACTTGTTATACTCTACTTGGATCCACCCTTTATCATCATAGTTTTAATGGAACTCTAGTTCATTGTTTAACTTTGACAGAGTCTACATTAGCATTAAGAGAAGTTAATGAAGGAGTATGTGGATCTCATTATATTAGGGTAGTCTTATCCAAAAACCTCTTGCATACTAGTTATTATTGGCCCACAATAGATGTAGATGTAGTTGTATATGTAAAGAAGTGTGACAAATGTCAGTGACATAATAATATAATTCATGCCCCAACACAAACTCTAAAATCAATGTTGACACCATGGCCATTTGCTACATGGGTACTTGACCTCATTGGGAAGATCAAACCCTCTTCATTTGATGGCCATAAACATATCCTTACCACCACAGAGTAGTTCACTAAGTGGGTTGAAGCTATACCCCTCACTTATGTGACTGGAAAGCAAATTTCCAAATTTATCTTCAATCATTTCATTTGCTGCTATGGTATTCCCTCCAACATTATATCTGATAATGGAGGATCATTAAAGAATAAGGATGTAGACCATCTATGTATCAAATATAACATTGCACAACATTTTTCTACAATATATTACCCTCAAGGTAATGGCCAAGCTGAAGCATCAAACAAAACCATTGTCAATATTCTCAAAAATATTGTCAATGATACCACTCATGATTAGCACCTATAGATATTCCCTACCCTTTGGGCATACTATACCAATCATTTTACTCCTACATGAGCCACTCCATACTCTCTTATTTATGGTACTAAATCCATCCTTCTCATTGAGGTTGAATTGCCTTCACTATGCATATCTTTCTAACATGTCCTAGATGATCATGACTATCAAGTAGCTCACCTATAAGAGCTAGACCTACTTGATGAAAAATGCATAGCTATGCTCAACAATCTTTAGGCATATCAAAACTGACTCAAAGGCCACTACAATTGATGTGTCAAATATAAAAAATTTAAACTTGGTGATCTTGTTCTTAAAGAAAACCAAAAGAATACTATGGTTGAGAAGAAGCATAAAGTTAAATTCAAACCAAAATAGATAGGGCCTTTCATCATTACTATAGATTATGGATCAGGGGTATATAGGCTTACCACACTATATGGATGAACTTCCTGAGCCAATGAATATTATTCACCTCATGTGATACTATGCTTGAGTGCTAAGGTGTATTATCTATAAAGATCATTTCAGTGGTGCCATTTTATCACTATTATTCTTTATACAAATATCATTCTTATCCATCTTCTTAGCCTTATCCATTTTACCATTTCATTCTATCAACTAGATGTGTTCTAAATCCTAGATCATTTGACCTTGGTTTTTTCCATTCGTTATGCATTTTCAATACTAAGGAATCTAATCAGTTTCATCAATTGTTTTAAGTACTTCAGATAGAGATCATATTTTGGAGTAGTATGACAAAAGTTTCGGTAGTTGTATCCTTCATTTGTTATTCCTTTCTTATCACTAGTCTTGCTACTAATTATAACTACCTTTGGAAAAATTAGTACCATTGATCTATGATGTTGTATCTTAGTTATAACTACCTATGAGAAAACTAGGAGAAATATTTATTTATTAAGTCTTGATGTACCAACTTGCCACTTCATATGCCATACTATGCCTTTTTACCACCTATGCCTATTTTTTTTGAATTGACTACTACACTAGTCAAATTCCTCTATTTTAGGGTGGAACTACAATGACTTGAAGTCCTACTCTAGGACTATGTAGGTAGCACTCAATACTTATTGAGGTTAGCTCAGTCACCCCCTTTCCATGCTATCACCATTTTGTGAGCAACCTAAGTTTGAACGCTCTCTCTATTTTGTGAGTAGCCTAAATTTGAATGCTCTTGCCATTTTGTGAGCTTGAACCATTTAGTGTCTCATAATTCTTGATCAAGTTGAGATACTTTAAAATTCTAAAAATATTTGTAAAATCATTAGAAAAAACCAAAAACATTTGACCACTTCTTTACCTTAAGGATTCTAGGAACCCTTACCAAGTTGCAAGTCAACCACTTGTCACTTAGTTTCTCCATCTTTTTTGGCTTTTTCTCTCATATACTTGCCATTTTTCAAGGCCTTTCCTCTTCTTCTATCACATCCATTCTATTTTTCATTAGTTATCACATTTTTTCCATTCCTTGAGAGAACTACATTGGGCCTAAAGTTTTTTATTAATATTACATCCATGGAACTATGTAGGTAGAGTCCACTTGCCTAGAGCATTTGGAAATAGCTCAGCCACCCCCTTTCTTTTATTTTATTCACCCATTTTGTTCATTTGTTAATTTGTCACCTATTTTCTAGGGGCAATATTCATATGGTTTCTATTGAGTATTTCTTTGTTATTTTGTGTGTACCTATTTGTTTACTTTCAACACTATTACCTTGATTCAGTTTATGTGTGTTCATTAGGTGATTCCTTGCCCACACTTACACTTGAATTTATCCATATTCATATGCTTACATTATAATCATAGTTTCTATCATTGATGCATTGTTTTCTATTGAGTATTGGATTATGGGAGTCAGTCCTTATGCATATTTCAACCAAGTTCTCATGATGTCATATCATGATGCTTACTGACACGTGTTATAAAAAACCTCAGCTTCAAGAAGTCTATTCAGCAATGGCAACATCTCTTCACCACTGACATCCTAATTCACTCCCAATCATATCCCAAACATAGTAATTAACCATGAATTTTTTTTGTCATACTAGTAGGTTGTTCCAATTCATCATTACCCTTTGTGTTAAGTTATCATCATCCTCGACCAATTTTATCATGTTTTCCATAACCAGGGTCTAATGATTATAACCACCTATGGGAAAATCATTGCACACCATCCCACTTGCATTTCTTAATGATTATAACCACCTTTGGGCAAATCATTGTGTTCTCACCATTTTAATTTTTTTGCCCATATAGGGGCATGTTTTTATATTGTTTGTCTATCTTAAATGGGGCAACTCCATCTTCTCAATGATTATAACTACCTTTAGGAAAATCATTGTGTTATCATACCATGTTGCCACTATCAGGGTACAATGCTTATAACTTCCCTTGGGAAAACCATTGTACACCATCCCACTTGCATTCTCAGTGATTTTGACTACTTTTTTAATATCATTATGTTTTCACCCCATCATCTTTCCTTTCTTTGGTCTCCTTGTTTCACTTCTTATCAAGGGACCATTTGCAACCTGTTTATGCCAACCATTCCCTCGAGGGGGAATCATACAATTAGTTTATCATCATTTTAGTTATAAGCATATAAGACCTTTTCATTATTTGAGAAGACGTTACTATGCTTATAGCTTGCAATGCCTTCCCAAATAAGGGCAAATTGTAGACACCTAAATCTAGCCACCGATAATCTCCAATCAAGATTTTGACCAATTTCCACCTAAAGTGCATAATTTGGCCTTAAAACACTAAAACATGCTAAAAACTATGAAACTAACATATTCCAGTGCCAATTTTATCTAGAGTATCATTAAATGGGGCAATATAATTTATGGGCCAGCTAACTTTGATCAAATCATTTTGAGTCAAAATACCAATTTTGCACCTAGGTGCTCTAGATTGCTCTTTTCTATCAAATTTATTGTACAAGATGCATGTCTTTGTTATTTGGTGTTGGTGATATCCTAAATGGAATAACAAATCCAAAACATCTAACATTGTCTTCCAATTCTAAACCAATAAAATTTTGGACCAATAACAAGGCATTCTGATCAATTTGAGTAATTTGTGCACAAAGTGCTTAATCATGCTTAAGAGATAATTAATAAAAATCAAGGCCTAATTAATAATTCTATGGAAACTTATTGAAAACTTGTTTTTATAAATGAATATTAAATATCTGCATCATCAGGTGATCTCATTTATTTGGAAAACATCCCTAGGCATAAATGTTATAAATATTCGGATTATAGGTCTCCCATGCCTCTTTATTACCTCCTATGCCTCATTAATGTCCCTTCTTTCAAATTCATGATGAAGATAATTATGTATTTTAATTACATAATTCAATTAATCCACTACCACACATCTCAATCTTAAGATGGATGGTCATGGTTGATTCTGGTCATTCTTAAAAATCTATAAATAGAAACACCATGAATATTTTTAAGCTGAATTGGTGCAAAGTTATAATGCAGGATTGATTCCAAAAGCTTCATGAAAAATAGTTTTACCATGCCAAATTGATTCCAAGCCAAGCCAAGTCAAAGCCAATGGTTCTAAGGAGAGATAAAGGTAGCCAAGCTTCCATTGCCAATGACTTCATGAGCACAAAACTGAGCAAGCCACTACTAAAAAGGTATTTGGAACATCCAAAGAAGGTGAATGAATTCTTGTTTTTTCTTAATTTTTAGTTGTGTTTTTGTTACTAAGCTCACCCTAGTAACTAGGCATGAAGATGTTAGTTTAGTGTGTTTTTTATTTGGTTTCATTCAGTAACACAATACTAATCTCCTCTTCTTAGTCAAATTCCTAGTTCACAAAACTTAAAAAAATTAATATTAAATAAAGTATAACAATAATATATAAATTTGAATGTAAATACAAAGTATGACTACATAATTTTTTTATAAACAAAATTGACCTAAATGATTAAGATATTTAGCATGTTACTATTATATCTAGGACTAAGACATTGTGTAGATGATATAAAGGATGAAAGTAGACTTTGAATCGCCCCAATCATGTAATGGGTATCTATAATTTTTCAGATAAATCCATCAAATTGTATGTCTATGGCAAATGATAGCATTTTTCCTCTACCAAATATGTCCTTATAGATTATACCTCTCTATTTTGGCATAGGACATTGTACTTACTTATAATATGTATTCATTTATGATATCAAGGGATCTCTTTATGCACAATATCCATAAACTTGTCTCATTCTCTTCAAAACCCTAGGTCCACCTTTGACACTAGATTAGGCTAGGAAAAGGGGAAATATGTGGGTAAATCTGACCTCAACCACTACCCAATGAATGGTTAAGTTATCTATGTATCTGATAATTCAAAGAGGTAATTAAATTTATATGTATTTATTTCCATTAGGTGTATTTGTGTGATAGTGATCCTTTTATAAATGTAACCTATAATTGTTAGGAATACAAAACATAGAGAAATATTAATGAATTAAAGATGGAAATAAAATGTACATAATTACAACATAATAAAGACACAAATTTTAACATGGTTTACCCAATATGGGCTACATCCACATAGAAACAACTAGTCCTTATTATTTAGTCTAACAAGTAAAAGGAAAAACATGTAATAAAACCATTGCGATATCTTCTTCACTCACATATAGTGTGCTACCATAATTAAAATGCCCTCATATCAAAAGGAGGGTTACATATATAGCAAAAATTCACAAACATAATTTCTACCGTAAGATCTATAACCTAATAGTGAATAGTCCAGATTTACTACAAAATTACAATATTTTATAGTGTATTTTTAACTAAATTTTGCTTTGGGGGTGCTACCCCCAAACCCCCACCAAGGGGGGATCCAAAATAGGTCATCACCCCCTAGAAACCCATGGAGATAATAGTGGAGGTAGGGGGTGTTCCTCCCCCACACTCCCTTTATCAGGAACTGGGCATTAAAATAAGATCAGACTCCACCATCTAAAAATATCCCACTTGGAGACTGATTTTTGTAACTCCACCGCTACAACTCGTTCTTGGAAATTTCTTTGAAATTTGACCCTAACATGTTTCTCATCTTCCTTATTATCCTTGAATACCTATTGAAGCTAAACAACTCTATATATTTTCTTTAGTGACTACCTTTGTTAGCATATCTACATGATTCTGACTTGTATGGATCTTTTCCAACTTTAGTTGACCACCCTCCAAAACTGAATGAATGAAGTGATACCTAAGTTGTATATGTTTTGTTCTTGAGTAGAATGTCAAGTTTTTTGCTAAATGAATCACACTTTGGCTATCATTGTACAACCTACAATTTTCCTACTTATGTCTCAACTTTCCCATATACAAAATAACTATCTTCTATAATTTTGAAATCCAACTAACTATTGTATCACCAATAGTGAAAACATAACCAATGGTGTTCCTCCTACAATATAAATCTCCATCTATGTCTACATGAACATATCCTTGTAAGGTAACATCTAAACCTTCATAGTAAAATTATCTATTAGTAGTCCCTCTATGGTATGTAAGAATCCATTTGAATATATACCAGTGCTCTTTTCTTGGGTTATTCATAAACTTACTGAAAAATCCCACTACATGAGCAATATATGGCCTCATACACACCATAACATACATTAAACTGCCAACTACTGAATCATATGTAACTTTAGACATGTAATTGATATTTTCCTACATTTTAGGACATTGTTCCCCTCTTAATTTGAAGTACCCTCCCAAAGGTGTACTTATAGGTTTTGCATCTAACATATTGACCCTGACTAACAACTTATTTATGTACTCTTCTTGAGACAATGTCAATTTTCTATTTTTCCTATCTCTTATTATTCTTATACAAAGGATTTATTTTGCAGCACCCAAATCCTTCATTGCAAATGAATTTTCTAATTTTCTTTTGAGATCATTTATATCTTACATGTTATACCCTGCAACAAAAATTTCATATAAATATAATAATAAGATAATATAGCTACCATTATCTAATTTCTTAAAATAGACATAGTGGTTAGAATGACATCTACTATAACCTTGTTTTATCATAAACATGCCAAATTTTAAATACCACTACCTTAGAGCTTGCTTTAGACTATACAAACTCTTTTTCAACCTACACACCATTTTATCCTTACCTTTTACTTTGTATCCCTATGGCTGCTCCATATATATTTCCTCATCAAAATCATCATGAAGGAAAGTAGTCTTCACATCTAATTGTTCAAGGTGCAAATCTTCTACTACTACCAAATTTAAAACAGTTCTTATGGAAGTCATTTTTATAACTAGAGAAAATATTTCAACAAAATCAATTCCTTTTTTTTGTGCAAACCCCTTTACAACAAGTCTAGCCTTGTACCTCTTTTTTCCTCCATATTCTTCCTTCAACCTATAAACCTATTTTTTCTGCAATGCTCTTACTTGCAGGCAACTAAACCAAATCCTAAGTTTAGTTATGTACCAAATATTCCATCTCCTCTTTCATGCCTTGATCCCACTTCTTTATGGTTTCTAACTGCATTACTTTTTCATAGCTTTCTGGCTCACCACCATCAGTAAATAATAAATAATAAAGTGAAGGAGAGTATCATTCAAGAAGTCTACTTAATCTGGTAGATCTTCTAACTATACTTTTATGAGTTTGAGGTACTTGTTGTATTTGTTGCACATTCTAATTTTTTGACACTTTTGAAATTTCATTTCCCATTATTTCACCAAGTACTGCATATTATGTATTTAGATTTTCTTGTTTCTTTCCCTACAATTGGTCTTTATACATGACCTTCTCATTAAAGTTCACATCTCTAATCCTAATTATTTTATGATTTTCAAAACCTCATAAATGGTAACCAAACTCATTAACTCCATATCTAATAAAAATACATTTCTTGGATTTTGATTCAAGCTTGGTTCTATTTTTTTTTAATCAATATGGATATATGCTTCACAACAAAAAGTCTATGAAAATGAATAATCTACCTTTTTACTTATCCATGCTTCTTATAGAATGCCACCATCCAAAGGGCTTGAAGGCCCTCTATTCATTAAGTAAATAATAGTATCCATAACATCTACCCAAAATTGTAAGGGCAACCCTGTAATAATTTGATGCTCATTACATGTTCCATGATTGTCCTATTCATCCTTTTTGACACACCATTTTTTTTGGTGTTTTTGGAACCATCTTCTCTTTATGGATTCCATGGGATGAATAATAATTATCAAATTCCTTGTTATAGTATTCACCTCCATTGTCTGATCTAACACACTTCAACTTATTTCTTATCTCATTCTCAACCAAAGCTATCCATTTATTAAAAGTATAAAAAACATAAGATTTTTTTGTATGTAATAAACCTAAGTTTTTATAGTTGCATCATCAATAAAAGTAACATAATAATAAGATCCACCAAAGGATGATACCTGAGCTAGTACCCATACATCTATATGCATAAGCTCTAATTTTTCATCCTTATTTATTTTTCCAACTCTGATGAATTTGACTCTCATGTTTTTCATACACACAATGCTCACAAAATTCCAAATCCACCTTCTTCAAATCTGACAACAAATTCTTTGAGTGGAGAACTCACATCCCCTTCTCACTCATGTGCCCAATATTGTGGTGCCATAGTTTTGTATCCACTTTTGTAGAAGCTAAATCAATATAAGAGTCAACATTATCATTAGATAAATATAATGTACCTATGTTTTCTCCTTTTGCTATTACCAGTGATCCTTTAGTGACCTTCCATGAATTTTTTGCTAATGTAACTATGTATCCCTCACTTCCTAAATTCCCTACTAAAATTAGATTTCTTCTCAACTCAATAACATGCCTCACCTCTTTCAACAACCATTTGTTTCCATTCTATAATTTTATCTATATCTTACCCTTTCTTACAATTTTATAGGGTTCACCATCACCCAAATAAACCTATCCAAAATCACCTCGAACATAGTCTTGAAAATATTTCTTATGAGGTGTATCATGAAATGAATCCCTTGAATCTAACACCCAAAAACCATTAAAATTATCTAAATAAAGGATTAAAACATCTTGTAACACATCACCTGCTACATTTTCTTCCTAATTTTTATCTTGTTGTCCATCTCCTTGTTTTCCTTTTTGAAACCAATGATCTTTCTTTAGGTGTCCTTTCTTCCCACAAATCTAGCAACATTCCTATAGATTTAGATATACCCTTATTATACTTACCATGATTCCTTAGGCCATTTCCTCTATACTTTTGTCTTCCCTTATTTTCCATAGTCAAAGCATTACCTAATGTCTCACCTATGCTTTTCCATTGCATTTCATCACTAAAAATAAAACCCATAACATCATCAAATTTTAAAGTGTTTGAACCAGAGACAAAATTACTCATATCCATGACCAAAACATTCCAACTTTCTGGCAATGAGCACAAAATCAAAATATCCCTAACCTTATAATCAAAATTTACTGCTATAGAGCTTAACTAATTTATGACCATGTTAAATTCATTTAAATGATTAGCAACAAACCCACCTCTTAACATTTATAGATTAATAAAATGCTTTATAAGAAATACCTTGTTGAAGGTTGAGGGTTTTTCATGCACTCTATCCAATGCCTTAAACACATCTATTGTTGTTTTTTATTTTAAAATATTAAAGGCCACTGATGCTACCAGTCATAGCCATATTATTTCTAGTGCCTTTCTGTCAAGAACCTCCCAATATTCATCCTTCATATTTGCTAACTTCTTTTCTATTTTTCCCAATGGTAGGAAAAGATCCTTTTAATATAGATAGTCCTCCATTTGCATCTTCTATATCTAGTAGTTTTAGCTAATAAAATTTTCAATCTTAAACTTGCATACTTTTACCATTGCTCCCATTTAAGCTAAGAACCATCTTTGGATATGAATTTATTTGCCAAATAAACCTATAGCTTTGATACCAGTTGTTAGTAATACATAACATAGATAAATATTAATGAATTAACGATAGAAATAAAATGAATAAAAACACAACAAAATAGAGATATATTTAACATGGTTCACCCAATATGGGCTACATCCACACAGAAATAGCCAATCCTTCTTATTATTAAATCCAATAAATGAAGGGAAAAACATGCAATACAACCAATGCAATATCCTCTTCACTCACATACAACATGCTACCATAATTACAATTCCCTCATTTTAAAAAGAGGTTTACATATAGGGAAAAAATATACAAATATAATTTATATTGTTAGATCTATAACCTAATAGTGAATCCTCTAGATTTACTATGAAATTATAATATTTTATAGTGCTTTTTAACTAAATTTTGCTTCGGGGGTGTTACCCCCAAACCCCCACTAGGGGGGCTCTAAAATAAATCACCACCCCTTAGACACCCATGGTGACCATAGTGGGGGGCATTACACCCTTATCAGGAACTGGGCATTAAAATAAGATTAGACTCTACCATCTAGCAATAATCTAGCTTTTGACACTTGACAAATGGAAAACTTAACTTTGCTTAGGTGCTTTAAACTTGGATGGAGCATACTCTTGGTGATTAATATCTGATTTGGAAAGTTTAAGGAAATCCCTTTGAATATGAAATTTTTTATAGATGTATCTTTGATGAGTGATAGTTAGGAAAACAAGATTAGAACTACCATGTATTTATATGGGAATCCTTAGATACTTTCTCACACCATTGATAGGTCTATCACAATTAGATGCATCCCAAATTTTGTAATCATCTAATTTTGATGAATTTTTTTGGAAGGAAAAAATATTTATCTAATGATTTGAAGATAATTTTACTATTATATTAAACATGTTAGGTACATACTATGGAATTCCTATAGGTTTTTGATAGAAAATTGGGAAGTTCATATCCATATAAATTATGTGGATAGAAGAGAAGGGTGTGCAAGATCCATATGTGTACATGCAATTCATGTAAGGTGAAGGTGGGAAAAGATTGATATTTCTAAGTGTCTAATTAAAAAGTTAGTGTCTACACCTCTTAAGAATGTTTCAAAACCAAAAACATTTAAGAAAATGAGAAATATCAATGCACTTAATTTTGTGATCATGAAAGCCCCACAAGTTAGACTATGGGTGGGTTAGATGGTTTCCATTAACCACACCATGATTCAAGTCCCGACTGAGTAAATTTCTAGTGCTGAGGCATAGGGGTGGGCCTAATGCTTGAGGATTACTCTGTAGGACTCACCCTGCATTCGCATGCCATTGTGCATGTCAGGTCACTTGGTCTTCATCAGTGTTAATGTTGATCGAGTTGAGAAAGATACCTCGGATAACAAAAAAAATTGTGATCATGACAATGATGATCTAATTTATGATGATATATGATTTGTGTGTCCTCATGAACCCCAACATATGGGTTATTAATTCATGCATCATAACATGGGATTTAACACATATATATTTCAACATTTCCATTTTTATGACACCTTTGCTTATTTTTTTTACATTTTATGTTCTTAATTCATAATTTGACCCTTTATTATTTTTATTTTGACATATGCTTATGACTCCTTATACCTAATCATCTACTACTTGATATTATTACTACATAATTATAGTTTTACTACATATGGTATATATAGACTATGACCATTTATTTTTTTAAACTACTATCATATATTTAGTTCTCTCTCCATGGAGACACTCATTTAATTATTTAGATATTCCTTATTTTTTGATTGAGTGATTTCACTATAAAATTAAAAAATAACAAATAAATATATAAAATATAAAAAAAATCTTGTCATATGATACATATCATGTTTATCTATCTATGTTATAGGTTTATGTATTCATATCTTCCACATTTGATTCATGTGGTATATTGAGTAGGAAAAATGCAAGATATACAAGTTATATATTTTTATGGACATACAAATTCATGGCATCTCTACTGAAGTGGTTCATATGATGAAATCTTTCTAACATTCCATTTATTATATATAACTACTTTACATAGATCATACATAAATTGTTGTCATCTACATTTGGTATATTTACATGGATGTGTGTGTGTGTGTGTGCGTGTGTGTGTGTGTGTGTGTGTGTGTGTGTGTGTGTGTGTGTGTGTGTGTGTGTGTGTGTGTGTGTGTGTGTGTGTGTGTGTGTGTGTGTGTGTGTGTGTGTGTGTGTGTTTGTGTGTGTGTGTGCATGTGTGTGTGTGTGTGTGTGTTATTGTTACATGGATTATTACATATTATACATTTTTATAGATCATATATTATATTTTGGTACCATACCATCAATACTTATACTACTATGACTATGATTCATTTTTATACCTAGCCTTATTAGAGGAATCATGTGTACAAGAGACATTTCTTGATTTTATATTGGGGGGAACATTCCCCATATATTTTTAAGCTTATTCTATGCATCTTGTGCATATGAAACATCTATCACATCACATTATTTATCACTCTCACCATGGGTCATATCATCTATATCTTGCCACTTGGGGGTAGCATTTCATTTTTTCATATAACACTCCATTGAGATTAAACATTACATTTTCATACATATATATGCATTCCTTATTTCCCATAGGGTGATTCCACACATTATCTTTACTTGAGTCTCATTCATACTATATTATTTTATGGATCCACATTACTTATGTACCTTGAATTTTTACACTAATTTGTACTTATGCCCTATACACCTTCGACATCGTGTAATATTATGATTGTAATAATTCATGTACACGTGATTATTTATTACACATTATTGTATATAGATTATAAATTTTCAAACAAATGTATGATATGCGTAGTTTCCTTATGAGTTATTTAGTTTATATATTATGTGTAGGCAAGAACATCCTCACCATCATTATACTCATCTTTCTTATGAGTTTAATTGATCACATCTATATTTATATATTCCTATGGGGGTGATACCCACATATATTCTCCAAAATTATTAGATTATAATATCTCATATAAATGAATCATATCACACACTTGTGTCTAGCATGTTTATATTTAATTATCTTACATATAGATAGACACATGCTTGATAATTACACATGATACATCTATTACAACATCTTGATATCTTGAGCCTTTATATACACTTGGGAACATAATTTCATCCCCATCAACTTGGATAAATTGGGGCATATTATTTTCCCATAAACTATCATTTTCAAAGGAGGATACATCAATCTATAGACCTTACCACAAAAATATATATATTCCAAGGACATTGTTTCATCTCTCCTACTATCTTTAGTAGGGGGCATTATGTTGTCCTAAACCTCCTCACCAATTCAAACACATTAAAGGATGAAAAACCTATTGAGCCTTACAATATGATACATTTTTATACATTGATACTCACTATATTATTATATTTGGCATTGAGATTCACATAATGGTTTCTTTTATATGCAATACGACATTGATACTCACTAGATTAGTATAATGGACATTGAGTTTCACATGATTTTATCTTTCCTATGTGATATGTTATTGATACACTAAAGTAACATTTATATAAGTTAGTATTACATGACATAACATTTTTTATGTGACATACAATTGGTCTATGAATAGTTTCCAATATCTATCCTACCATGGGTATTTACATGTAATATTTTACGATAGTTACATGTTTTTTATAATATTATGAAACATGGTCCATGTAAATTTTTTGTTTTGAGATATTCAATTTTTGTAATACTTTTACTATTATCTTGGCATATGGTTCATCAATTTGAGTTAGTAATACTTTTTCTTTGGGGAAAAATTGGATAGGCCTGAGCATGATTGATGGTTGGATAATCGTGTCCTTTGTGATTTTTTTAACCCTTCACCCTTTATATCCTTTCTCTTACTTATCCAGGGATATTTTTCATCTTATTTCCTACTCCTTATGCTAGCTTGCATGCCAATTGGTCCCTTGTTCAATTTTAAATCTATATGTAATACTCTTAGAGGTTTTCAATAATAAATTTTTATAGAAGTTTACATAGGTTTCAAAAATCATTTCTACTATTTTCAAATGGAAAATAAATATATGCACACTCTCAAGGATTTATTTCTACTCATAAGGAATACATTATAGTTTTATTTCACCATGTACCAAAATAAGGATAAGTGAATGTGCATGTAGTTTCATCTCCACCTAGGAAAGGGAGAGTAAATATCTCATAGATTTATCCATTTACACTACATAAAAACTATGGGGGTTTTATTATAGCATGTGGGATACATAGTTTAAAATCCCTCATGGTTTCATAACCTAAATAATTATTCCCATATCCTTTTGTATTATGATTTGACTGTGGCAAGCTATGCTAAATATAATTGAAGAGAAAATTAGACAATTATGTCCACCAATTCAAAATAGTATAATTACATATAGGCACAACATCTAAAGATGAACCTGTAAAGGAAAATTCACAACTTACAAAGATATGTAGGTAATGAATGATGTAAGAGGACATGATAATTTGTAAAAATAGAGTAACATTTATCTCACCTAAGACACAAATTATGGAGTCATTGATCTTGTTCTTGTTGAGTTAAAGGATCAAAATTCACACATAGGTTTATATAGGCTTGCACTATATAGATCCATATTCATAATTCAATAAATCATTAAAGTGTGAGTGTTACTCAAATTTTTAATTTTATTTACTTATTTTAGAATTGTTTTAGTTTCTCTTGTTCCTACCAATATCCATGAGGTAGATTAAGGACTATTTTATTCCATCATATTACTTGTCTTCCTTATGAAATTATTTGAGTTTATTGTACGCATATTAGTTAAACATAATATATTATTAACTAAAATGTAATTGGTGGACCTATTTTTCTTACACTCAAATTAATTTTTGCACCCTCCCACCCCTTAGGGCTTACTATTTTTCATACAATTTAGATTTTGGTTTTATGGGTTTATTCCCCATTTTAACCCTCAGGGTTTCATTTCCTTTACGTGTGTCTTTGATTTGTTAGAATCATAGTTCATTTTAGAAAAATGGAGTGAATTATTCATATTTATTGGATGTCTTTTTTAAAGGGGAATGTTTCAAATGAAAAAATGATTAATCAATGCATTGTATAATTTTTAAAATCACATTTTATCAAAAATCCTAGTCTTATTAATGGAATTTTACCTATTATTAGAAATGAAAAAATTAATGTATTGATTATCCTAGGGATTTTTATTGTGTTCATTAATATTATATTATTTGTGCTAAATGTTTGGATTCAAAACCCATGATAAATAATATTCAAATGGGTAATATCAATGGAAAAAATAAAACTTTGAATGAACCCTTAAGGACTTTAATGTGCCCTCTCAATATAGTGTAAGTGTAATGCATTTAATATGGGAATCATAATGAAAAGTACATTATTTGTATTTATAATCTATTATATCTCTTTCATGGGCCAAATCTAATTATATATTTTTTCAACTTATAGTGCATGAGATCTATAATTTACATTTCCCTTATAATTTTAGAATGCATAAATTTACATTGTTTGATGGGTTAGGTGATCCTTACTTTCACATTAAGCACTTTTTTTCTTATTTTGGAAAATAAAAATTCAATGATAGAAAATTTATTAAATCCTTCCATAGAAGTTTTAATAAGTCATGTTCTAGATTGGTTTCATAGTTTTCTAGTGGATCTTTGCATACATACCTTGAGTTGGAAGATATATTTATATCATAACCTATCCTTAATAAAGGACCATGTGCTACTTTTGAGTGTCTTCCCTTTTTTCACCACTTTGAATTTGAACCTATTTATGAAAATATTTAATATTTAAGGCTATTATGCACCAATTGATTTATCAACCTATGAATCTATTAAAAATTACATGTTTTTAGGGGTCTCATCTTTCCTCTCAAAAAGAAGTTGATTTATTATAAATGTCAATATTTACAACCTCTTTTCTTTGAGATTATTTCACTAAATAAGGAGCTTATATTTTCTAAAGAGCTTGATCATATTAATATCAATCTTATTTATATATCTCCAACTAAAATCCATGTTACTCTAAATAATGCATCTTCACCATGGGATAGAAAAATGATGACTCCTATAAAAAGTTTAGATATTTTCCTAGTGGTTCACATGAATTATATAATTTAAATGATTTTATAAGTGTAATATTGAAGAAAATACTTAAATTGAAGTTGGTTATGCATCCTCCTATTCATAGTATATATTACACCAGCCTAATTTAGATCAAGATATTATTATGCATATCATATAACACATGGACATTAAACCAACATATGCTATGATTTTAAAGATTAAATCTTTATCTTATGGAAAAAGGTAATATTTAGTTCTACACACATCCTAATGATACTAAGTAATCTTATAAAGAGGATCAACTCTTCTGTTATCTCATAGTAAGAGTTGTCTAAAAAAGAGTTACAAAAGGAAGAGTTTCCTAAATAATAATTGCCTAAAAATGAAGTTCATAATCAAATCATACCTAAAAGGAATAGTATCTTAAATAATGTTTCCAATACATTAACCAAGATTTATGTTTCCAATGTAGATCCTTTGGTTATTAGTAGTTACATATAATGAAATAAATGTAAGAATATCATGATTGATGGCATTAATAAAGTTAATGTGTTTAGGATTCCTTTTCTTAGTTCTCTTATGTATCACATTGAACATTTAACTAAGAGTTATTTACCTACATGTATCACATTGGGTTACATTGAAATACCTATATCTCTTGGTCATAAGACATGTATTTCTAATTTTCATGTTGAGCCCATGTTAATTATAATGTTGTACTAATAATTTAGATAAAATCAATGGATGAAAAATTAGATGAGACTCATGATTGTATTAAATTTTATTTCTAAGGTGATATTGTCTCCATTTCAAGATATAGAACAACTAAAAGTGATGAAGAACATCTCAAGGTGGATAAAATTATATATCAAGATAAAATACCTAATAACAAAGATACTATAATAGAATTGAAATAACTTGAGTTATCATCACCTATCACTCCATCTAATCATATATCAATGCATTAGAATTTATGGTGAAGACCTATTTGATATGAATGAATCACCTTCTCAAACTATGAATTATGCATAGCCATATACCACAATCATCTACTTTAATGAATCCAATTTCTAGCATATCATTGGATACTTATCCCACTTACTAAATGGTTCAATGCGTACATAATTTATTGAAAGTTAGGAATTGTAATTTTTATTATAACACATGATTATTTTATTACATCACTTGCTTAATTTAAATCACATGATCATTGTTATTTAACATATTTTAGTCATTACACTTTAATTTTTAAAATGAAAAAACATAAAAAGGGAAAGATATAAATACATATTTAACACATAGAAAAATATAGGTACAACTAAAGGAAAACCCTTCATATATATATGAAAAAAAATATCAATACATGATACCAATTTTTGGACACATAACTCATATAAAGTAGACATATTATTTTTCTTTGAGGTGAGGGATAGTGATCATCTACACTCTCTTCTTTAAGGTGAGGGAGAGTGATCATATCCAATCTCTTATCTGAGGTGATGGAGAGTGATAATATCCACTCTTATCTCTGAGCTTAACTCTACATGCACCCATAAGAATACTCTCACAAATGTAATAATATGGTCCCCTCAAATCATTATCTATAGGTCCACTATGACCACTAGTTTCCAATTTTGTATGTCCTTATGTGTAATCTATCCTTCTCTATGCCCACATACAATCAACATCCAATCAATGTATATCTATAATAAATAATTATAACAAATATTTTATTGGAACTATAATTGATGTCCTCAACCCTATTATTTGTGGGGGGACATGTTATACACACATGAGTATGCCTATAAGTCATTAACCCTTTATTGCTCTATAAAGAATGAAAATCTCAACCAAACCATGGGATCAAATAAAATTACCTAATCAAAAATAATTTAGGAAATTCTCTTGATAAAACCAATGATATTTTGGGTACCACAAGTTAAAACATGCAAGACTTGATCTATCATATAAATTTGTGTTTGATACTGTAATATACACACATAAATAATTGTTAACAATCAATAAGATGAAACTATATACATACATATATATATATATATATATATATATATATATATATATATATATATATATATATATATATATACTTATCGAGATCCTCAAGGGCATCCTATGTAATGAGACCCAATGCTAATTTGGATCCCTCTCTACATACATCTTCCTTTATGCTATACTAGGTGTTACATCAACACATTTCCATCACCTATTATAGGTCCCTATGCCCCATCACATACACCATCACCTCTATTAATACCACCATAACCATTATCATCTCCATCTACTGAAAGAGGAAATATAGGTAATACATATGTTACAACCCACCATATTTTATATTATGTAGTCACTGCTACATCATATAAGCCTAGATCCACAAACAGTGGATCCACATATCTATATGGATTGTTATTTGCATTCACCTCAACATACGTTAGCGTACATGCCTCTTCCCACAACTAACATTGAATTTATGGATAAAATTTCCTAATTTTATATTTTAATATTTTTAACATAAATTTCCACAAGGTGTTATAGAAAAAAAGAATACAATTAATTGAGTTTCGCATCCACCTAGGAGGTGTTACAACTACATATCTTGCATACCAAAATTATACCCCTTATAGTTCATTTGTAGTGTAAATGGAAATTTTTAGATAAGAAGATCCACCTTATCTTCCTAAGTGTGAGATGTAACTACATGCACATTTTCCTAGGTCAATCTTGTTACAAATTTCAAGTCCTTTAGTATATATAAATTGATGTAGAGTGTGCCTAGACTTGGAAATGAATAAATAAATTGAAAAATTATAATAAATCAGATAGTTATTCTTCTAAAAAAAATTGAATACTTTTTGGATTGGAAGGATGATTACAATGTTCATGGATAATTTGTACATATAAGCTTCTTGTGGTTTATATTAAAAAGTTACTAGCATGCAAAAATTAATAAAATAAAATGGAAACAACTAATAAATAAATATAAATACTAAAAATATATGACCATGGATATAAGCGCCCATAAAAACATAGAGGAAAGGATCATTGAGCCATTGTTTCTATCCCATAGGAAAGAAACACATACATAAAGACAATAAGGAAATTACACTGATGAACATAAAAAAATATGAAAAATGACAAATAAAAGAATAGGAGACCATGGGATTACACAAAGGAGAGGGAGAAAGATTAAAAAATACCAATAAGTAATTTATTCAAGGTGATTACTTATATGCACAAAAAAAATTTAAAAATTATTGTAATAAGAATGTTTGTACCAAAAGTGAGTGTCTACATAATGCTCATACTTTGATGTGCATATATGAGTGTTGTATGTGTGTGTCAAAATAAAATGATACATAATTGAATTACATACCTTGAATTACCATAGGGAGAGGAGGAAAATTTTATGATATGCATCCATTCACACCTTTTTCATTTAACAAAAATTTAAGGTTCTTGTTAATAATGGTCAATTGCCAACAAGTAATCAATGCCATATCTCGCTCATGGTAAATATTGGAAATTTTGAAAATTAAAATTAAAATTGGAAAAGGGAGCATGTCAAAGAATAAACCTAGTATTTATTTTACCAAAATGTTGTAGTAACACTTATTTCAATCTAAACCTTCAAAAATCATTGAAACATAGCCAACACTTCTCTACGATTTTATAAGAATCCAATTTACTTATTTCTCAAAGAAGTACATAAATTTGCTCTTCAAAGAGCACCATCTATTGTTTATAAACATTTTTTATATAGTTGTATGAAAAATGTTCATGCCTAAATTTATCTTAGGAGGAAATTACTCTAAAATTACTCAAAATTTGTTCCACACTTTTCTCTCAAATAGTTTGCTCATCACCATCACTACAACACAAGAGACAAAATAATGACACTAAAAATGATTTTTTTTCTATTTTCCACCATCTAAAAGAGCCTAAAAATATTAATGAATAAATGTCATTAAATGACATAAAAATATTATTCTATGACATTTATTTCTAGTTAAATAACATGTAAATATCAATTTATGACACTTAATAAGGAAAAATGATATGTGATGGTTTTGTTTTACCCTATTTTGGAGTAATGGGTTAGATTAATCTAATTACGATAAAACTTGAGATGGAACTAAAATTAATAGAAATTGCATTCAAGCATACATTTGAATGTAAGTTATTAACATTGATTCTTCTTATTTGATTAAGACGTATGTTAAATATGAAAAGTACTAAAGATATCATGATACTTATATTTTTTGGTTGAATGTCTGACTATGACTATATTTTATAAGTGTAAATTAGGGATAAACACACCTATTGTTTGATCGATTCAAGAAATTATGCTACCTATATCGATTAAAATTAATAATATTGGGTTTTTTTAATAATTCAATAATGATTTTCTAATCAAAATTGACATGTGTATAATTATGTCAAAATGACTAAATAGTCACATGTGATTGTATTTTCTTTCTCTGTGTTTAAAATATTAAACTTTGATGATGCACACATATCTAAAAATCATCTTCCTATACTTTAAAACCTTATATGTGCTTTTGAGAGATAAAAAACTAAAAAATAATTTGAAGTGTAATGGATTGAACTTACCCTAATCACTCCTTCATGGGGATTGACTATTGCCTATGTATCAGATACTCCAAGGATGGAAATCAATCCACATGTAAGTATCCCATGTAGCATATTGTACAATTATGATTATTCACTACATAAATACAACTAATGACTAGATTAGGTATTTTATAATGACTGATTTGACCTATATTTTAAGTGCTTCAAACTTGGCTTGTGACTGCTCCAAGTGAATATTATGTAAATTAGGAAGAATAGGGCAAATTTTCTCAATGTGTAGTATGGTATATATGCCCTATATATATATATATATATATATATATTCAAGATGGATTTATATGATGCCTTGATATTTTATATATTAATACTTTTGAGTACTTCTTCATACCACCAACGCACTAGGATTTTGGATTGACCCTAAATATGGATTCAATTTTAGGAAATAGTCATTATTGGAAATGGGATGATTCCAACCAGTAGGTAATTATCAACTAGAATTAATGACCTTAATTAGAGGAACTAAATATTATACATGTGGAATACTTTGAGTGTCTAGACATGTCTATGTAATATATTTAATAGGTTTTAAACAAACAATGAGGTTACCATAGGTTTTGACTATAGAACAGAAGGTTTAATTCATAAAATAACATACAAGTGTGAGAGGATGGAGAATTAAGACCCTATTTGGGTGCTCAAGTCATGCATGGTAAATGTGTGTCAAGCTTATCATTATCAAGTGCTAAATACCAGATTTTAGCATTTGAAAATTCTCCCCTTTATTCCAGTAATGAAATTGCTAGAGTAAAAGGATAAAGTATACCTAAGTGTATACTCACACTTTGCCTTTTGAGGAAATAAACATAAATGTTTAGTTATGCTCCATATAAAATTTAAATGATAATGTAGTTACTATCAATATCAAAAAATTTAAATCTAAAAATTAAATTAGTAAGGGTTAGAGTACACCTGTGTATTGGTGAAAACCATGTTGTCTTCACAGCTATTAAATATGATGCTTCCTTATTTAAGTATTAGAGAGTTGGGGTAATCATGACTCAAACTTATGTAGCTAATAAAACTCTTGAGTTGGAAAGGTAATATTCCCCAACCCTCATGTGTGTGTGGAAAATTACAAATGTACCTATCCAAATAACTATGTAGGAAAAATATATAAAAAATCATTCAGCTAGGTTCAACTCCAAAAGAAAACACTACATAGGTAAATGAGAGAAATGATCAAGAAATGTTCACTCATAAATGAATCAACCCCTGCAGATGGATTATAAATTCAAATTTAATGTTCTTCTTGAGTTTGATCAATTTCAATCCATGTAAAAACAAAAAATCATGATCATAAGGGAATGGAAAATGTTAATGCCCCAATCATGTACATAGGTTTTGATAAATGTGAAGTGGAATAACAACCATTTTACATTAAAATATATATGTATTGTATATGTGCATGAACTAATAACATGACTGATGAATCTATAATATGAATTTGATAATTTGTATTCCTAATTTAGCGTGAATGTGTAAATTTAAAATTTTATTCTTGTAAATTATTGTACCCATGCCCATGCATATGAACCCAAGTGTGTATGAATATGTGCTCAAGTGTCTATAAATTGATCACATGTACATGGAAAATGCCCCTCTAATTTTTATTAATGCACCAATGTATTTCATGTATCTAAAAAAATATGATATCTAATCCACTTGAATCTTTCAAATCTATAAAACTTGTATGTTTCATGATTTTCTACTTATGGATACTTATGTATTTAAGATAACCCCATTATAATTATATGATTTTGAGATGATGAATGTATCTTTTAAGTCACTCATATCAAAATAAGAATTAACTATACCATTTCATGTATAAATTTAACATCATGCAATATCATTTGACCATGTTGAGAATATGTCATCATAGTAATGTATGTATCAATCAAGGTATGTATGTAACATATGGAAAATAGGGCATGTAAGTGTCATGTATAGATAAATGAATTAGTGAAACACATAATATAAATAACTATTTAAATAATACTATTTAGTAATAATTCATGATGTATATTGTGGCACCCCTCAAAGTCATCAAGCTCAACAAACACAACAAGAATTAACATATTAAAAGTTAATTGTCACACATAAGTCAAAAGAACCACATACAAGGGACATAAGGATGTCACAAAAATCAAGGATAAAGGCCAAATGTAGGATGACACAAAAAATGTCCCAAATAAGGTGTATCAATTGATGTTATAATTATCGAGGTCACAAGCCACACACAATAGGCACACAAAAATTAATTGATCATGTAAAAGAGTAATAACACCAAAGGAACATATAATAAGAAACTAGTTTTCACTATCCATATGTATCAATTTAATGTCATATTAAATGGCATATCATGTGTCACTATATAATAAATGAGTAACTAACAAGGCATATGTATGTAATATAGGTATCTTAATATGGTACAAATATCATAGAAATATATAACCTATAATATTGAAACTTGTGGAACAAGATGCCTCCAATGTGACCATTGAGTAGAGGGAAAACCAACACATATATATCCATGTTTAAATTTTATGTCATGCATAATACTCAAATATTTTGAAATTGATTGTGTACATATAGAATATGACATATAACAAAAGTTGTGATACATAACATATGTAAAAAATGTGAAAAACCATCATGTCATGCTTAGGTCCTGGTTTTGTATATTTTGAATATTTGAATGTTTTTGCATTTTTTTTAATTATTTTTTTTATTTTTTTAATATTTAACATTAAAAAGTGAGTCCAAGTGGTAGTGTTTATGAATATATAAGAAGTGTAAGGATTTGAATAATCTACAACATGTGTCAAAGCATAGTGTGAACTAGATGTGATAGCATGGCTATATAGAGGAAGTGAGACCAATAAATATTCCCCCATTATATATGTGTATCATAAACATGTATCTCAATATAATATGTGGAGATAAGGATCTACATGCCCCCAATGGGAAAGAATCAATGTGATCATGTGATATGTAAATGTATATAATCATGTGATCTCAACGGATGTTTAGATCAAGATATAAATTAATGAGCAAGGACCATGTAAAAATAGAGACAAGGGATAGAATAATGGTCAATGAAAAATCATATGATCACATTTCTATAAATATTGAAGAATAGAAAAAAGAATTCAATAAAAAATATATGTACATGATATTATGTTCTAGCTAACTAGGAGTCAACCAGGGGATGTAAGTATGTATGGCATGTATCACCAAGTGTAATGCCATGTGTATCATCTATTAAATAATCTAGTGTATAATGTTTTAAAATATAATTAATTTAATCATCATCATATATGTCACTATTATACCAAACCTCTTCATTATCAAAATTATGAATGTAGGAGAGATGTAATTCTTTATGTTGTGATTGTATCCTTTATGACCTTTCTTGTTACATTAGTTCATTTTGTGACCTCTATTTTTCCATTTTTTTGTATTTTTTTTCCATTTTTTTTTTCAACCTCTATTATTTCATTTGTTCCTTTTGTAACCTTTCTTTCTCTAATTTTTCCTTTTATAACCTTTCTTGTTTTAATTTTTCCTTTTCTTATTTTTGCACTTATTCCTTAGGAGATACTATCATAGTGTAAGTAGGTTGAATGATTGTACAAGTTTTTCTTAAATTAGGTGGTGGATTGATTTATTTATCTACTATAGGCTCACCATTATCAATGATATTTTGTTTTTTACACTTCAAATCCCAATAATTATCCATATGATGTCCATGCAGTCTATGATAGGCACAATAGTATTTTGATTTCCTTAGAGGATACATATGAGGTAATATAATCAACTTATTAGGAATAATATTTATTATAATTTCACTTGAGCTCTTATTATCCATGTGTACACTTTTTTAATCACTAGTTATAGATGTATCCTATTTTGGTTTCCATTCTTGAGATGAAGTCCTTTTTGGCACAAAATATTTGGATAGAGATGTAGACATATGATTAACACTAGTGTACACTAGATTCTTTATATACCTGATATTATTTTTAAGTGATGTGATACTTAAACTAAAATATTGATTTTTATTTTGCTAAACTTATATTTATGTTTTAATAATGACTATTTGATCTTGAAGGACTTCACAAGCACAAACATTAGGTATTTATGACTGAATATGCATACAAAGTTCATCAAGAGAGTTTTTGGGATGTGGTTGGGGAGGAGGATTAATATTAAAATGACCTATATCTATACCATAGGAGGGGTCACCTTAACTCTTGGGATAGAGATAACATGGACCTCCTTAGAGGGAAAGTAGCTATCAACACCTTGAGGAAAGGTGGAAAGAAGTATAAAAGAATCCACAATAGGTAATTAATAATTGACTATTTCATGAAAACCATGAGGAATTATTGGAATTCAAAAAATATTTTTGATAAAAATCATTAGTTATGTAAACCTATAAATTAACTTAAAAATAGGTACACCGTTTGTCCTCTAGGCCAAATTTACTTAAAATAATAAATTATAAATTAAGAAAAATATGTATAGTATTTTGACAAACATAAAAAGATTTTTTATTCACTCAATATGACTAGAAAAAATATAATATAATTTTAAAATTAGAGCCTTTTTAATCTAAATATCAATAAATCATGGAATAACCTAATAGAGGAAAGCCTAATAGGATAATGAGTGGGAAACCCTGGGGAAAAAGATATATTGTTCTGATTTATGCAAAGGAAATAAAAAATAATATTTGAAAATAAAACCCTAAGGCTGAAATATGAAACATTAAAATATTGAAACCCTAAAATAAATCCTAGGGTTTTTTACTATTTGATACATGTATGGGTTCACCAATATGTTTTACCTTAATTTGGATTAATGAATTTGATTAATATAACTAATATAGAACTTGAGATGGATTTAAAATTAATAGATATAATATTCAATAATTTATTTGAATGTAAATGGTTGATAATGGTTCTTATGATTTGATTAAGACATTATATATATGTAAATTACTAAAGAGAACATAATACTTAGCTTCTCTAGTTGACTATTTGACTATGACTATGTTATGAAAGTGGAAATATGAGATAAACAAACATGTGGTTCACTTGATTCAATAACTAATATATTACTTGTGTTGGGTCAGTTACATAGGATTGGATCACTATCACATGTTGGTAATGACCTATTAGTTGAAACTGACATGTGCGGAAGTGCAACATAATAATTGTATAGTTGCGTATAATTGTCTTTACTTGCTTGTATTTTTAATCCCAAACACTAATGACACATAAATATATAAATAAGGATCTTTTTCCTCAAAATCCTAGATGTGCTTATGAGGGATAAAAACTTACAAAAATTGGGGAAGTGTAATGGTCTAAATAGACCCTAATAACTTCTACCTAGTGATTGACCATTTCTTATGTATTTAATAATCCAAGGAGGGAAGTTAAGCCACACAAAATTCTCCCCCTTAGTGTGATTATGAAATTGTGCTCTTTCATTATATGAATGTAACTAATGATTTTATTTCAAGTTGACAATGTTTTCTTTAACCTAAATTTTGAGTGCTTTAAACTTGGATTATGACTAATCCTAGTGAATATTATACAAACTGGGAAGAATAAGGCAGATTTGCTCAATGTGCAATAGTGTATATATGTGAAATAAATATATACCAAATGAATTTGAATGACATATTTTTTTGTATATGGATCCTTTTGAATAATTCATCATGCCAATACTACACTAGGATTATGGGCTAACCATAAAGATGGTTTTTATTTCATGAACTAGCCATTACTAGAAGTAAAACGGTTCCAAACAACTAGGTTGTTATAGACTAGCAATAATAAATGTAACTGGTGGAATTACCACCTATATAGGTGGACTACTCTTATATTCTAGAGATGTTTATATAGGTTATTTATTAGGTTTTAAACAAATAGTGAGTTCCATGTATATGTTTGAAGCATAATGAAAGGGTTGACTCATAAAATAATATGCAAGTGTGAGAAGATGGTGAATTAGGACCCTATTTGAGTGATCAAACCATGTATGGTAAATGTGTGTCAATGTTATGATTTTTAATTACCAAAGACCATATTATTATATCTACATTTTTATATTTCTTTGTTCTTTAAGTGCAATAAAATTATATTTAAATGTTGTTTGATAACATTTAGTTTATATATTATATATTTATATTTAATTGTGGCTTTTTGACATCTAATAACCATTTTTTAATGATAATTACATGTCATTGAATGGCACATATGTAATGACATTTAGGTGACATTTCATAAGTATTCTAATGCTAATCAAACATGGTTCTTTCACATATAATCAATATCACTTATTGAGATTGAGATTTAAATGTCATTGAGTAACACATATATAATAAAATTTAGGATGTATTTTATAAGTTATATAAATACATTTATAAATGGTTTATTATGTTTAGGAACATTTTCATATATATTTATTCTTGGAATGCCATTTACACACACACGTCATTCATTTTATAAAATTACCCTTTTAATTGAATAGATACATGTTTCAATTTTAACTATAAAAAAATAAAAATAAATACTAATATTCAAATAATGAATTTATATTCAACACAATCATCATAAAATATATGAAATAATATTATCACTAATAACATTGAAGGAATACATTTTATTTTTTAACTCCTAAACATATTAAATATTTATTTACATCATTCATTTTATAAAATTACCCTTTCAATTTATTTTATATATTTCAATGCTAATCATTAAAAATAAAAAATGAATACTAATATTAAAATAATGAATTTAAATTCAACATAATCTTCATTAAATATGTACAATAATATTATCAATACATGAGGATGACAACTAGCAAGATCTCTGGCTAAAAAACCTCATCCCCAAAATCAGTGTCTTTTTCTAGTTGGCAGCCCAGAACAAGATTTTAACTATGGACAACCTGATTAAAAGAGGCATTCCCATCCCTAACAAGTGTGTTCTTTACAAGAAGGAAGATGAGACTATGGAACATTTTTTCATCTTCAGCTTTTTTGTTTCATCTATTTTTCAACAATTCTTCAGCATTTCTAACTTCTCTTAGGTTACTCCAGGTTCTATTAAGGACCTAATCACCCAATGGAAACCTCCCTATGAAGCCCCCCCACTAAAATTCTAGTGGAACATGGATCTATGCTATATTTTTTTAGGAATTTGGAAATCCAAGAATTATTGCATTTTCAATAATCATAGTCCTCATCCTTCATCCTCTTTCAAATAGGCCTTGGCCTTTGTTCATGAAAATTAGTCTTCATTTGCTTCTTTATTTGATCAACCTAGTTCTCCTTTCTTCTCTTGAATTATGAGTTAGCTAATTTTGGTCATCCCAAGAAAAGATGAATCAAAGGGGGTTGATAGGTCTAAATTTAAGTGGTCACTTCCTCCTCCCTTATGGTTTAAACTAAATTTTGATGGGGCAGCAAAAGGGAACCCAAGCCTGGTAGGTATAGGAGGGGTGATCAAAGATTCTTATATAAATATCAAAGTAGCCTATACAAGTCCATTTAGGATCCAAACTAATCATGTCTCAAAATATACACTAGTGCTTTGGGGTATTGAGTTGGAAGTCAATCTCGATGTAGAGTTCATCCAAATATAGGGAGATTCGATGAAAATTATCAATTATTTAAAAGGCCTCTCTCCTTCCTCTTAGAACATTTCCAGAATCATCAGTGATGCTAAACACTTGTTGACCCACTTCAAAGGGGTCTCCATAGGGAATGTCTATAGGGAAGGCAATAGGGGTTCTAATTGCATGGTAAACATTAGAGTCTTAATAAGTGATTTTATCACTTAGCATGAGAGAAATTATCTGAATGACATCATCTAAAATGTTGAGTTGGAGAAGGGACACATCTCACAAATTCATAATGGATGTATTAATTATGATACAAACATGGATCAATTATAGTGACTTTTATACACACAAATATATAATTACCAAAGCCTTTCACATTTGGGAAGCCTTGAGCTTGAATCATATGACTGAGTGTGTCTCTATTTTCCATAAATTTGACTTCTCCTTCTTGAAGAGCTTATATCATGAAGACTGTAGAAGTAGTTTCTATTATCAAAAAATGGGTGGGAATAGAGATCAATTTGATCTAATCTCTTATGTTGATGTTAATAAAAATGAGTATATATAGAATAAAATGGTAATAGGTGGGTTGGCTTTGTTTATGGAACATTTGGTCAGGCATGATTTTGTGTTCTCCAAGAACTTTGCTCATGGTTGGAAAGACCACAAAGTGAGAATGCATGGTCTAAAGATTTAGATCACTGAGGAACTCATTATTGAAACCACATGGATGAAATACAATGGAGTCAAGGCATTCAAAATAAGAGGTGGAAGGAGGAACTCCCGAACATCTTCTATAAGAAGGAAAGCATAAACCTAAGCATTCTTCTCACAAGGGGTTTATGCATGTTGAGCTACTGAGGAAATGGCCAAAGGTATATTTACAAATTATGAGGTACATTACTCTTGAGGGTAAACACACTAATATATTTTTGCATCATTTCCTTCTTTTGAATCACTTTAAAGGCCATATTATTAGCATCCCATTCTTCTTGTTATAATCTTTAGAGGTTTTAATGTTGAATTTCAAAAAGAATCCATCATCAAATTTAATACATCAAGGGCTAATATTATTATTGATTAAGCATGGAGAGCCACTACGGTCTAAAATTATTACTGATGTCATTGACATCAACAATGAAAAGGATAATTCAGAGAAGGAAGAGTATGACATCAGTTGGACTCTAGAGATGAATGGGAGGAGTAACATTTAGGGGATTCAATTGAACATGTGTAGGAGGATTCTAAACTAGACTTGGGGAGCCCTTAATTCATCCACCTACTCATTACCATAGGTAAAGGGGTCTCTGTGTTTAATTTCAAAGAAAATATTGAGGACTCCCTCCAAAATCTATATATAAAAATTACAATCTAGAAAATCCTTTGTGGTGAAATTAATGATGAGTTTGAGAGGCTCAAAGGATTCCTTTGTCTAGAATCAATAGCTACTAATGTAGGAAAAGATCCCCCAATTTTCACCCCTAAAGATAAACCCACATAGCATGGAAAAGAAGAGGAAGCCACCTAGGATCCTAAGGAAGAAAAAGGGGAGTTTCAATCTTTTAATCTCAAGAGGAAGACATAAGATGATGGTAAGGATCAGTTTGTTGGGAGTTGAACCAAGGGTAGAAATAACAAAAGTGCTAGTACTGAGACCAAGTAGTTGGGATTTTACTTTGAATTGGAATAGCTCATTAGACCCTATTTCCTTTTGGCTAATTTTTTGGTTTTTCAACTGATAGTTGGCAGAAGTTTGGTAGTAAGAAGGTTTAGCCACTGGGTTGATCTTTTATCTCTCTTTGTCCTAATAATATGTCATGTTTATCTTTTGGTTATTTATTGCAAAGGGTAAGGACCCCTTTAATCTGGATTTTAACCGATCTAATAAAAAATATTATCAACTATCATTGAAAGAATGCATTTCATTTTTACTCCTAAATTATTATAAAAAAATTAAGTAGATTTTACTATCTACTACATGGCTAAATTGTTTTATTATTTAAATAACAACATTTATATTAAAGTAAATCATTTTGATATAAAAAATTATAAATAATGGATATAAATGACTTGTAATAATTTAAAGAAACCTTTATCTTCCAATATTTATATTCTATTTCTCTCCGTTTAATTTATATATTAATATCTATCAAAAGTGAAGATTGGCTCATTAGACTATAAAATATACAATATAAAGAAGATAGGTAAATACTAAAGCCTTTTAAATTATGTGAGCATTTAAAATATTAGGTAATCAATGTACTTTTCAATCATAATTATGAAGAATAATAAATCTTAATTCTTTCCTTTTTTTTGATGAAATAGAGATTATATTATTATTATATAAATATAAAAGTTACAAACCTAACAAAAAATATATAAAAGTTACAAAATTATTCATAAAAAAGGGTTAGTAATAAGAGATGCATGCCACAATGACACACTAAGCCTAGCCTAGGAAACATAAATGAGGCAGAAAAGTCAATAAATAGAAAACTAGGCCAAGACTAACAAATCTCTAGAAGATTAAAAAATAGGAATTTAAATAGTAGTAGAAAAGAGACCAAAAATGCAAGGGTCATGATCAAGAGAATCACCCCAACTGGAGCCTAGAATATCATCTTGTGCTTGGTAGCTTGTTGATAACCCTCATCTTGTGCCTTAGAAACTTGTACATTGTGGCAGGGAGAAATAACTAAAATGAGTCTAAGGAAGCCTTTATCTGGTGGTAGTTGTCTACCACTTTGTAAAATCCTAAGTAAGAGGCTCCACATATGTTAGTCCATGAGAATTAGAGATCCCCACTTCTAGGCTTGTGAAGGATTAGGAGGTAGAGAGCCCCAGCCTCCATGTTGGGCTAGGGGAGGAGAGTGACACCATGATGGAGAACCATGAGCACAATTATGTTAACATTGATGAGATCAACTATGATGAGGACCACCTTGAGGATGAACTCACCACCTTTTATTAGTGAGTTACATGGAAGGGAGGGTGGGATACAAGAAACATTACAGGGTTCACCACCCTAGTAACAAAGTAACTTCTATAGGTAATCAAGATTCATAGACACTTTATTAACTTGTACCTGAATCTATAGAAGCACATTAGAAATAACCATAGCCTTATTATACATAAAAAAATGAATTTCAATAGAAACATTAGAGAATATCTAAATTCCTTTCTTTCCATATCCAAAATAGAATTTCCACTCTAAAAGTATGATAGACTTGGGTGAATTATGGGGGCATTTTTGATTTGTCACCCAGAAGAGTGTGAAACCAATTTAAGGGGGATGGGTGATAAGGCCAAAAAAATCATGTAGCCAAATCTAGGGGCTTTGGGCCTTAGGGAAAAACTAAAAAATGTGCATGAGTATCTCCAGGTGTCTAAAAAGGGACATTAGGGCTACAAGACCGTTAAATTAATTAGCCTCCTATCTATGGTAAGCCCTTGATAAATCTTAGGATAAAAACACACATCCCACATTATTTGAAATCATCTCCATAAAATAGAGAGGAAGGATTAAATTCTCCAATAACCATTAATCATGTCAACCATAGGTAGATACAATGAAATCCATTCATATCCTTTTGAAGTAGTGTAGTTTGGGAAACAAGTATCAACATACCATTTCCAATATTTCCACTAAGTGTAGGGAGAATTGATAGTGATTTTGTGAAGAAAATTATATAATTTATTTGTAATGTTCTTTGTTGGAAGCAAAAAAATTGTACTTAAACTTTAATTCACCCTAGGGGAGCCAAAAGCAAGTGACTTTGCAAAACAAATCTTTCACTTTATGAATTCCCCTATAGATTAATTTAATTTAATGTATCTAGGGCACATCTACAAGAGAAAGGACATGAAATTTAATGATAATTGAGCACCATAGAGAGTGTTGATTGATAAATAGGCCATTTTGAAACCCAGAGTCATTCCATAATAGCCAAGGTTTGACTCTTTCCCAAGATTTATAGATAATTTTTATCAAAAAAGACCTCAAAACTTTCATAAGGGCAATGAGAGTAAGGAGGTTAGTAAAACCCAAGAATTTCCAAGCTACCTACCTATAAGGGAAGACCTGAGCAATAAAATTATGAATGATCACCTTCCATGCTTCAATTCCTTCAATGGCCCAGATAATCTATTTGACACAAAGATTCAAGCCTTGATGAGACACATTGATTAAGACGATACCACCTACCTCTCATGGAAGGAAATAAGATTTTTAGGCCACCCTATAAAGTCTCTAAATAATTTTTCAAGCTCACAGACCGAATGCTTGGAAGGTGCCCATCAAGATGAATAATACACATGGGTCGCCACAATCACTTTATAAAAAATATAAAATTTACCATCTAGAGATAAGGGTTTGGTGATCCAATACATAAACTTATTTTCCACCCTATCCACCACATATTTCTAAAGTGTAGAGGGGGAGTCTTAGAAAGTGAAAGGGATGCCCAAAATTTTAAATATTTCATCATTTTGGAGTAATTTCCATTTAAAATGAGCCAACTAGGGAGGTGGGGGTAAGAAAGACTATTTGTGGCACTGTATTTTATGCCATTAGATAGAAGAGCTAGAAGTAAGAAAAAAATATCAAGGCATTGTATGGCATTATCAATATTAGCCTCATATTAAATAAGACTAAGGAAGGAATCATCCATAAAGTGCCCATTTAAATTTTCAAGGAGATCCTCATCTGGAAAATAAATAAAATTGATGAGGCTATGAGATTGGGCATTGGCAAAAAGATAATTGAATCCTTCAACAGTAAGAACATAAAGACCTAAATCCAATAAACAACCATGTATGATGGATCTAAAAGGACCAAACTACTCTAATTTAATTCCATTAATGTAAATAAAGTTTGAGGTGTCATAAAATAACATACAAACTAATTGTAAGAAGGTAGGGCCAAAACCTAAAGCTTAAAACATAGACAAAATAAATGGTCAATCTATTTGGTCATATGTTTTTTCAAAGTTGATATTTATAAACATGGCAATCTAATTAGAATGGTGAGCCCATTACATGACTTCCCAAATATTAATAATGTTATCCAAGATATATCTACCTTGAATGAACCCTATTTGCTTAGGTAGAATAATTAAAGGCAGAAGGTGGTAAACATATAGAGATAACGCTTTAATGATAATATTGTAGGAGACATTAAGTAGGTAATTGGCCTCTAATTAAAAATCAATTCATGGTCAATAAATTTTGGGATAAAATTGGTATGCCCTTTATTGATACTCAATCCCAACAACTGACTATGGAAGGATTCAAGATAGACTTGATAGAGATCAGGTCTAATATTATCCCACATTTTTTTTAAAACTCACAAGGAAACCCATCACACCTTGGGGCTTTGAAATTGGTCATTTGCATAAATACCTCATAAATATCTTCCATAGAGAGTTGTTTATCACAAGAAACCCTTTGGGTAGCATTGACAATTTTGACCCCATAGGTCAAATTTCAACCCTTATCATTCAAAACTTTTCATAAACATGCCTTTTTGTCCAAGTGTCAAAAATTGTTCTTTGAATTTTTTTCAAAGGGCTCCTTCCTTTCAAAAAGGTGCTCTTTAAAATGAACTTTTCCATAAGTCTAAAGGAATTGGGCTTGTTAAAATTATCTAAAGGGCTCTTCAAGGTTTTTGAAGGTCCTTTATAAAAAAGGTCAAATGGTACAATTCTTGTGAAAAAGGTCCAAATGCAAAAATCCAAAGGGACAATTTCAAGAGGACCATTCCAATTTTTCTGAAGGGTCCATTTTTCTTTGGAAAACTCCATTTCAAATTTTTCGAAGGGACATTTCAAAAAGCTAAAGGGTCATTTATTTCGACAAATGGTCAACTTAAATTCTTGTAAAGGGAAAGAGGGCCATTCCAATTTTTCTGAAGGGTTCTTTTTTCTTTAGAAAAGTTCATTTCAAGATTACCAAAGGGTTATTTTTGGCAAAGGGTCAATTTTAATTTTTTTGAAAAGGTCATTTTACAAAAGGGAAAGACCATTTCAAAATTACTAAAGGGATACTTGCAACTTTTTTTAAGGAATTGGTCTTTCCAAAAATCTCAAAGGTATTCTTCTCAATAAAAAATGGTGCTTTTCAACTTTTCCAAAGGGTATTAGTAAAAAGTCTGAAGCTTCTTTATTTTCAGGAGGGTGCACTTACAAAAAGCTGAAGGGTCATTTCTTTTGGTAAATGGTCCATTTCAAATTTTTTGAAGGGACATTTCAAAAGGCCGAGGGGCATTTACATAAATTCCTTTGGATAAATTGTTCACAGGAATTGCCCATTACAAAAAACTTGATGATCTAATTCCTTCAAATAAATTGTCTGAAGGAATTGTTCAAAGTGAAAGGAAGAAATTATTTCAAGAGGATTACTTGAAAGAAAAAAAATCAAAAATGAAGTTTTCTTTTGGGAGATAAGCCTTCGAACATTTTGTTTGAAGGAAAAGTGCATAAAGATAAGCCACACACATATTGTCTGAAAGAAATAAGTAGAAATAATTCCATCACATTTTTTATCTAAAGGAAATGAACAAGTAGATAAGACGTGAATAATTTGTTTGAAGGGAAAGAACCAAGAAATAAGACTGAAGGGAATGGCCCGAGAGATTAATTCTCTTAGGAGAATTGGCTAAAAAAAAGTCCAAAGGAATTAATGATGGGCCTGCAAACGTCACGTTTGAGCCCTTGTAAGTAGCCACTGGTTAAGATTTCAAAAAGGTTCATCAATATTACCATGAGCTTGACACTTGTAAAGATATAGTAAGGAGATCAATGGATGAGAAAAGGCTAGGTTTTCAAAAGGATCTTAGTGGGATTTAGACATCTAATCAATAGAAAACAATAAGGATTTCTCCTGAAAACTCTTATGATGTAGTTCATAGCTCACATGCAAAACATATAGAGTGACCCAAGCTCAATTAGATGCATCTAGCATAGTATGAACATGCAAAAAAATAATAAAGATACTATTTTTCAATCTATAAGAAGATCTATAGTCTGAGACCATAGTAAAGAGCATGCTAATTAATAAATGTAATAATCAAATTATTCAAACTTGGCAAAGACATGCAGCTACCTTCAAGCAAAGCTCTCTTAGTTCTAAATGGAGACTCAAATGCATGAATGGATTAAGTAGTTTAGCATTGGATGGTTTTTCAAGGAGTTACCATGGAGTTATTTGGAGTTGACTAGATAAGGCTTGTCATGCATTTTCCTTGTTTTCCATGCAAAGAAAGACTATTTTATTTCAGATCAACTTCCAAATGTATCAAGTGGGGTTTCTCTTTGAAGATTTGGCATAGCTTTCATGCATGGATCAGATTAGCCCAAGATGGGACCACCATCTAGAATTCTATGCCAACCTTGAATATCCATGTAGGGTTAATGAATTTTGAAGATTTTAATAATGATTACTACATGGGCTTTCCATCATTTTCAATGCCAAAGAGATTTTCATGTAAGACAAAAGACAAGAAGATATTATTTGAAGGCTTAGTTATTTTTTGATAGTTAAAGTTAGAATTGTGAGATGTGGGAGTTGATCTCCTCTCTAATTCTAGTGCCAATCTCTTGGATTTTGTATGCTTTTTCTATACAAGTTGGATTTTTTAGCCATTTTAAGGATTCTTCTTTTGGCAAGATTAAAATCTACCAAAATTTGAGTTTTTTAACCTTTTTAGATAAATATAAGGACTATTTTTAGATTCTAGGATACTGGTATAGTGTATTTATGTCAGTGATTTACATATGTGATAGAATTTTCTTCTTTGTCAAGTCTTGATTCTTACTTATTTACTAGTTGATTAGATTATGCAAGTCATTTCTATGTTTGATGTATTTTGGCTGAAGTTATAGTAGATGTAAGTGGATGGTTAGTGCCTTGAATCAAGCCTATTCCCTCATTTCCCTCAAGCTTTGATAACCAGATAAAACCTTTTTATGAAATGTTGATGCATAAGAGTCAATTAAAATTGAAAGTTCAATCTTTTTCTTATCTAATTAGTGTTTTTAGGAGTTCAAATTGCATGGATGAACCAAAATACAAGTGTATCACCATCATTAGATAGGATTTTTTTCCTTAAATTTTCCCTTTTTTCCTTTTCTCAAAATTTTGTAGCATAGAGTAGAGATCCTAATTGATACACCAAAGGAAGATAGACTTTAGAATCTAGAGACTCAGTCTATTGATTAGGTCACCCATAGCCTGGGATTGTTTTTATGTTTTAGCAGACTGTGAAGGCTTGAAACTACCTTCACAAGGGTGTGAGTCTAATTGATAATAGTTTTTGGCATACCTGGTGGGACATCAAATAAATTATTTTCATATCTAAAGAACTTTGAAGCTAAAGAGAAGTAGTTGTAGTAGATGAGCATATTCATATTCGTCACAAGCTAAAGATTCTTCAGGTTGTAAGGTTCATAACACCATTTAATAAACCCTTTCATGCCAAAGGTTACCATAAGGTTAGTTAGTAAAGGTATTAATTTTGAATTTATATCATATAATATATCAAGGTTTAGGAGAGAAAATCCATATCCTCACAATAAATATTTGTCCCCTGGTTATCCTATTGTTTTAGGCACTATAATCCCTACTATCCAAACGGCCATAAAAAACTAGGTGTTTATTCCATTCAATAGAGGTAGTCCACTAAATCTATCCCAACTTGATGACATTCTTGTGTCTACTCTCAAAAGTATCCCATTATTCTCAAGATAAAATCAAATAACCCCTATTGAGCATATCTAAGATGTAGCTAATCTTTGTTCAATCCATAATGTTGTTGAGGATAATGTTGCTATTAGATTGTTTGTTGCTTCCTTCAAAGGAAAATCAATGCAATGGTATAGAAACCTCCCACTAAAATCCATTTATACTTGGCATGAATTGGGTGCGGCCTTAGTCAAGCAATTTGAGGACAAATATGATCACCTATCTTTAGTTGAGCAATTAACTGCCATAAATAGAGATCTTCATGAGTTTATGTCTGATTTCAACCTCAGATTCCAAAAGACATAGACTAAATTACATGTGTTGATTAGACTATCCCTTGAATATGCATTTTTTTACTATTTTAAAGTGCTTAACTTTGACATTAGTGTGATGATATAGTCAATGGGTGGTAATACCTTGCTAGATGCTTATGAGGTTGTAATAAGGGTAGAAAATAGTTTGATACAAGTTAGTAAGATTTCTCCAAGACCTCCAATGCATATGTTTCTAGAAATAAATCCCATATCAACCCCTCAAATTCTTTAGATCTCATCCTTAGCTCATATTCCGTCACCTAAAGCTCAAATTATTGCCTTTACTAGTCAAGCTACTGAGATAGGAAAGTTGAAAAGCTTGTTAAAATCCTTCGGGAATGAAATAGTGCAACTCAAGAGACAATAATATTAGGCTAATAGGCCCTATCAACAAAAAAATCAAACCACCTATCAATCTTTCAAAGATCAAAGCCCTCCTTATCAAGGTTTCATAAAGAATAGACCACCTTATCAAACCCAAGGAAAAATAACTCTAGTTAAGCTTTATGATGCCCTTGATCCTAATGCTCCTTCCATTTCAGATTCCATTGTTCCCACCCCAACTCAAAATAACTTGTTGCAAGATTTAAGTTGGCAGTCCTCAAATCTCAATGATGCTCAAAACCAAGCCTTGGTATCATAAAACATCACTATGCTTAAAATGACACAATAAGAGTTTTATTTTCAAGGAGGTCAATACCAAGATATAGGTTTGGCATCACAAGGATAGACTCAATAATTTCAATGGTAGATCATGTTGCTTTTACTTAGAGTGTCAAAACTAACAATACAAGTGGTCAAGTTGTAGCTATAACTAGAGTTGAAAGAAGAGACATTGATGAGGCTCAAAATGTGACAAATGCTTCAAGTACTCCTAATATTGTTTCTAAGATTACCAAAGAACAACTTTCTGCCCCTACAACTCAAAAAAATTAGAATATAGAGGTTAGTAAAGTTTATCAAATAACTCCAGTTCATGAGTAGCTAGTTCTTCAGAAAGTGCAATCAAAGGTTGGTGGATATCAGTTTAGTATAGTGGATCAGATGAAGAAATATAATATCAGAATTAGCATTTGGGATTCTCTTTTCATCTCAAGACAAAAATATATTCTCATTCAAGAGCTTTCACCTCTTAAATTGTCTCCAAAACCGATTGAGAAAGAAGGTGTTATCTTAGATAATTAAAATCAACCAACTAAGAAACAAGTAAAATAAGTAAATAATATGGAAAAGGTGGATAGAAATAAGGTAAAAACAAATCAAACTCCTCCTTTCTACCTTTCTTTGATAGTAGGTGATAATTTGGTTCATAAATGTATGGTGGATAGTGGAGCTAGTAGTACAATCATGCCTAAATAGATTATAGATAAGCTCAGCCTTGTTTATGAGCCAAACACTAAGGGGGTATTACAATTGGATTGATCACCAAAAAATATGGTAGGCATCATCATAGATCTAAAATTTACATTGCATGCTTGTCCCAATGTTACTATTCAACAGGGTGTTGTTGTGGTAGACTTGCCTCCTTTGCTATATGCCTTTCAAGGGACTTCACCTCAAAGATTGGGGGATATTTTTCATCTAATTGGACTTATTTATTATTCAAAACTAGGTTTGGTATTAAGTTAATGACTCATTTTGAACCTATTTCATGTTTCCATATGAATCCATATATGCTAAGTGTTGTAAACACTAACTATATCATCTCGGATGATGTACTATAAACTAGTGGAGTAGAAAATGGATCACCTTTGGATGGAGTTATAGATTTTTTTCTTGATGAGAGGGCTTATAATTTTCATGATCATGATCCTTATAATCTAATTTAATAATAAGGACTCAGTGTGTATTGCCTTTATGAGAATGATGTACCACTTTTAGCCATGGTTAAGGATGATGAATCTAGTGAAGGTTTGTGGTAATTATAATTTGATGGATCAAGGAATAAACATGGTAACATACCTAGAATGATGTTATTTTTTCCAAAAAAACAAAGTTATTTCTCTTCTATTAAATTTTAATTTGGTTGTTCAAACAATGTTGTTGAGTATGAAGCACTAGTTCATGGTTTACAGTGGGCTAGGAAGATGAAAGTCAATTCCTTACAAGTTCTTAGTGATAGTGAAATTATATTTCACCAAGTAAGAGGTTTAAATATATGTATTTTTTTTTCTTAAATCTTACAAGCATATAATATGGGACTTGAAGATTTTCAAGCTTTTAACATTCAAGTAATACCAAGAGGCAAAAATAAACACACAGATAGGTTGGATGCCAGTGGGTCACAATATAGAATTCTAGATAATATAAAGATCAAGAAAATTCAATCACATATAAAGGTGGTTGTAAGTCCTTTTATTTGAGATAATCATGAGAATTGATAGGTATTAAAAGATGACAATCAAATTGTGAGATTCTTGCAAGAAGAGGCTGATTTTTCTTCAAGAAACCAATCAAAGTATTTGTAGCAGTATGGTGATCAGGTTTTTCAACTAAAAAATAATAATTTACCCAAGGTATTGGTCACACTTGAGAAAATTTTCAGTGGTGATGATGAGTTAAGGAAGGATAAGTCATCTTTGTCAACAAAAAAAAAGACTATGCCAATGTAGAGATTGCAACTGGTAAGATTTTGAATTTGGGTAAAGTATGCACTCCTTCACAAAAAGAAGATTTCATTGAGTTATTCACAAGTTTTTATGATGTATTTGAATGGAAATATAGTGATCTCAAGGGATTTGACCCAAGTTTAGCTCAACACACCATTGAGTTAGAGGCTGAAACTAAACTAGTGAGACAAAGACAAAGGCCCATTAATCCTAAGCTTGAGCCTTTAATGAGAGCTAAGCTTCACAAGATCATAGATTCAGCTATTATATTTATAATTAAGCACTCAAATTTGGTGGCAAATCTTGTTCTGGTATAGAATAATAATGGTGAGATTAGATTGTGTGTTGACTTCCATGATTTAAATAGGGTTTCACTTAAAGATCACTATCCATTGCCATCAATGGAACAAATTTTACAGTTAGTTGCAAGTTCAGAGAGGTTTTCTTTGTTGGATGGATATAGTGGCTAAAATTATATTTTTTAAAAGAGGAGGACTAATTTAAGACAACTTTCACAACCAAGTGGGAGACATTTGCATACATAAAGATGCCATTTGGTTTATCTAATGCTAGAGCAGCCTTTTAGAGAGCCATGGATATGGCATTCCAAGGCCTTCTTAACAAGTTTTTACTTGTTTATTTGGATTATATAATATTGTTTTAAAATATTTCATAGGATCACATGGTTCATCTCAATCAAGTATTCGAAAGGTGTAGGTAATTTGGGGTATCTCTAAATCCCAAAAAGTGTGTCTTCTCAGTTCATGAAGGTAAGCTTCTTGGACATGTTGTTTCAAAGCATGGTTTAAGCTTAGATTATAAAGTGGTAGACTCCATCATTTCACTTTCCTTTCCTAATCACAAAAAGGCTATGCAAAGATTTTTTTGGAAAATCAACTTCATAAGGAGATATATTTCAGATTTTGTCATTTTAGCTAAGCCACTTATAGCCATGCTAAAGAAGAATCAGAGTTTCAGTTGGTCCAAACAAGGAGTTAATTTTTTTGAATATATTAAGAAGGCCATATCTAGTGATCATACACTTATAAATCTAGATTTCACAAAGGATTTCATTTTTTATAAATATGCTAACATGGACACCATTTCAAGCATTCTTATGCAACAAAATCATAAGGCTTTGGAACAGCCAATAGCCTTCTTTAGTAAAGGATTTGAAGAGTATGAAAAAAGTTATTATTTTGTTTTAAAACAAGTAATTTTAGTTATAAGGTCTCTTAAAAAGTTTAGATACTTGTTGTCTAATAATAAGATACACCTAATGGTTTTTCATCCAAGCATCAAGGAGTTCCTTTTAAACAAAGATATAAATGAAAAGAGAGCTAATTGGATAACCAAGGTAATGGAGTATGATGTGGAAATTAAGGTTACAAAACTAATTAGAGGCAAAGGAATTTGTGAGCATTTAGCTCAAGACTTGCAAGAGACTAATGAGGTTATTTTGGTGTCAAATGATGAAAATGTTGCAGCTGGTCATACCTCACCTTCTAGTTGGTTTCATGACTTGGTAAGCTACCTCCAAGATGGTATTTATCCCTCTCATCTAATTTATTAAAAAATAATATATTTTAGGTTGCAATCAATACCATTTTTTCTTATTGATGGTGTCTTTTTCAAGAAAGATATCAATGGCATGTTAAGGACATTTTTATACAAGAACTAAAACCCTTAACATTATGAGAGGTGGGTACTATTGGTCTAGTATTTTTGGTGATTGCCATGCATGGGTAAGGAAGTACAAATAGTGTGTTATGTTTATAGGAAAAGTGAAACTTGCAGCCTTAACTCTTCAACCAATTATGGTGGATCAACCCTTTGTCTAATGGGGATTAGAATTTATTGGTCTCATAAATCCTCCCTCAAGTTTAGGACATAAATGGATTGTAACTGCTATAGATTACTTCACATTTTGGATAGAAGTAGTGGCATTGAAATAAGCAAATCAAACCAATGTTTTAGATTTCTATAAAGGTTTGATTACTAGATTTGGAGTTCCTTCAACTATAATTTATGATAATGAAAAGGATTTTGTGGGAACTAGGATCAATCAATGGGATGTCCAACATGGGATTTATATTAGCACTTCATCAAACTATTATCCACAAGGTAATGGCCTTGCTAAGTCTACAAATAAGAACCTATAGAAGATCATAAGAAGGACTATTGAAGATAATCAAAGGTCATGGCATCTCAAGTTGAAGTTTGCTCTGTAGGCTGATCGGATTACCTAAAAAATATCAATAGCCAACTCTCCATACAAGCTAATATATGGTAAGGAAGCAAGGTTACCCATTTATCTTGAGTTTCCTACTTTATAACTAATGCATCAACTTGAATTATTGGAGAATGAGCCTATGGAGATTAGGTATGTTGAGCTTTTGGAGTTGGAAGAGGTAAGAAATTAGTCCATGCTAGCCATGAAAATTCATCAAGCACAATTAAAGAGTGACAAAGGAGCTTCATCACAAAGTTTCAAAGAGGGAGATATGGTCTTCAAGTGGGATGAGGATCGAGCTAAACTAGGAAGGCACACAAATTTTGATTCCTTTTGGAGTGGTCCATACATGATCTCCAGTTGTAAATCCCACAATGCCTTCTAACTTGCAAAGATGAATGGTGAAGAGATTCCAATCCCAATCAATGAGATACATTTAAAACATTGTTATTGAAGATAAAAGTTCCTTATACATAGTTTATTTTCCTCCAAGGTTGTTCAAACACATTAGTTTGTTTTTGTTTTGCTCCAATAAGTGCTTGTTTGCACATTTACTTTGTTTAGTTATTTTTTCCTACTTTGTGTGTTTTCCTTCTTATTTAGGAAGATGAAGGTTGTCTCATGCTGATTCAAAAGAGAATTTATAGTCATGGATCAAATTTGTCATTAATTTGTGAGTCCAAGAGTCATGTAAATGGTCTAGTTCTTAAGAATAGTGGGCATGCTTCCTAGTTGAGTCACCAAAATGTTGACAATTTTGACTCCTCGAGTCAAATTGTAACCCATATCATTCAAAACTTTGCATAAACATGCCTTTTTGTCCATGTGTCAGAAATTGGTCTTTGCAATTTTTTGAATGGCTCCTTCCTTTCTAAAAGGTCCATTTCAATAGTTTTCCTGAAGAGCACTTCTCAACAAAATGGGATTTTCCATAAGTCTGAAGGAATTGGGCTTGTTCAAATTGTTCAAACGGATCTTCAAGGTTTTCAAAGGTCCTTTATAAAAAAGGTTGAATGGTACAAATACTTTAAAAAAATTCCAAATACAAAAATCTGAAGGGACAATTTCAAGAGGACCATTCCAATTTTTCTGAAGGGTTCATTTTTCTTTGAAAAAATCCATTTCAACTTTTTTGAAGGGACATTTTAAAAAGTTGAAGGGTCATTCCTTTCGGCAAATGGTCCATTTCAATTCTTCCAAAGGACAATAAGACCATTCCAATTTTTCTGAAGGGTTCATTTTTCTTTAGAAAAGTTCATTTCAAGATTGTTGAAGGGTTATTTTTTACAAAGGGTTGATTTCATTTTTTTTGAAAAGGTCATTTTACAAAAGGGAAAGACCATTTCAAAATTGTTGAAGGGATACTTGTAACTTTCCTGAAGGAATTGGTCTTTCCAAAAATCTTGAAGGTATCTTCTCGACATAAAATGGTGCTTTTCAACTTTTTTGAAGGGTATTGGAAAAAAGTCTGAAGGTTCTTTATTTTTAGGAGGGTGCACTTGCAAAAACATTAAAGGATCATTTATTTCAGTAAATAGTCCATTCCAACTTTTTCAAAGGGACATTTCAAAAGGTCGAGGGTCATTTAGATAAATTCTTATGGACAAATTATCTACAAGAATTATCCATTATAAAAAACCTAAAAACCTAATTCCTTTAGACAAATTGTCTGAAGGAGTTGTTCAAAGTGAAAGGAAGAAATTCTTTCAGTAGGATTGCCTGAAAAAAAGAAAATCCAAATGAAGTGTTCTTATAGGAGATAATCATTTAGACATTTTGTTCAAAGGAAAAGTGCATAAAGATAAGCCATGGATAAATTGTTCAAAATAAATAAATATAAAGAATTCCTTCATATTTTTTGTCTAAAGGAAATGAACAAGGAGATAAGATGCAGATAATTTGTTCAAAGGGAAAGAACCAAGAAATAAGACTAAAGAGAATGGCCTAAGAGGTTAATTCTTTTAAGATAATTAGCCAAAAACAAAAGTCTGAGGGAATTAATAATGGGCCCAAAAACATCAAGTTTGAGCCCCTGCAAGTAGTCATTGGTCAAGATTTCAAAAAGGTTCATCAAGATTATCGTGAGCATGACACTTTTCAAGATCTAGCAAGGAGATCAATGGATGAGAAAAGGCTAGGTTTTTAAAAGGATCTTAGTAGGATTTTGATAGCCAATTAGCAGAAGATAATGAGGACTTCTCCTTTTGACTCCTATGATGAGTTCATAGCTCACATGTAGAACATACAGAGTGACCCAAGCTTGATTAGATGCCTCTAGCATTTCATGAATATGCAAAAAAATAATAAATAGAATATTTTTCCATCTATAATAAGATATGTAGTCTAGAACACACCAATTAATAAATGCAATAATCAAATTATTTAGACTTGAGAAAGACATGCAGTTGCCTTCAAGTATAGCTCTCTTAGTTCCAAAAGGGAGACTAAAATTCATGAAGGGATAAAGTAGTTTAGCATTAGATGGTTATTCAAGGAGTTAACATGGAGCTACTTGGAGTTGACTAGACAAGACTTGTCATGCATTTTCTTTGTTTTCCAGGCAAAGAAAGACTTTTTTTGTTTCAACTCAGCTTCTAAACATATCAAGTGGGGTTTATATTCAAATATTTGGCATATATTCTAGGCATGGAGCATATTATTCCAAGATGGGCCCACCATCTAGATTTCTACACCAACCTTGAAGATCCATGCAGGTTTGATAAATTTTGAAGATTCTAATAATGATTATTGCATGGTCTCTCCATCATTTTCAACACAAAAGATCTTTTCATGCAAGATAGAAGACAAAAAGATATTATTTTAAGGCTTAGTTATCTTTTGATAGCTGAAGTTAGACTTATGAGATGTGGGATTTGATCTCCTCTCTAATTCCAGTGCTAATCTCTTGGCTTTTGTATACTTTTTCTATATAAGTTGGCTTTTTTAGCCATTTTAAAGATGCCTCTTTTGGCAAGATTAGACTCTACCAAAATTTGAGTTTTGTAACCTTTTCAGATAAATAGGACCATTTTTAGATTCCAAGATGATAGTGTAGTGTATTTATGTTAGTGATTTGCATATGTGATAGAATTTTCTTCCTTGTCAAGTCTTGATTCTTACCTATTTACTAGTTGATTAGATTATGCAGGTCATGTTATATGTTTGATGTCTTTTATATAAATTTATAGTGGATTTAATTGGTTGGTTAATGCCTTGAATAAGGCCTATTCTCTCATTTCCCTCAAGCTTTTATCACTAGATATAACCTTTTCATGAAATAATGATGCATAGGAGTCAATTAGAATTGAAAGTTTAGTTTTTTCTTATCTAATCAGTGTTTTTAAGCTCAAATTGAGTGGATGAACCAAAAATATAGGTGTATCACCATCATTAAATAGGATTTCTTCCCTTCAAATTTTCCTTTTTTCCTTTTCTCGATAGTTTGTAACGTAGAGTAGATATCCTAATTGATACACCAAAGTCAGCTAGCCCCTAGAATCTAGGGACTCGATCCTCTGATTAGGCCACCCACAGCTTAGGATTATTTCTATGTTTTAGTAGACTGTGAAGGCTTGAAACTACCTTCACAAGGGTGTGATTCTGATTGACAATAGTTAGGATAGAGTTTACTCAGAACAACTGAGAGGCATTGGTTGATTGATTGCTAACACTCTAGGTGTTGGATCCCAAAGCTACACCAAGTAATTTGTGCCCTTTTTAATGTCAAAATATTTGAAAGGTTGTAAACATTTTACATTCCAATACTTTATTTAAGATATTTTATTCATTTTACAAGTTTTGTGAGAGCTCTGTGAACCAATGTTTTACTAATATTTTAATGTTCATTCTATGTTTTCAAGTAGCATGTTTCATGGTAAAAAGATTCAAGATGGAGATGTATCTAATCCTCCTTACATATATTTAATTATTTCCTTGTGCTTGAAGGATAAAAGTTTTGGGGCCTTGGATGATATTGCCATGTTACACCTTCAATGTGTTTTGGTGATTAAGTTGAGGAATCGCCCGATGAGCTGATTGAAAAACATGTGGTTATCTCAAAGGACCCCCAAAAATTTATCCCATGAAAATTACTACATTAGATACATAAATTTTATAAGGTAATGACTTATTTATTTATTTTTACAAGTTATGAGTGCATTTTTGAGGATCAGAAGGATCCTGCACCCCTCCCAATATCAAGAAGGATGGTGCAAAGGTGAAAATTTAGTCAAGATGTTGGAGATGTGGAAACATAATGCCTCATTTTATTTTAATTGAAAAGACTAAAACCTATAGTTGTTATGGGTAGTTTGTAGAAGAAACCTATAGTTACTACAGGAAACCTATAGATGAAACCTACAGTGTCTATGGGTAGCTTATAGATGAAACTTGCAGTGGCTAAGGGTAGCCTATAGAAGAAACCTATAGTTGCTACAGGAAACCTGTAGGTGAATCCTATAGTGGCTATAGGCAACTTGTAGGTGAAAACATGTAGTTTCTATGGGCAACCTATAGGTGAAGACTATAGTTGCTATGTGCAACCTCTAGATGAAACCTGTAGTTGTTACAAGTTACCTGTAGATGAAGACTGTAGTTGTTATGATCAACTTGAAAATAAAAATCTTGAAACTTGATTGGTGTTATAGGCTTCTATATATAAGTGATGTTATAAATTGATAGGAATAGGTTAACGTCAAATTTTAGTCCTAATGTTGTAAATCGATATAAGCACTCTATGGTCATGGTTACATTGGCCATGGATTTATGTTGGTAGGGCCATGAAGGTCTATTGTTAATGATGCTCTTGTAGACATTGATTGAATGTAGGATAAACTTGAGGATAGTCAGATGATGATTTTTCAATAGCCTGTGCATCACTGTCATATCTATATTACTATTTAAATCAATTTATTTTTAATATCTATAAAATATTATAACCATAAGAAGTTAGAATAAATTTGTACTTCCTTATTTTTCAAGGAAGTTGTAACAAATTTTAACAGAAGGAAGTTGTAATAGATTTGTACTTCTTTATTCTACAAGGAAGTTGTAATAGATTATAACTATAGGAAGTTAGAACAAATTTTTTACTTCCTTATTTTTAGTGATCATCCCTTTAAAAGTGGGGGAAATGGTAGAACAATTATGCAGATGTGATGTGTAGACAAAAATGAAAGGAATTAAGTAGTAGTTAACAAAAAGAGAATATTTATCTTCAAACAAAGGTGTTGCCAGAGTACTCTAATACAGAGATTGAGGGGCAAGAAGTGATAGGAACTTGTATAAATTCCTTTAGAAGTTTGAATAGAAGAATTGTTGAGTTTTTTGGTGGATGTAGTCCAACATTTGGGTGAACCACGTTAAATACTGTGTCAATATTTTTGTATGTTATTTTTTTAGCATCTCTTATTTCTATGTTTTCTACATATATTTATTATTCCACATTTATTTGTTTAATTTGCAAGTACATGTTTAGATTATTTTTAATCTATGGGTTATAAAGTAGATTTTGATACAAATTTGTAAACTCAATTGTTTTGATTTGGGCATTTGAGTTATACTATATGTAATAAAATTTTGAAACTTTTTGTATGTAACCCAACAAGTGGTATCAAATCCATCTTCTTATGGTTTTGTGTACTATTTTTCAAGTTGTAAATTTCTATAGGATCTTAGACTCAGAGTAATATATTCTCAAGTGGGAGATCTTGAACAATGGTAGATGATGGAAGAAGAGTGGTTGATAAGTTTAATGGATATAATTTTATTCTATGGAAGATGTAGATGATTGACTATCTATATCAAAAATACCTCTATCTACCGATTGATGGAAAGGAAAAAGGATAGGGAAAGAGAATAGATGAGGAATGTAATGTCTTGGATAGAAAATATTTGGGAGCCATAAGGCTCTACTTAGGAGGAAGTGTTGCCTCCAATATATTTGAATAAAATACTACAAAACTTATGACCACCTTATGCAAGTTGTATGACATGCCTTCAGTAGAAAACAAGGTGTATCTGATGAAGAGATTATTCAACCTAAAAATGAATGAGAGTTAAAGTGTAGCTAAACATATGAATTATTACAATACTATTACAAATTAGTTGACTTCTTTAAAAGTGAAACCAGATGAAGAAGTCAAAGTCTTGTTGTTACTATGTTCTCTGCCTGAATCTTGGAATAATCTTGTGATGGTTGTGAGTAACAACATGTCTGGGAGAAATCCTCTTAAAATGGAAGGTGTTGTTAGTGTCATAATCTTTGAATAAATGAGAAGGAAGACATCTGGTGAGACTTCAACAAGCAATGCACTCATTATTGAATCTAGAGGGAGATAAAAGAATAGACAGAGGAGCAAGAGTTGTGGATCAAAGGGAAGATCTTTATCTTCCAAACATAGATACAAGTCAAAAGGAAGAAGTGTTTTATGTTGGAACTATGGAAAATCTAGCCATATGAGAAAGCAATGTTGGGCTCCTAAAAAGAATCGCAAGGAGAAACAAAATAATAATAATAACTAAGAGGCAAATATTGCCTCAAGTGATAATACTACTGTGTATCAAGATGCTTTAGTTTTATCATGTGATACAAAGGTTAAGTCATGGATGATTGACTTAGGGGAATATTTTCATGTTACTTTCAACCCCAAGTATTTTACAACCTATGTAAGTGGTAAGTTTGGCCAAGTTTTCTTGGGATACAATGAACCCTGTGATATTGTTAGCAAAGGGTCAGTAAAGATCAAACTATAGAATAGAAATGAATGGATACTCAAAGAAGTAAGACATTTGCCAAGTCTTACCAAAAATCTTATTTTTGTAGGTCAATTGACAAAATATGGATGTACTATTACTTTAAATGTAGAATCTTGGAAGGTAAAAAAAGGTAATCTTGTTTTAGCTAGAGGGAAAAAGGAAGGCACACTGTATTTGAGAAATTGCATTATTGATTCTAATATTACATTAGTTTTTACTTCTGATCTAGAAACTAATTTATGGCATTCAAGATTGGGTCATATGACTCAGAAAGGTATGAGAATTTTACATAATAAATGGAAATTATCAAACTTAAAGTCTATTAATTTAGATTTATGTGAACATTAAGTTTTTGGTAAACATAAGAAAGTTTATTTTTTAAAGGTTGGGCCTGAAAGAAAACAAAATAAATTAGAATTAGCACATTGTGATGTTTGGGGACCAGCCTCTATACAATAATTGGGAGGATAAAAGTATTATGTTAGGTTTTTGGATGATGCAACTCATAAGTTATGGGTTTATTATATTTGAAATAAGTCTGATCTATTTAGAACCTTTAAAATTTAGAGAGCCCTTATATAAAATTAATCAGGCATGAAGCTAAAATGCTTAAGATCTGATAATGGAGGTGAATACACCTCAAAATAATTTTGAAACTATTGTGCACAAAAAGGAATCCAAAAAGAAGTAACAGTGCCTCAGACTCCTCAACAAAATGGGGTGAGTGAGAGAATGAACTAAAATATTATGGAGAGAGATAGAAGCATGAGACTCCATACTAGTTTGCCCCCTACTTTTTGGGTAGATGCATTTCATAATGCTATTTATTTTATTAACAGATGACCATATAGTGATTTAGATGGTGAGATTCTTGAGGAAGCTTAGACAGGTGAAAGTGTTTCCTACTCTCATTTAAAAAAAATTGGCTATGAAGTGTTTGTGCACATTGATAAAGAAAATAGAAATAAGTTGGATGCTAAATCGATGAGATGTACTTTCATTAGATATGGTGATAGCTCATTTGGTTATCTTTTTTGTTGTTTAGATGATAGAAAGATTGTGAAATCATGTGATGTGATATTTTATTAAAGTGTGATGTATAGGGACCAACTTGTAGAGAATAAAGTGGAAAGTCCACTTAGTAAAGAAAATCTTGTCATACCTCGAAGTGTATTAGGATAAAGAAAAGATAACTTACAAAATACTCCATTTACCTCTACAAAATCAGAGAATGGGAATAGGTTCATTAATGACCCAATGGAGCTTTCTAATAATATTGGGCCAAGAGAAGCTCAAAGTGAACCAATCACACCTATAGTAAGGAGGTCTACAAGAGTAAGTAAACCTCCTGATAGATATTCTCCATCTTTGTTTTATTTGTTACTAGTTGATATTGGGGAACTTGAATCATTTTTAGAAGCAAGTAGAACAAATATCATGTGCAATGGGAAAAGGGCATGAAAGTAGAATTGGATGCCTTAAAACACAATAAAACATGGGAATTGGTGGATTTCCCACATGATAAGAAAACACTACAAAATAAATGGGTTTTCTATTTAAAATAAGATGAGATTGGGAAAAAAGCATATAAATCAAGGCTTGTTGTAAAGGCTTTACACAGAAGGTTGGAATTGATTACTCAGAGGTATTTTCTCCTATTATCAAAATTACCTCAATTAGAACTGTATTAAGTATTGTTGCTTCTAATGATCTTCACTTAGAATAGATGGATGTGAAGACAAAATTCTTACATGGATATTTAGAAGAGGAAATCTACATGAATAAACTAGAAGGTTTTGAGTTAAAGGGGAAAAAAATAAAGGTTTGTAAATTGCTAAAAAGTTTATATGGTTTGAAACATGCACCTAGGCAATGGTACCTAAGGTTTGATACTTTCATGTTGGAGTATGGATATGATCTTACTCATATTGATAATTATGTTTATAGTAATAAATTTGAAAATGGTGAATTCATTATTCTTCTCCTTCATGTTAATGACATGTTGTTGTGTGGAGCTAACATGCAAAGAGTAAGTGAATTGAATAAATTGCTTTCTTCAAAGTTTTCCATGAAGGATCTTGGACCAGCCAAGAAAATTCTTAAAATGAGAATTCATAGAGACATATTCAGTAAGAAACTAACTTTAACTTAATCTAAATATATTGAAAAGGTGTTGTTAAAATTTTGTATGCAGAACTGTAAATTTGTTTCTACACCTTTAGCTGGCCACTTCAAGTTGAGTAAGACATAGTCTCCTAAGTCATAAGAGGAGAAATATTATATGGTAAAGGTGCCATATACTTTAGCTATGGGTAGTTTAATGTATTATATGATTTTCACTTTTCCAGACATATCCCAAGTAGTGGGAGTAGTGAGTAGGTTCATGAGTAACCCTAGTAAGCAACACTGGTTAGCAGTTAAATGGATTTTAAAATATTTATGTGGAACCTCTAGTATGTGTTTATGTTTTGAAGGTTCTAATAGTGGGTTGCAAGGTTTTGTGGATAATGGCATGGCTAGTGAATTGGATGGTAGAAGGATTACCATTGGCTATATTTTCACAGTTGGAGGTACTACAGTCTCATGGATTTCTAAGCTATATAAAGTTGTTGCACTTTCTACCACTGAGGCTGAATACATTGGTTGCACTAAAGCAAGTAAAGAGTTGTTATGGTTAAGCATATTTTTGGAGGAGTTGAGAATGAATAAAGATGGGTACACTCTGTATTCTAATAGCCAAAGTGATATTCACCTGGCTAAAAAATCCACTTTTCATAGGACAAAGCATATAGAGCATTTGTTACTACTTCATATGTATAGTTTTGGAAAGTGGGTAGTTCAAGATCGAGAAGATTCACTCAGAGGAGAATCATATAGATATGCTTACTAAGGTAATTTTAGTAGTGAATTTGAGGGCACACTCAAATTCTATGGGATTTTAATCATGAGCTTGAAAGAGAAGAAGAAGAAATCAGTAGTTCTGAGTTTAAGTGGGAGGTTGCAGTAGTTGGTGTTATGGCCTTATGTCTCGAAGTGGGAGATTGTTGGAGATGTGGAAACATAATGCCTCATTTTATTTTAATTGAAAATCCTAAAACCTATATTTTCTATGGGTAGCCTATAGAAGAAACTTGAAATTTCTATGGGAAACCTGTAGATGAAAATTGCAATGGTTATGGGTAGCCTGTAGATGAAACCTGTAGTGGCTACAAGAAGCTTGTAGAAGAAACTTAAAGTTGCTATGGGAAACTCATAGGTGAATCCTGGAGTGGTTGTGGACAGCCTATAGGTGAAAACCTATAGTTTTTATGAGAAACCTGTAGGTGAAGACTATAATTGTTTTGGGCAGCTTGTAGATGAAACTTATAGTTGTTGTGGGCAACCTGTAGGTGAAGACTGCAGTTGCTTGGGCAACCTGAAAATAGAAAGCATGCAACTTGATTAGTGTTATGGGATTCTATATATAAGTGTTTTTATAAATTGATAGGAATAGGTTAATGTCAAATTTTAGTCCTAATGTTGTGAATTGATATGAGTACTATGTGGTCATGGTTACATTGGATACATATTTGTGTTGGTAGGGCCATGAAGGTCTATTGTCAATGATGCTCTTGTAGGCATTGATTAAATGTAGGAGAAACCTAAGGATGTTTAGATGATGATTTATCAATAGCCTATGCATCACTGTCATAGCCGTATGGCTATTTAAATTAGTTTGTTTTTAATATCTATAAAAGATTATAACCACAAGAAGTTAGAATATATTTGTACTTTTGTATTTTTCAAGGAAGTTGTAACATATTGTAATAGAAGGAAGTTGTAATAGATTGTACTTCTTTATTCTAAAAGGAAGTTGTAACAGATTGTAACTATAGGAAGTTATAATAGATTTTGTATTTCCTTATTTTTAGTGATCATCCCTTTAAAAGTGGGAAAAGAGGTAGAACAATTATGCATATGTGATTTGTAGACAAAAATGAATGGAGATGAGTAGTAATTGACAAAAAGAGAATATTTATTTTCAGAAAAAGGTGTTTCTAGAGTGCTCTGATACAAAGACTGAGGGGTAGGAAGTTCTAGGCACTTATATAAATTCCTTTGGAAGTTTGAATAGAAGAATTATTGAGTTTCTTGGTGGATGTAACCCAACATTTGGGTGAACCACATTAAATACTATATAAATATTTTTGTATGTTATTTTTTTAGCATCTCTTATTTCTCCATTTTTTTCATGTATTTATTATTCCACATTTATTTATTTCATTTTCAAGTACACATTTAGATTATTTTTAATCTATGGGCTACAAATTAAATTTTGACACAAATTTATAAACTCAATTATTCTGATCTAGGCAATTGAGTAATATTGTATGTAATAAAATATTGAAACTTTCTATATTTAACCCAACATGAGAGTCCAAGCAAGCATCTAAGTTGGACATGTGGTAGTGCCTTAGGGTCTTTTAGTTTTTTGGCCCTTTTTTAAAATTTTTTCACTTACCTTTTGGTGGGCAAGATTCAAAAGGTCCCCGAATACCCAGACTTACAAATAAAATTGATGCCACATGGTATCTCCTTGGGGTATTTTAGATTTTAGGCCCTTTCTAAAGATTTCCTCACTTACTTCTTGGTGGACAAGGTTAAAATGGACTCCTAAGGCCCAAACACATAAATTTGTAAAGTCAAATGATGACACATGGCATTCTTACATCCCATGAGGAGCTTGGGGCATATTACACCACTATACCTAAGGAAATAAGAGAGAAAAAGTGCAAAAGTCCTTGGAGAGCTAAAAAGGTACCATAATATAATTTTTGCTTATATGGGTCCACATGTTGCAAGGATTATTTATTGGTACGAAGGAAATACTTGCACCTTCTCCATGTTATTATCAAAAGAAGCTCAAGTGATTAAAGAGGGTAGTTGGTAAATAATCATTATGCTTTGAAGCATTGATGGAAACCCTAATTTCAAAATGAAAAGGATTATAACTAAGGCATTTTCCTTCATTTACATTTACCTTTTGCAATTAGAGCTTCTATTTCTGTACCCTAGCTACATACAATGTGAAAAAGTGATTACGGTGAATTCTTCATGAATTTTCAGCTTCAATTATGTGTAACCCTCTAGACTAGCAATAAGTGTTCTTTTATCTCCTTGTTTTGTGTTTATTAAGAGGATTTTGAAGGTATTTCAAGGGTTATTTGAGTGAAGGATTTATTCAAATTCATGAGTAATGCACTAGATATCTAGGGAATAATGGCATCTTCCTCAACATCTATAAAAAATAATGTTGTTTATATTTTAGATGAAATTAAAGATATAGATTTTAGGGGTTGCATTTTTTGGCTTTAATAATTTTTTTGTATCAGCCAAACCCTTTGCTAGTGATGTCAAATCTTGGCATGAGCTATATAACCCCATGGTAGCATTTCCCTTGGCTTCCCCATACCCAGAGTTAATAATTATATATGCTAGGGTATATCAACTAGATACCTAGATTGTAGTTGATGGGAGAAAATTAGTTGTCTACTCATTCACTCCTTTGGCCCTCAGCACCATGATTGGGATTCCTCCCCAATTTAAAAGTATCATACTCTCCTTGGAGGAATGCTAGGAGTATGTAGATAAAAATGATAAGATGATATGGGACATTTTACATGATCACCATAATCATTAGAATTTTTGGGATGCCCACTATAGAGAAGTTTGATCCATGGATGTTCATATTCCTAATTATACATATTAGATTAGTAGAAGCAGTTAGATTGGGCCACTATCTTGAGTGACAATCTACACAGGAAAATGATGCAACTCTAGGCCACAATTCTTTCAAAGGAGGATTTCATAGGAAAATTCTACATGTCCTCCTACCTAACGTACAACCTGGTGCATAAAAGACATTTTATGGGCTCACAAGGAACCCCAATGGAATGATAATATATTAATCTTATCTAAAAATAACTCTGGATGGCTCCAAGGGAAAATTCTATAGAGTTCAAAATTATTTCTTCAATGTTATAATGAGTGTCTCCTATCCCTTGAGGAGCCTCAATAGGATGTCCAATGGGGCCAGAGATATAATTGAAAAATATGGCACCTCATATATTCAATTTCAAACATTCATTTACATCAGGGTGAGTGGCTACTCAAGGTATCCATACAAGATGTCGAGATACCTATATGATTAGTTGGTAGTAATGGAGTTGAACTGATAGATGGTGCCCCCACATGAGATGATAGCATCAAATAAGGTGAGCAATTCCTTGAAATTTTTAGTTAAAATTAGATACTATTCATGCCCTTCATTTAATAAGGTCAAGGGATTGGAACAAGAAATAACCCAATATGTGATTGATAAAGTGCCACATAGGCCCAACTATGATATCAAATAGTTGGTGAATATAACAACTAATGTGATTCTGCACCAATCACATTAAGAAGATATTTGGTTCAATTGCATGACTGAAGAGGATGTCAAAAAATTGAATTATATGAGGCTAACAGTGTAGGAAGTCACTGCCTATAATATTGCTCCCATCCCCAAGGACATGGAGGATGATAAAAGGACATTATCTCCAGTATATATTCAATCCAATATTGAATACCAAACATCTCACATGTGGACTTCACTTCTACAGAGAGTGATTTCATTACATGGAGGGCCTTTTCAATCACAAAAAAAACTTTTAGGTGGTTGAAGAAACATGGGTTTGACCTGGGTACCTATGACACCCCTACCCTTCAAGAACTCAAGCATGTTTGGGAGCTAAAAGGTTTCCTCCTAGTCTATAGTGGTGATTCCTTGGCTCCACCACAAGTGACAAAGGATAAAGAAAAGATCAAGGTTAGTGATATTTATTTTACCAAGCCAATTGATGTGGAGTCTATATCTACATCACAATCAAAGGAGGGACTACCTTTTTCAAAATTAACAAGTTTGGCTAAGAATTGGGACAAGATTGCTACTAGGGAGGTTACATTGGCTAGTGCCACCTCCATATCCATTTTTATATAGGGAGGCCCAATGATGCTATCCATTTTAGTAGCCATCACAATGGCCAATCCAGCTACTATTTCACCTGCTCTACTAGTCTAGAAGCTAGTAGTTTCCCCTCCCCCAAAGATATATTCAAGAAAGAGAGGAGGTGAGGAAGAAGGATATTAACCCAAGCAAAAGAGAATTAAGAGGGATCTACAACCTCCAAGTGGATTTCTTATAAATAAGGTGGTCGTGTTTAAGGACCTACCTTCCAAGAAACTCCCTAGAAAAAAGAAAAAGGATCAATCCTAATATGCCTAGAGGTTGAGGGATATGAGTGATGAAGAAGACTCAAATGAAGGTAGGCCCATTTCCAAGGTGATGAAGAAGCAACAAGCATTCACTCCTCCATAAGTAAAAAATAGGCAAAGAACTCTGAGGGAAAAACCCTAAACTTCAGTAAAGGTCCCAGTAATGGGTTTATTTGCAAAAGAGGATCCCTTAGGAGTAAAAGGTAAGGGTGACAAGGAAGAGATTATGGACTCAAGTGATCCTATTTCCTTTGAATATGTTATGCAAGTTAGTGTTGAGGTGGCCACTCAAGTTTAGGCCCCTTAGGGAGAGGAGACTATCTCATCAGATATAGAGACATTCAATTAGAATGTCATCACCCAACCACTAGGCCAAGATAATCAAGGTGAAGTTGAGGTGCAAGATAAAGTTGATAAAGTTAATGATACAAATAAATCTGATGAAAAAGATGGGCTGGAGTGAGAACATGATATTCAAGTCACCATTGGTAGTGAAATGGTGGTTGAACAATACAACCCATAAGCAACTATAAAGGTATCACCAGCTTCTCCTTGCCCTCCAAGGGTGTCAAGTCTAGCACCAGAGGAGAAGGTAAGTATAAAATAAGGTGGGGGAGCAAACCTAAAAATGGGTACCCCCACCCATATAGAGATAAATAAAGAGTTAGACCAATCTAATAAAGATGCTAAATAATGTACTTCAGGTAATGTTGTTTTAATTAAAGTATCTTAAGGTCTCCTTCCTCACATCAAGGTTCATGATCCAACCTAGAATAAAGGTTTGGAGGCCATGATTGGTGGAGAGTTGCCTAAAGATAGTAATAAAACCACCATAGCCTAATCTCTACCTAAAAATTAGGTAAATAAAGAAGGTATATTGGTTGTGGAACCTTCTAGTCATCTTGTGGTACAAGGGACCTCCATTGATAAATTGATCAAGGAGTCTCACCAATTCAAATCAGATTTTGGAGTGTTGGACTAAATTGAGCCAAACCTTGAAGGAGAAGCTAGAGTAAATAAGGTAGCAAGGAGTTGAAGAGACTAAGTAGTTTTTATTGAGTCTATAGCCCATTCATGTGGCACTTCATAACTAGGTACTCCAATGACACCATATTTCAATGTCTTAAGGCCTGCATCAATGTCTAGTACATCAATGGGAATTCAAACTAGATCCCTTCTCTAGGTTGAAGAATAGGTCAAGCATAAAAATGACATCATGAGAAAAATTAGGCAGATCAATGTGGTAAATACCACTTACGAATATAAGTCTAAACCCCTTAAGAAAGCCAAGACACACTCCCAAACTACATTCACTACTACAAGAGAGAGGAATATGGAGATAGCCATTCCTCCACAAGATGATCTAAAAAGATGCTCCCCTTGAAAGTTACACTATTTATAGCTACAAACTAGTGAAACCATCAAGAGATGAGATAAAACATAGCTCACAGGTTTTGGCAAACATGGTAGCTCATATAATGGACAAAGACAAAGCCACCATGGAGGAGCTGAAGGTATAAAAGCATGCTATGATCTAGTAATTGCAAAACTTACTAAGTGAGCCTAAGGTAGTAACTCTAACTCCCAGTGTTGCTCTAGGTTCTCTCCATCTCTCATTTGCATCATTTGACTCTAGTCAAATCAATGATTTGAAGACCAAAGGATGATAAATACAAAAGTGGAAAGAAGACTTGGGCACTAGGGCTGAATAAATAATCCACTCAGCATTTAAATACTTGAACAGCATAGAGGGCAATAAAAGGGAGTATGATACTTAGATGTTTATTTATGAAGTAGATATAAAGAAGTGGGAGGAAGCCTAATAGAAGATAGATGAGGTCTATAAAATGGGCACAGACACTTTGATTATAGAAAATATCATTGCTCTAAATGATCACAAAAGGCCGAAGGAATGTCAACTAGTAATCAAGCATCATCTGATGATGCTCAAAGATGTCATCTTTGATTTAAAATGAGAAGATCAATCCCTCAAGTCTTCAATAAAAGAGTTAGATTCCACATTGAGAAAGATGGTATGCCTTCATGGTAAAAATGATTCAGGGGAAGAAGTAGTATGCACTACTCTAAAAAACCTCATTGATGCACCAAAAGAGTCATTTTATGTTAATAATATAAAGCAATTGGTGTCACTTTAGAAATATTGTAACCATCTTAAATAAATCATTGGATGAAAGCTTACCATCATTCAAAAGATTTCCACCTAGCTTGAGTATTATAGAGTAAAATTCAAATACCAAATAGACCCAGACCAAGGGAATCTCACCCCCATGACCAAAGAATATACTAGGTATAAGAATAGGTTGGCAATGCATTCCATTATCTAGATCAACTCTAGAACAAAACCATATATTTCAATTTCTTCTAAGCTGGCACCACTTCTCTCTTCTTTTATCTCCCTTCTTTTTTCTCATTTCCTACTAGGAAACCATTATACTTCACCCGTTAGTGAAACATCCCTTTCAAAGTCATTTTTTATGTAATCATGTGCATAATAAAGGGATGTTTTTGTTTTTTATGTAAGATGAGAAAGGTTTATTTTCTCCCTTACAAGATTTGCCTCCACATAGATAACTAAATATATTCTACCAAGCTAGAGGATCAATCATCACATCATCATAGGAGCATGTGCATAGTCCAAGGAAACATGTTTGTTACAAGATCTAATAGACTCGACGCCCATGAAGGGATCTTCCAACTAGGGCATATTTAGGATTATTCTAGGCTTAGCTCAATGGTATCAGTAAAGGGGGTATACCCCTTTATAATGGTCAGTTAAATCTTTGAGTCAAGAGCTATAGCCTCAAAGAGTTATCACTATGTAATATTATGGTGCCAAATTGATTTTTGATGTAAAATCATTGGCAAGATTTGAGAGAATTATACATGTCTCTCTTTTCATAGGATTTTATTACATGGTGTTAATCTGTTATATTGTTCAATACACATTGTATTCATTTCCAATTCAATTGATAAATGAAATATGCTCATGGTTTCCATTATCTTTTCATTGTTGAAGTATAATGCCATGTTTTACATGCTTAGTTGATTGGTGATCTGACATATTCATCTTTATGGTGGTCATTTAGAGTGTATGTCTAGATTTTAAAATCCTTTCTAATTTTAGATTTGGGAATAGGGTTTTGATAGCATTTTTAAGGGCAGTCCTGGGCTTATGGATTCAATCAGAAAGGGTTTCTAAAAGATATCATCTGTGCATAATTTTAGTTTCATTTGTTTCATATTTGTGGTGCATTTACTGGTGAAGGTAGCATAACAATTTATTCAAACTTCTTTGTGCTCATTTATTAACCCTCCACTTTAATTTCTATTAACTAATGATTTTGTCATACCCTATTTTACCCAACATATAACATGCCCTTTACATATCTATAGTGTTATTTTCCTACAAATGCATAAATATTATATACCTAGCATGTGTTTGAATTTTGTGCATTAATGATCAACATTGTAACATCTTATTCAACCCTCTATTATTGAAGATTCTTTAGAATAGAAGTTGTAATCAAATTCATATTTGTCTTTAGTATCTTGTGCCTAGCTTAGAACATTTACTCATTCTATGTGACAACCCTTCCTGGGTAGATTGAGCAAGTTTGGTTGTGTTCTAGTTAGGTTTGTATTCCCTTGTTCCACCAATCCCCATGAAGACTGAATCACAGAATCCCTTTATGTGATCAAGATACCCCTTAGGTCCTCTCAATTTGGTTTAGGTAGAGCCAAAAGTAGTAGGGAACTAACCATACCCTTTATAGGTTCCTCCTAATCATTTTATCCATTCAGTCTAGTCCTGATGTCAAACCCCTCCCTAAATACAATGACATATTAAGTAGGTTTTCCATCTTTTCTTGGCATTCTCTTCAAGTGTGCGAGGCTAAATGATTGAGTTTTATAACTATAAACAAACATCCTTTCTAGCACCATTGTTGAGGAAAGAAAATATCCTTGGGGCCTATGTTTCTAGGGACTCTTACAAAGAGTTGTCATTTTTAAATTTCTCTACTTATTTGTGTTATTCTGATCATCTTTGGTGCATCAACATCACCAACATCTTTCTAGCATAATTATCAGGGAATAAATTAAAGACACCCATAACACTTGTGTTGCCAATGAATCTTATAGAGAACCATGAGTATTTAGCCTTGTTAATTTTTCTATTGTTACTACATTGATCTGACTATCTTTTGTGCATCCATGATCCACCAATTTTTTGGAACCATTATTAGGGACCATTCTTGTCACTTGTGTTACTAGGAATACTTGTAGAGAGCTATAAGTGTTTTATTTATTTCATTATCTATTGTTACAACATTGAGTTCTTGATATTTGGTTCATCGACATCTCTACATCCATTCTTAGTGACTCCATTGGTGATGTTCATTTATGTGATGTGAGAATTTTTACAAATTTCTTAAAATTATCTTCAGTGTTTGAAAGTTTTTACTTTCTCAAGTGCTTTTAATGTCTTTATTTGTTTTGGTCTAGAATTTTTTACTTCTAGTGGCATCTCTATTATTTTAAAATTTTAAAGATCAATGCTTATTATATGTACTCTTCTCTGTCTTGAAGAGTTTTCTTTAGATCTAAAAATTTGGAGGGTAATAGGTATTCCTGTCAAAAAGATCCATCTAAATATCTTGTCCCTAAGTTAAAAGCTCCATCCAAAAAGATACAAGTGTGGAATCCTATTATAGGCCAACACTCAAGTAATCAAGTAAGACCTAATTAGTTTATCCCCTATTATATTTACCCCATTTTCTCAAATATCCCTTTGGTTGAAGGATATCAAAGTGCTTTAGATAAATCTGAGCTCCCTACAAGTCAAGCTCCTTCTCCCCAAATAAGTTTTTCTCTTCTTGCTAGGCCATTAAGGCTTCATTCTATTTCCCCTCCTTCAATCCCTCCTCATAATATTCACTCTTAGTCATCCCCTAGTTCATCTTTATCTTTAGATTCAGAGATGAGAGACCATGATTTGAGAATGAGGATGTTTAATGTAGGTAATGACAATGATGGAAAAGAAGATCAAGGTCTAGATAATAGATGCAAACCATTTGTGATCCCAAGGCTTAAAAATATCAACTTTAATGGTATGCCTAGTTTCCATAATGAATTTCCCATCAAATTAAGTAATACTTTTCCTAAGTTTCAATGGAATAATGTCATGTTTAGGGAACAAAATTTAAAAGCCTTATTAAATGTTATTAAAGACTATGAAATTGATCTAGAAAATATGTGCATAAATATCTTTATGAACACACTTGAGGAAGAGGCATAGGAGTGGTTCAAGTTCTTCCTTGATGGATCCATAGACACATGGTAAGCTATGATTGATGAATTTAAGATGCAATCTGGTGATAACATTGATCCTAGATTCTTGCTTGTTGAATTTGAGAGCCTTCCAAAAAATCCTAATAAATGTGTCAAGGATTTTAATTATAGATTCATTAAGGTATTGAGATGGATGAAAGAAGACATCAAACCCAATGGTATTTCTTCTTTGATTAAATATTATGATGCATTTAACAAGAAAGCAACCTATTATCTCAAAAATAAGATTCCCACAAATATGAAGATAGCTTTCAATTTGGCTATCCAAATAGAGAATAACATCAAAGCTATGGGTAAGCCTTTGAAAAATATGGTTGATGTCAAACTGGTGAATTTTAAGAAGCCTCAAGCCTCCCATAAGAATGTATATCTAGAGGAAAATTTTGAAGACTCTAGCCACTACTATAAAAGAAATAAATTTTAAGTTGGCCAAGGTAGAAATGGGCTTATCTCAAGGTTATCCCAACCATGATGATGGGACGGATCATAAGAGGGAGGAAATAAATCATCCTAGGGACTAGGGGAAAGGTAGGCCACCTTTCCAAGGTAGGTTTGATTATAATGGAAAGGGGATTGCAAGGGATGATAAACATGAAAGAAACTAGAACTAGGGGAATGGGAGGGAAGTACCATATCCTTTAGCTATAAAGGTTAATGCATTCAATTTTGATATCAACTGATGTGACAAGTGCTTCCTCCTTCATCCCCCATGTAACATAGTTGATAGTGATGGTCAAGGTACATAAGGCTTTGAATTTTCATCTAACGAAGATGATATTTAGATTATTGAATTTCAAGAGAAAGCTGAGTACTTAAAATGTTCTTGATTATGAAGACACTCCAGCCTATGAACATTTTACTTTCTAACTTAGTGAACTATAATTGATGGTTATCTCTCAATATACAAATTTAATGAGTGATACCACTACTCAAACATTCTAGAAAGTGTGTGAAAAGGTAAGGGTCCCAACCCCAAATTTCATTTGTGAAATAAATATGATGCATGAATATGAATTACATGTTCATGATTTTAAGTTTCTAAGATCAATGATGAAATAAAATTTGGAGATTCACCTCCATTAGTTGAGGACCAGTAATTGATTATCCACGTAGAAATTTCCCAAGAGGAGTAAAATTTGAGAAGTAAAGATCAAAACACTCTTCCAAAAAATAAAGACTCGGTTACCCCTAAAGCAGAGACTAAAGGGACTAAGGAGGTCTAACATTCCACCAAGCCTAGTTTTGTACCTTATAATGCTAAGCCCGAAGGTACCCAGGATAAGAATAGAACTCCCTTATTATCTAGTATTCCCAAGAAGGATGAACCTAGGAAATCCTCCTTTGAAAATTGACGTTAAGAATGCAGTTCACCTATTTCTCTCCCCCTAACTCTTGAGTGGTGTATCCCAAATGAAAGTGTCACTAGTATACCTACTAACACTCATTTTACCAAATATAATATTTATGACATGGCCCACATTTTGAGTCAATTGAAGGTCATAGTGCCCTTTGTAGATATGTTCAAAATTATAGAGCATAGGAAAAGAGCCTTTGAATATTTAGGATTCACTGATAAAGTTATTACCAATGAGATTGTTGAAGTTGAGTCTTCTCTCGCTTTCCCTGTGGAAAGTGAAAACCCCTTAGAATCCATTAAACATCACTTAGAGGTGTATTTAGGAACAACATTGGTAGATAGTAAGATAGATATTGACCCATTCTATACCACCCTATTGATTAATGAATTAATTATCCATAACTGCATGTTTGACTCCAGTGCATCTTATAACATTATGCTACTAGCTATGTTGAATTAACTTTGTATAAGGATAACTACAGCATATGGATGATGCCTCACCATAGATTCTATAGAATTACCTATTATTATCATGGTTAAAGGACTAGTAGTGTAGCTCACACAATACCCTGGTAAGTTCCTGAGTATAGACATTGTTGTTGTAGATTATCCACCAAAATGGGGTATGTTGCTATCTAAAAAATGTGTTTCTTGTAATGGGGGTAGTGTCCAGATGGACTTATCCTATTGCACTATACCTCTATATGGGAAGATGGTTTACCTAAATCAGGAGCCACAAATACTTCATGTCCTAGAAGATCCCAAATACCAGCTGAAAGAAGTGTTATATGTAGATACTGACATTGGAAATTTTGTGGGGAGTGTTGAGTACAAGGAACCACCTCCTAAATTTGGTGCTACAAATGAAGACTCCATCTAGGCCATGTATTTTGATGGATCATGTTCAAGTATTAGAAATGGAGTAGGGGTTATCTTTTATTCCCCTAATGGCCAAGCTTATAGATAATATTTCCAATTATCTTTTGAGTGCACTAACAATATTGCATAATATGAATCACTATTGATTGGCCTCCAAATTGCCCATGAATATGGACTTAAAAGGTTCTTGGTTAAGGTCCATTCAAAATTAGTGGTGAAGTAGGTCTGAGGTATTTACATCATGAAATAGAAGAGACTGAAATAGTATTAAAACACTATATGAGACTACTTGGAATGGTTTGATGCTTTCAACATCAAATATCATGCCTATGATTTTAATCAGGTGGTATATATGCTTACAAAGAGGGCTACAAAGTTCAAAGTTGAACATAGAAATCCCTCTTATGAATATGAGGTAGAGGTACTAGTAAGGAATTATATCCCAAACAACATTGATCATTAGAAATTCTTTGATGATGATGATCAAATAATGTGTTATATAGATGATTTTGAAGGAACCATCATAGATCTGGACTCCATGATACAGGTATGTGATGGAAAAGAAACCTTATTTGGAAAAGAAGTTATCCAGCTAAATACTAATACTATCCCTAAAGGATTGGTTAATCTTGAAGAATCCTTTGATGTAGATGATAGAGTAAAATATATACATATTTCTATATCAAATGATGTAATTTAGATTAACATTAGGATAGAGGAACATCTAAAAAAGATTTGGCTTAGCACTCACTTGAGCAAGAAAGAGAAAGAAGCGTTTATCAATATTTTGATAAATACCAATACTATTTATCATGTTTATATTCAAATTTGAAGGATTATAGGGAGGATTTTTTCCATCATCTTATCCCCCTCTAGCTTAGTACAAAACCATTCTACCAAAAACAATGACTTATCAATCCCATCTTGGCCACCAAGATGTAGGAAGAACTCAAGAAGTTAAGGGATGGTGGGATCATTCAACCCATGAGGTATTCATCATGGGTGGATAATTTAGTCCCTATAATTAATAAAAATAGAGACATCTAGCTCTATTTTGATTTATGGAATTTGAATAAGGCCTCATTGAAGGATAACTATCAGTTTCCCAACATAGACAACATGCTCTAAGATATTACTGATTCTAAGTTGCTGTCAACTTTGGATGGCATTTTTAACTATAACTAGGTAATAGTGAAAGAGTATTAAAGGTATAAGACTACTTTCACTACCCCATGGGGCACCTATGTATATATCTAAATGCCTTTTGTATTGATGAATGTAGGTGCCATATTCTAGAGAGCAATGGATGTAGTCTTTGTTGGGTTAATCAAATAGTTCATTGTCATTTATGAAGATGATGTCATAATGTACTCTAAGAAAATGGATGACCACTTAGGGAACTTGGAATAGATGCTTATTAATGTAGGGAGTTTAAAATCTCCCTCAATTTTAAGAAGTACAACTTTGGATTACAAAAGGCAAAGCTACTTGGGCACATTGTGTCTAAACAAAGTATCATGATAGATCCTAAAAGGGTAGAGGCCATTGACAAGGTACCCATCCCATAATCCAATAAAAGTATATAATCTTTCTTTGGCCAGTTTATTTTTGTTATGAGGTTTTTTTCCAAATTTTCAAAGATTACACTACCTATTACTTCAATGCTAAAAAGGGATCAAACCATAAAGTTAGATGAAAAGGCTACTCAATAATTTTAGGAAATCAAGGCAGCCTTGAAAACTACCTTGATGTTTGCCAGTCCTAACTATAGAAAATAATTCTAGATCTATTCATTTGCCTTTGAGTATATTATTGCTATAGTGTTGTTACAAAAGAATGATGAGGGTCATTAGCATCCAATTGCATTTTTTAGCAAGGCATTATAGGGATATAAACTAAAGTATAATATAATGGAGAAATAATCCTTTGATCTCTTAAAGGCTATCAAATAGTTTAGATCCTACATTCTAAGTTCAAAAACTATGGCCTATGTTCCTCATACTATGGTGAAGGACATACTAACTCAAAATGAAACTACTGATAAAAGGTTCCAATGGGTCAATAAAATTTAAGAGTATGAACTAGAGATATAGACTACCAAGTTGGTCTAAGGCATGGGTCTTGCCAAGATGATGACTGAAACCAACTTATACGTTATAGAGGTGAATAATGTAAAAGGGGTTATTTTTAGCCCTGAATCTAACTATAGCTAATCTCCATGGTATAGAGACATAGTCTATTATTTAAAGACTCTAAATTATCCTCCCCACTTAGACAAAAATCAAAGGACCTTGAAGTTAGTGTCCCAAAAATTTCTTTTTATTAAAAGATGACCCATCTTGGAGGAACCCAGATAGTGTTCTTTTGAGGTGTTTAGTGGAAAGTGGGATTTATAAACTACTTACACAATTCCATAGTGGTGTGTGGTGGTCAATTTTACCCTAAAGTCACTATACACAAGATTTTAAGGGCTGATTATTGGTGGCCCACACTATTCAAAGATGTTGTTATGGTAAGGAGATGTGAAGAGTATCAATGATTCATTGGGAGAATGAAAGCATCTAGATCACTTCCCTACAACCAATTTTTGTTTAAGTACCTTTTAGGTAGTGGGGAGTGGGCTTCAAGTATTCATCACAAGTGGATCTTAGTAGCCACTAATTATTTCACAAAATGGGTTGAAGCAATCCCTACTAGAAAATTAACCCACTAGGTAGTCATTGGCTTCCTTTTGAATAATGTGATTTGTTGATTCAGAGTGCTAGTTAAAATTATATATGATAATTCCATGTGATTTAGAGATGCATTATGTGAATATTATGGGATTGATATATCATATTCCTCCAATCATGATCTGCAAGGAAATGGGCAAGTTGAGTCCAACAACAAGAATCTATTAAAGATTATTAAAAGGACTCAGGATGCCAAAAAAGGAAATGGGGTAAGTAGTTGAAGTTTGTTGTCTAGGTTGATAGGTTGACTCCTAAAATGTCTATTGGAAGAATTCCCTTTTAGATTTTTTATGGAGCTCAAGTTGTTTTACCCCTTAACCTATAGTTACCAACTTACCAATTCATGCAATAGATTACTGAGAATGAAGAAGTAGACCATTATGGGGAAAGGATTAACCAGATCATAGATCTTGATGAATCTCATAGACAATATCATAAAAAGCATTTAAATTTCAAGGAGAGGCTCAAAAATATCTTTGATAAAAAGGTCACCCTGAGAGCTTTCCAAATTGGAAATTTAGTCCTATTCTAGGATAGTAGACATGAAGACAAGGGAAAATATGGTAAATTTGATTACCTATGGATGGATCCCTACACCATTAATTATTAGATAGGAAACCATACATTTTATCTTAGAGATATTGATGGAGAAATCTTAGAGATGCTAGTTAATGATAGACATCTCAAGCATTTTCTGGATTGAATCCATGTTAGCTTATGTAAATATGTACATATTGTATAGTCCCTTTGTGTTTTATTACCTAGATTAGGGTTATGTTTGTATAATTTGTGTCTTTTCCTTTCCCTTTTTATCATCCTAATATGCCTCACTATAACTCTATTCACCCATGGTGTGATTTATTTTCCTTTCTTGTAAATTCTTTAACTCTATGGTTGAATGGATAGGCATCCAGTTTGGTTTTATCTGTGTACCCATTGGGGATACATGTCCTTGAACAATAGCCAATGTTGGAGCCCAAATCTACACCAAGTAATTTGTGCCATTTTCAATGTCAAAATATTTGGGAGGTTATAAACCTCTTACATTTCAATACTTTATTTATGCTATTTTATTCATCTTCCAAGTTTTGTGAGAGCACTATGAACCCATGTTTTACTAATATTTTAATGTTTATTCTATGTTTTCAAGCGATAGGTTTCATGGTGGAAATATTCACTCAATATGGAGATATATCTAATTCTCATTGCATATATTAAATTGTTGCCTTGTGCTTGAAGAAGAAAAGTTTTTAGGCCTTAGATGAGATTTTCATGTTGCACTTTCAATGTGTTTTGGTGATTAAGGTGAGGAATTTCCTGATGAGCTGAATGAAAAACATGTGGTTATCTCAAGGGACCCCCAAAATTTTATCTTGTGAAAATACCTATGTTAGATACATCAAGTTTATAAGGTAATGACTTGTTCATTTCCTTTTACAAGTTATGAGTGCATTTTTAGGGATTAAAAGGATCCTGCACCCCTCCCCATATCAAGAGGGATGGTGCAAAGGTGAAAAGTTGGTTGAGAGTCCAAGCAAGCATCTAAGTTGTACATGTGGCAATGCCTTGAGGTCTTTTAGGTTTTGGGCCCTTTTTGAAAATTGCCTCACTTACCTTTTGTTAGGCAAGATTTAAAAGGTCCCTAAAGGCTTGAATGCCTAGACTTGCAAAGAAAGTGATGCCATGTGGTATCTCCTTGGGGTCTTTTAGATTTTGGGCCCTTTTTTAAGATTTCTTCTTGGTGGACAAGGCTTAAAAGGACCCCAAAGGCCCAAATGCCTACATTTGTAAATTTAAATGATGACACATGGTGTTATTACATCCCATGAGGAGCTCAGGGGCATATTTCACCACTGCACCAAAGGAATGACAAGTGAAAAAGTACTTAAAGGGTTGAAAAGGTAACATAATATAATTTCTTCTTATATGGGTCCATGTCTTGCAAGGAGAATTGCTCGATATGAAGGAAGTACTTGCACCTTCTCCTTCCTATTATCGAAAGAATCTCAAGTGATTAAAGAGGGTAGTTGGTAAATAGCCATTATGCTTCAAATCATTAATGGAAACCCTAATTTCAAAATACTAAGGATTATAACTAAGTAATTTGCCTTCATTTGCATTTACCTTTTACATTCAAAGCTTTTATTTATTCCTTTAATCAATTTTTGTGCCCTAGATACATATAACATGAAAGAGTGATTATGATGAATTCTTCATAGATTTTCATCTTCAATTGTGTGCAACCCTCTAGATTAGCAATAAGTGTTCTTTTAGCTCCTTGTGTTTTGTTCATGAAGATGAGTTTGAAGGTATTTAAAGGGTTATTTGAGTAAAGTATTTGTTCAAATTCAAGAGTACTACACCAAATATCTAGGGAATAATGGCATCTTCCTCAACATATATAAAAAGCAATGTCATTTCTATTTTAGATGGTATTAGAGATGCAAATATTCGGGGATTAGATTTTATAGCTTTACTAAATGTTTTATAGTAGTCAAACCCTCTACCAGTGGTATCAAATCTTAGCATGAGCTATATAGCCCTCGTGATAGCATTTCCCTTGGTTGACCCATACCTAGATCTGATAATTGCATGTGCTAGGGTATATCAACTAAATATCCAAACTATAGTTGACAAGAGCTAGTTAGTTATTTGCTCATTCACTCCTTTGGACCTCAACACCATGCTTGGGATTCTTTTCCAACTTAAAATTATCACACTCTCTTTATATTAATGCTAGGAGTATGAAGATAAAAATGATAAGATGATATGGGACATTATCAACTCCTGTTGGTTGGTCAAGTAGAGGCAAAAGGTGTCTAGAATGTCTAAGAACCTAAAACTGGAAGAATTCAATGAATTGCCTTGGTACATGATCTCCATGACCACTAAAAATTTTAGGATGCCCACTATAGATAATTTTGAGCCATGGATGTTCATAGTCTTAATTTATGTATTGGAGTACTAGAAGAAGTTAGCTTGGGCCACTATATTGAGTGACAATATACATAGGTAGATGATGCATCTCCAAGCTATAATTCTTTTGAAGGAGGATTTCATAGGAACATTCTACATGTCCTCCTACCTAATGTACATCCTAGTACATAATAGTGCATTCTAGGGGCTCACAAGGAACCCCAATGGAATGAGAATATATGACACTTATCTATAAATAACTCTAGATAGCTCCAAGGGAAACTTCTATAGAGTTCACAATTATTTCTTCAATTTTATGATGACTATCTTCTATCCCTTTTGGAGCCTCAATAGGATGTCCAAAGGGGCCATAGATATAATTTAAAAATATGGCATCTCATATATTCAATTTCAAACATTCACTTAAATCAATGTGAGTGGTTACTTGGGGTCTCCGTATAAGCTATCGAGACACCTAGATGATCGGATGGCAATTATGAAGTTGAGATGGTAGATAGTGCCCCCACATGAGATGATAGAAAAAAAGAAGGTGAATAATCCCTTAAATTTTTTGATTCAAATTGGATACTATTCATGCCCTTCAATTACTAAGGATAAGGGATTGAAGCAATAAATAGCCCAATATGTGATTGACAAAGTGCCACCTAGGCCCAACTATGATATCAGATAATTGGTGAATACAATAGCCAATATGATATTTCCCTAATCATATTATGAAGATATTTGGTCTAACTACATCATCAAAGAGGATATCAAAAAAATGGATTATATGAGGTTGATAGTGCAGGAAGTCATGCCTACAATATTTCTTCCATCTCCAAGGATATGGAGGATGATAAAAGGACATTTTATTTAGTATATAGTCAGTCCAATATTGAATCTCATCACATCTCATAGGTAGACTTCATTACTAAGGAGAGTGATGATATTCCATGGAGAGCCTTTGTAATCATGAGAAGAACCTTTAGGTAGCTAAAGGAATATGGGGTCGACCTAGGTACCTATGATACCCCTACCCTCTAAGATCTCAGGCAAGTCTAGGAGTTGAAAGGTTTATTCCCAATCTATAGTGGTGATTTTTTAGCTCAACCATGAGTGGCAAAGGGAAAATAAAAGAGAAAGGTTAGTGATATTGATTTCATGAAGCTAATTGATGCGGAGTCTGTATCTATATCATAGTCTAAGAAGGGACTATATTTTTAAAAATTAACAAGTTTGGCTGAGAACTAAGAAAAGATTGCTATTGGGGAGGTTACATTGGCTAGTGCTACCCTCATATCCATTTTGACATAGGGAAACCCAATGATTCTAGCCATTCCAATAGCTATCCCAATGGCCAATCTAGCTACTATTCCACCTGCTCCACTAGTGCAATAGCAAGTAAATGCCCTTTCCCCAAAGATATATTCAAGGAAGAGAGGAGGTGAGGAGGGATATCAGTCCAAGAAAAAGAGAATTAAGAGGGCTCTACAACCTCCAAGTGGATTTCCTACAAAGAAGAAGGAGCTTATGTTTAATGACCTCTCCTTCTAAGGAACTCCTTGTAAAAAAAGAAAGAGGATCAATCCTCATATGCCTAGAGGTTGAGGGCTATGAATGATGATGAAGACTCAGATGAAGGTATGCCTATTTTCAAGGTGATGAATATGTAAAGAGCATTCACTCCTCCATAAATAAAAATTGGGTAAAGAACTTTGAGAGAAAAAACCTAAACCCAATAAAGGTCCTAGTAATGGGTTTATTTATAGAAGGGGATCCCTTGGTAGTAAAAGGTAAGGGTGATGAAGAAGAGATTAGGGCCTCAAGTGATCCTCTTTCCTTTGAAGATGTTGTGAAAGTTAGTTTTAAATTGGCCACTCAAGTTTAGGCCCCTCAGGGAAAGGAGACTATATCATCAGATATAGAGACATTCATTGAGAATGTCATCACCCAACCACCAAGCCAAGATAATCAAGGTGAAGTTGAGGTGCATGATAAAGTTGACAAAGCTAAAAATACAAAAAATCTAATGAGAAAGATGGGTTGGAGTAAGAATAGGATATTTAAGTCACCATTTATAGTGAAATGGTGGTTGAATAATACAACCCATAAATAGCTATAGAGGTATAGCCAACCATCCCTTCCCCTTCAAGGGTGTCAAGTCTAGCACTAGAGGAGAAGGTAAGTATAGAGGAAGGTGGGAGAGCAAACCTATAAATGGGTACCCCCACCCATATACAGATAAATAAAGAGCTGGACCAATCCAATAAAGATGTTGAGGAGGGTAATTAGGGTAATTTTGTTTCAATTGAATTACCTCAAGGTCTCCTTCCTTGCATCAAGGTTCATGATCCAGCCCAAAATAAAGGTTTGGAGGCCATGATTGGTGGAAAGTTTCCTGAGAGTAGAAAGGAAACTACCATAGCCTCATTTATTCCTAAAAAATTAGTAAATAAATAAGGTGAGGTGGTTTTGGAACCTTCTAGTTAGCTCATAGTATAAGGGAGCTCCATTGATAAAATGATCAAGGAGTCTCACCAATTCAGAGCATATTTTGGAGTGTTGGAGCAAATTGAGCCAAACCTTGAAGGAGAAGCTAGAGAAAATAAAGAAGGTGGTGAGGAATTGAAGAGTGACAAAGATAATAAGCTATTTATGTTGAGTTTATAGCCCATTCTTTTGGTACTTCCTACACCAAGTACTCCAATGACACCACCTTTCAATGTCTCAAGGCATGTATCAATGTCTAGTATGTCAATGGGAATTTATACTAGACCACTTTTCTAGGTTGAAGAATAGGTCAAGCAGAAAAAGGACATCATGAGAAAAATTGGGTAGATTGATGTGGTAAAGATGACTTAGGAATATAAGTCCAAGCCCCCCAAGAAGGCCAAGACACAATCCTAAACTACATTCAATACTATGGGAGAGAGGAATATGGAGATAGCCATTCCTCCATAAGATGCTCTAAAAAGTGATGCTCCCTTTGAAAGTTACACTATCTATAGATACAAACTGGGAGATCCATCAAGGAATGAGATAAAACATAGCTCAAATTTTTTGGAAAACATGGTGGCTCATAAAATGGACAAAGATAAAGCCACCATGGAGGAGTTGAAGGCAGAAAACTAGGTTATGATCTAGTACTTACAAAAGTTATTAAGTGAGCCTAAGGTAGTAACTCCAACTACCAGTGTTGCTCTAAGTTCTCTCCATATTGCATTTTCATCATTTGACTCTAGTCAGATTGATGATTTGAATACTAGAGGATGAGCAATAGAAAAGTGGTGAGAAGACTTGGGCACTAAGGCCAAAGAAATATTCCACTTAGTATTTAAATGATTGAATGATGTAGTGAATAATAAAATGGAGTGTGATACTCATATGTTTATCTATAAAGTAGATATCAAGAAGTGGGAGGAAGCCTAGTGGAAGATAGATGAGGTTTGTAATATGGACACAGACACTTTTATTACAGAAAATATCATTGCTCCAAATGATCACAAAAGGCCCAAAGAATGTCAACTGGAAATCAAGCATCATCTAATGATGCTCAAAGATGGAATCTTCAATTTAAAAGGAGAAGAGTAGTCCCTCAAGACTAAAAAAAAGAGATAGATACCGTACTGAGAAATATGGTAAGCCTTGATGATATAAATGATTTTGGGGAAGAGGTAGTATGCACTGCTCTAAAAATCTCATTGATACACCACAAGAGTCCTTTGATGTTAATAATATAAAATAATTGGTGTCACTTGAGAAATATTATGGCCATCTTAAATAACTCATTGGATGAAAGTTAACCATGCTTTAGAATATTTCCACCTAGCCTAAGGAGTATATATTAAAGTTCAAATACCAAGCAATCTTAGACCAAGGGAATCTCTCCCCTATTCTTGAAGAATATACCAAGTATAAGAATAGGTTGGTGAAGGATTTTATTATCTAGGTTGACTCTGAAATGTAACTAGATATTTCAATTTATTTTGAGCTAGCACCACTGCTCTCTTATTTTCTCTCCCTTCTTATTTTTTCTCATTTCCCACTGGGAAACCATTGTACTTCATTCGTTAGTGGCACGTCTCTTTTAAAGTTAGTGTTTGTGAAATTATGTGCATAAGAAAGGGATGTTTTTGTTTGTTATACAAGAGGATAAAGGTTTTTTTGTACCTTATGGGATCTTCCTCCATGTAGACAACTAAAAATAATCTTCTAAGGTGGAGGATCAATCTTATCATCATCATAGGAGAACACACTTTTTCTCTCAATTTTTGCTTTTCTTTATTTTTTTTGAAAAGAAAGAAACTAGGAATAGGGGGGTGTAGAAAAACCTATTAAAAATGCACATATTGAATCCAAGTGATTGTGAATATATCCTCTTTGGCTTGGGAGGATGACCTACAAATAATAAAACACTAAAATAAACTTGTTTGTTAGATAAGTAGATGGATGGATTGCCTAGCGTGAGCTAGATCTTAGAAGCAAAAGCTTACTAGGAGGCTATCAATCCACCTTCTTCAAAACACTTAAGTTGGAATGATAAAAGAAGTATATTTTTCATAAAAATAGAAAATAACTAAATTTTATATAATAAAGTTAAATGCTTTTTAAAATATTACTAAATGATCATAATAGTTTAATTAATACTAATGCTGAAAATTGGTAAAGGTTATGGTTTTGGTTTGGTGAAGTGGTGAGGGTCAAAAGGATTGTTTTGTTGGTTTGGGTAGATGGTCAAGTCTGAAAGTATACAAAGAGATGAATATATAAATGAGGAAAATAATTAAATATGGGAAAGGAAAAATAAAGGTAAAGATGGCAAAGAGGGAAAAGAGGTAAATGAGGCAAAGAGGTAAATGGGATAAAGGGGATAGATGAAATAGAAATAGCCAAATGCCAAAGGGAAATAAAGAAAGAACTAAAATTAAAAAACAAAGTAAATTACCTTAATATTGTTGAGGTGGCTTGAAGATGTTGATGATGGTTCAATGTTGATGAAGCTTGAAGCAATTTCAGCAGAGCTTCATTGCCTTAATATTTTATCTTCCAAGGTGATGATGACCTCCAAGATGATGACCTCATACAAAAACCAACAACAAGATGTTAAAAACCAAAGACTAACTTCCAACTTAACCTTTGGTGAAGGAGAGGGGGGGGGGGGGGGGCGGTATTTATAGCATTTGATGTTGGGAAACATGCCAAAAGAGTAGGATAGTGAAGTAATTATATTTTTTCCAAGTGTTACATGATTTATTCAAGTTGATCTTGGTGGGTATTCTCATGTGGGTTATAAAATCTCCCTCTTTGTACATGAATCCAAGTTTGAATGGAAATCATGCACATGGGTTTGAATGAGACTGAAGAGTTTTTACCACCCTTATTTGTCTTCATTCAAGCACTTAAAGAGGTGGCACACCCAATGTGCTCCAATTTTCTATGTGGGGATGAAAATTCTAAGGTAAGGTTGGTGGGGATTCCCATGTGGGTTGGAAAGTCTCCCATTTGGGTTGGTGAGCCTTCATTTGGGTTAAAAAGTCAAAAATGGGTGCCCTTTGTCTTTTCCAAAGTCTTAAATGGGTAGGTGTCTATTTTAAAGTCTAATTTCATGTGGAAGACAAAAACACATGTTGGATAATGGCCCCTTAAGGGTAAATTCACCGCATTTCAAGGGGGGCCTTGTGATAATTGAATGAGCTCATCAAGCACTTTGGGAAGGGTCCCAAGTGGGGTAAGATGTCCCACATTAAGCCACATCACTTATAAGCCATGTTACTTGCCATATCACCTCCCAAATCACCTCAATATCACTTGACATGTCACATGCCATGTCACTTGCCATGTCATCATGAATAGTGATAGTGGGTCCCTTAGTGAATAGTGATGGTGAATAATACTTTTGAATAGTACTTTCAAATAGTGATTTTGAATGATATTTGTGACTAGGAGAATAGTGGTTTATTTGGGTTAAGAGGGGTTTGTTAAGGATTAAAAAATTTTATGGGGTCTTTAGGGGGTCTTGAGGTATTTGGTCATAAAAAAATATAAGTGTGTAGTTTTTTAGTGTCTACATTTTTCCCCTTTTGTTATGCAACTTTGGATTAACAAGCTATAAAATAAAAATGAATCACTTGGTCAAAGGTCATGGTACTTTGAGTATGGGAGGAAGTATTCCCCCTCAAATTGAGAGTCAATGAGGAAAGGTCGAATCAGGTGTAGGTTTGATAAGCAGTTGATGGGGAGGCTTGGGGATGTGAAATTCTAATGGTTATATAAAATTTGACTAATCACAATAGTCAAACTTAAATAGAGACTAAAGATACCAATGTTGATAACAAAAAGGTTGGTCCTCAACATTGTTCATAGCTGAATAGGTTAGTCTTATCAAGTCACTTAGATAGGGTCAGTGTTTACTCATGTATCTAGGGTAGGAAGTGCTCCCAAGAAAATATTGATGGACTGGTGGTACATGAGGTGGTGCAAATGCAAATGTTTAATCATGGAAAAATTATTCTATACAATCAAAATGACCAAGACAAGGTCATCATAAATTATGTGAATAGGTTGGTTTTTTTTTTAAAGTGGCCTAATGTTAAGGTGGATGTGGGTGAATGGGTTGAGAGGTTGGTTGGGTAGGGGTTGAAAAGGGATGGCCAAGCTAACTCTAGATGCATAAAAGAAGTGGACACTACCTACATAGTTCTATGGATATGAATCCAAAAAGAACATCAGGCCAAATGTATTTCTTTTAAGGCAAAGGGTGTTGGTTAACTTGGTTGCCCCAATTTGATATCATGTAGGTAGGTCTAGGTAAAGGACATTGGAGAAAGGGAAGTACCAAAGGGTGGAAAATATGGATATCAAATAGAATTCAGATAGGTGTGGTAGAAATGGTGGATGATATTACCTAGGATGCAATTAGATGATTGTGTCAACTATGCAAAAGGAATGTACAACCATGGATAAGCAGGTTGAAGCATGAAATTTATACCACCATTGTAAAGAAAAGGAAAGGTAGAAATATGTGGTACCAAGATTTGGAAAATTTGGAATTACTAAAATTACCATGGTGATCTGATGGGTTCTTTCATCATCATCCAAATAAGATAACATTATGCATATTCCACAACAATGTCGTTAACAGGCTATGAACAATTATTATTCAATAGTTTGGGGAATCAAAGTAGCAGAGTGGGTAATGAAAAGTGGCAAAGATTTGAACCCTTGACCCTTGAGTTAGTGGGGACCAAAAATAAGTAAGCGTTGAGTTTTTGATAGAATTTAGAGAAAGATGTTGAAGGGTTTTAGAATATGGAGTGAGGTGAATAATAATATTAATTAAATGAGGGAGCAGGTTATGGATTATGAATAAAGAGTAGGGATATTACAAGGCATAAGAAGATGTAGTCTGAAAGGGAGAATCAAGGGAAATTATTTAGGTGGAAGGTTAGGGAATGTGAGAGGGTTTAGCTATCATCCCCATGTGGGTATCCCAAATATTCCATTGGAAATTGGTTTTAGTTTTGATTCTAACATCTTCAAAGGTCAGAGTAAAATGGGTTTAAAATAGGTAAGACCAAAAGAGGTGGGGAAGGAATTTTCATCTCGATGGTTGAACGATGCTCAAGTTTTCTAGTTGGTCATATGAGCCCATGGTCTTGGCCAATTGTGTTATAGAGTCATAAGATTGGTATATATCTCATAGTAAACCAAAATTGAGTGGAAGACCTTAGAGGCTATAGTATGCTCAAAATGGGTAGAGGGCTGAAAAAGAAAAAGGTGATAGGGAGGGTGAAAGGAGTAGTTGGAGAGGGACAAAAAAGAGAGTTTGAGCACAACACATAGAGGCATTAAATGTAGAAATGGATACTCCTAAAGTAAGGAAATTGACCAAATTTTATGTATTAAGGTAAAGGCATGGAGGATATAAAGAAATAGACAAGGAGATGTACGCAAAAATATTACAACTAGTGATCACACTCTAAAGAGGTGGAGGTGAAATTGGAGAGCATAAAGGAGATCCAAAAAGGGATGTGGTAAATATGGACCAAGAGATGGATGAAGAGAATATAATGAGTTCTGACCATTTTTGGTCTAACAGGCCAAAATTGGTCTCCTTCTTCCCCTGTTGTTCTAAGCTAGTTCAATTTAGATTGCACAAGTATTTCAGCAGAAGATGAACTAGTTCAAAGAATGAAATGGCTTTTACAAATCTTCTTCAAACAATTTATCTTAAGAAATTCACAAGGAAGGAGAGCAAAAAAATGATTCAAGACACTTTTCCTTAAGGTTGGAAAGTGGTTCAACGTCGAGGTTCAACGACATGATCTTTCCAATAGTTAAGAAATTTAAACTTTGAACCATTGAATTGGTTCAATTGGTTGGTTCAATATTTTGGTTTAACCAGTTAGTTTAAGTGCTTGGTTTGACAACTTGGTTCAAAGGCTTAGTTCAGTCAGCTTGGTTCACTGAGTCAGTTTAGTTTAGTTGGTTCAAAGGTTTGTTTCAATGAATTGGTTCAAAGAAATGGTTTAATGGGATGGTTCAATCAAAGGGTTCAATCAAATGGTTTGAAATGGGTGTTTCAAATGGTCAATTGAATGAGCAAGATGCACCATTGAACCATTGAACTGTTGAACCATTGTTGGTTCAATCGAATGGTTCAATCAACAGTTCAATCAGAAGGTTCAATAAAGTCTCTTGAAGGACCAGTGCCCTTGTGGAGGGCAATTTTGGAGACCAAGTGACCTTGTAGAGGGCAGGGAACACTTGCAAAAGGATCAAGGAAAAATCTGAAAGGGTGAGTTTTCTTCAAAAATTTGTTCAAGGAAATAGGCAGAGAATTTCTTTGGAAAAAATGCCTAAAGGAATTCCTTCAGACATTTTATCTAAAGAAATCCTTCGGAAGAAAATCCCACAGAAATAAAAAAGACTAAGGCAAAAGCAGGAAATGATTTCCTTCAAAATTTTGTCTAAAGGAATTCCTTTAGACAAAAAGTCTGAAGAAATTCAGAGAAAGAGCCACAGGAAAAAAACTTGAAGAAGAATTTTGAAGGTTCAATCGAGACAATTCTTGCAAACATTTTTTTCGTGGGAAAGATGACCAAAAGGAAAAGCTGAAGCAAAGAAAAAAATCTAAAAGAATTACCAAGGAGGGTGATGGGCCCAAAGACGTCAAAATTAAGCATGGTAAACTAGCTGTTGGAGGTTCAAATGCCAAGTGACGAGTGCACAGACATCAAATTTAAGGCAGTGAAATAGCTGTTGATTTTGATAAAAGCTTAAGGATAGGCCGCGAGTGAACTCAGTGACCCGCTGAGAAGACAGCCTTGAAGACTGAAGGAGCTAGGAAGACACAAAGTGTAGAAATGGACAAAATAGTCCAAGTGGCAAAGGAAGGTGTCGACTTAAGGAGTTACTCCTGTGGTTGAAACAATACCTACCAAATGGTAATCAAGGAGTGCAAATAGTGAACAGTGTGACCCATTTTCTTCACTTTACATTAATGAGCAGACAAATTGCATGAATATCTTGAAGGAGTAGTCTTATTTGTAGAGAAAGAGGCATGGCCCATGCTTTCACATTAGTGATTGAATGCCAAAGTCAAGACCAGTGATTACACAGCATGGTTCTAGTAGGCCTCTTTTAGAAGGATGATATCAGCAACAATGACTTCCTCTTCCCGATTCTCTCAATGCACATGGGCCAACTTGTAAAAAGGTGCCAAAGTATTTTCCAAAAAGTGCCAAAGTGTTTTCCAAAAAGTGGCAAAAGTCTTTTCCTCTTTCTCTCTATATATTATAAACTTATCGTTTGAGAGGAGATCTCTTAGCCTGTAAGGCAAAGCTCTACCCAAAAATCTCTCATATTGTAAGGTGAATTTTACCTTGAATCAAGACATAGCGTTTTTACCTCTATTTGAGCTTGCACTCACACATATGTCTATGTTTTCATTTTGTGTTAAGTCATTTTCTTTTATGCTTTCATAGAATGATTCCAACATGTCTAGTGCATTGTGAAGTTTCTTCTTCTGCAGGTCTGCCATAAGTGTCTACAACAAGAATATAGGTGCATGTGAATAGGCTACCATAGAGTGTCTTATAACACCTATGGTAGTTCTTCCTCCCTGTATCTCCACAAACCCCTGACTCACTGATAAAGAAGAGTTTCCCATATCCAATGAAGTGTATGCCAGCTTGTTCTTAGTGTAAAGTGTAAATTCAAGTTAAGTAGATCAAACTATTTTGGTGTATCACTACTTTAGTTTAGGTTTTATTTTTAGCATCCTTCTCCCTTTTCAACCCCCCCTTTTTTCATTTATTTGTTAGCAGTAGGAAATACAGGACCTCAGAGATACATCAAAGGGAGCTAGCCCTTATCGAGATACTCTCCCCCCAATTTTTCTAGACCCATAGGCAAGAGGGGAGTTTCCATTATTGCACATGGAAGGTAGGAGCTCGCCCTCTTTTCAAGGGTGAAATCCACTATATCAATAGTTTTTGGCACACCCAGTGGGACCAACTAGGTTTTATCCAAATACTTGAATAATTTTGGTGTGTCTTCAACCAACCAACCTTTGGAGGCTTTTTTATCAACACTAATGGTGACTCTGAGTTGAATCAGCTAGTTAAGCAGTCCTGGTGCCATCAAGAAATCTTATTTTTTGTATGTATAATCCCATTGATAAGAATCATGGACTTTGTTTCCCTTTATATAACTTGGATCAAGCTCAAAATGTTCATGGAATCACCTCAAATAGTTCTCCAAGTTGCCCTTCAATAATAAGGGAAATAGCACTAGAGTTTGAGAAGCAAGTGATGGAAGTAGACAGTTTAAATGAGCGGTATAGATATCAGCAAGAGCTTATGTACAAAGAGGAGTGTTTGTTTAGGCAAGATTAGGCCTTGCAATCCATGGAGGAAGAGGTAGAAAAATGGAAGAGTTCATTCATTCAAGGCAATCAGCGTCATGTGCCCCCTCATATTCTAAAGAAAGCCCCCTCTTATGCACCAAATCCTTTCTACCAGATAGCACTTGCTCACTCTAGCTCGTCTGATGCATTAATCACTCTTGCTCTTAACCCCTTACACCTAGATTTCAAACATAAAAGGGCATTAGAGCAACTTCTCATGGAAATGAACTTTCTCAATTCCTTGGAATGTGAATCCTCCTTTGAAGGGAATACCATGAACTAGCACATCTCTCTTGAAGCAGCTCTTCCTATGCATGAGTAGACCCTTATTAGTCTTCCTAAACTTCCTCAAGTCCCTTAGTATGATCTCTAAATTCCAAGTTGGAAGAGGGAAAATCATGAACCAGCTCATGACCTTGAAGAAGATAAAGTTATTCCCTGTTCACAAAGGGAAGATTCCAATCTTAAGGTCATGAGTTGGAAGCAAATAATGGAATCATGGGGAAGGAAGGAAAAGGAGAAAGGTTTTGCTCAAAACCTTGAAGAAGACAAACCTGCTCCTACTCATCATGATGATGCTTGTGACCTCCAAAAAAGGCTCTTTCAAGAAGATCTAGCTAGGAGAATTGTAGATTTAGAGTCCAAAGCAAGATTCCTCAACCAACGTGTGATGGATGCAGCAGTTTCCATGTCTAAACACACCCCATCTACACACCTCCAAGAGACATATTAGACCACATCTGATATAAATGAAGTGCTAGCTAAATGGAAGGAGGAGAATCATTCAATTCTAGCTCAGGGACTACCTCCTCTTCCATATGGGTTTAATCATCAGCCTTCCACTTCATCCCTTCTCAAGGAGGAACATATTTTGCAGGAGGTGAGTGAAGAGTAGAAGACCCAATTTGTAGCTATCCAAGAGGCTATCATGAGCAAAAATAAAGAGGAAATCATCATGGATGCTCCCTCTAAAGACATCATCAACAATGGATAAGATACAGGTCATGCATACATGTAGATGTTCTAGTAATATGAAGAGGAACGTAAGCATGGTGAGCTCTCTCCTCCCTTGTCTGATGAACTTCCTTGTTTTTTTGATGAGGAGGATGACCATGCCATGGAACTTGAGTTGGAGGAGGATTATATGGATGTCTTTAAACAACTAGAAACTCTGATCCTTGCGCAAGAGAAGGAGAGGTTTATTCATCTTGAGAATAACTTTAAAGAAGAGAGCTTTGAACAAAAAGGTGATGTTCTATGGGATGAGCAATCAGTTTGTGATTCCATTTTAGACATCACAATAGTCACCCTTATTCAAGAAAGCCATGAGGGAGCAGAGGATGAGTTTGATAGGGTCTTCAATGAAGTAAAATGGAATGGGTCAAACCATGATGCACTACGAAGGAACTATGCATATCAAAGGGCTTATGGTGATGAACCAATAGCTATTTATTTCTTGATGAGACACACCAGCATGAAGAGCTAGAATTAGACAAACTTCCAAGAACAAGAAGAATACATATATGTTGGGAGCATGTTTGACTCTAATCCACTCAGATGCAAGCCAATTAAGGTGGCAGGCAAGAGGAGTAGGTCACTGAATCTCCATTCCATTCAGCCACTTGTCTGGCACCATAAGTTTCTTTGCCATGAAGGAGACTTAAGAAGTTTTCCCTTTGATCTAGGAGGGAGGCAAATATACCTAGTTAGCTATATATAGTAGTTTGCTTTCAATTTTATTTCCCTGTTTTCCCTAAGTGTTGTTTACACAAGTAGTGTTTTTAGCCTTGTGTGTGTTTTCCTTTGTGTTTGGGGTAAAAGCTTCATGATTGATTCTTGGATCTATCAAGGTTATTGATAACCTTTTCAAGTTGTGTTCAAACTCTGTGCCTAATGGAATTTAAGGAAACTAGTTTCTAAGTATAGCAGGCATGCTTCCCCTAGGAGTCACCAATTTGTTGACCATTTTTGGTCTAACATGCCAAAATTGGTCTCCTTTTTCCCCTACTATTTTGATCCAGTTCAATTTGTATTGCACAAGTCTTTCGATAGAAGATGAACTAGTTCAAAGAATGAAAGGGATTTTACAAAGCTTCTTTAGATAGTTTGTCTGAAGAAATTCACAAGGAAAGAGAGCAAAAAAATGATTCAAGACACTTTTCCTTAAGGTTGGAAAAGTGGTTCAACATCGAGGTTCAATGACATGATCTTTCCAATAGTTAAGAAATTTAAAATTTGAACCATTGAATTGGTTTAATCAGTTGGTTCAATATTTTGGTTCAACTAGTCAGTTCAAGTGCTTGGTTCGACAACTCGGTTCAAAGGCTTGGTTCAATCAACTTGGTTTAAAGAGTTAGTTTAGTTCAATTGGTTCAAAGGTTTGTTTCAATGACTTGGTTCAAATAAATGGTTCAATGGGATGGTTCAATCAAAGGGTTCAATCAAATGGTTCAAAGTAGGTGTTTCAAATGGTCAATTGAATGAGCAGGACACACCATTGAACCATTGTTGGTTCAATCAGTTGGTTCAATTGAATGGTTCAATCAACGGTTCAATTAGAAGGTTCAAGAAAGTCTCCCAAAGGACCAATGCCCTTGTGGAGGGAATTCAAGCATAAAAGGGACTATTCTAGTGCCCTTGTAGAGGGCAATTTTGGAGACCAAGTGCCCTTGCAGAGGGCAGGGAACACTTACAAAAGGATTAAGGAGAAAGCCAAAAGGGTAAGTTTTCTTCATAAATTTGTTTAAGGCAAGAGGTAGATAATTTCTTTAGACAAAATGCCTGAAGGAATTCCTTCAAACATTTTGTCTAAAGAAATCCTTCAGAAGAAAATCTCATAGAAATAAAAAAGACTAAGGCAAAAGTAGGAAATGATTTCCTTCAGACTTTTGTCCAAAGCAATTCCTTTGGACAAAAAGTCAAAAGAAATTTAGAGAAAGATCCATAAGAAAAAACTCAAAAAATAATTCTGAAGGTCAAGGAAGTGATCGAGACAATTCTTGCAGACATTTTGTCTGCAGGAAAGATGACCAAAAGGAAAAGTCGAAGCAAAGGAAAAAAGCCAAAGGAATTGCCAAGGAGGGTGATGGGCCCGAAGACATCAAAATCAAGCATGGTGAACTAGCTTTTGAAGGTTCAAATGCCTAGTGATGGGTGCACAGACATCAAATTTAAGGTGGTGAAATAGCCATTGATTTTGAAAAAATCTTACGGACAAGCTGTGAGTGAACTCAGTGACCCACCGAGAAGATAGTCCCGAGGGTTGAAGGAGCCAAAAAAGATAAAGCCAAGAAGAGACAAAGTGTAGAAATGGAAAAAATAGTCCAAGTGGTAAAGGAAGGTGTCGACTCAAGGAGTTACTGTAGTGGTTGACACAGTGCCCGCCAAGTGGTCATCAAGGAGCACAAACAGTGAACAGTGTGACCCATTTTCTTCACTTTACATTAATGAGCAGACAAACCACATGAATATCTTGAAGGAGCAATCTTGTTTGCAAAAAAAGATTCATGTCCCATGTTTTTACATTAATGTTTAAACACCAAAGTCAAGACTGATGATTACACAACATGGTTCTAGCAGGCCTCTTCTAGAAGGATGATATCAGCAACAACGACTTCCTCTTCTCGATGCTTTCAACACACATGGGCCAACTTGTAAAAAGGTGCCAAAGTCTTTTCCAAAAAGTGCCAAAGTATTTTCTAGAAAGTGGCAAAAGTCTTTTCCTCTTTCTCTATATATATTGTAAACTTCTCATTTGAGAGATCTCTTAGCCTGTAAGGCAAAGCTCTACCCAAAAATATCTCATATTGTAAGGTAAAGCTCTACCTAATTTTACCTTGAATCAAGACAACATTTTTACCTTTATTTGAGCTTGCACTCACACATATGTCTATGTTTTCATTTTGTTTTAAGTCATTTTCTTTTATGCTTTCATAGAACGATTCCAGCATGTCTAGTGCATTGTGAAGTTTCTTCTTCAGCACGTCTGCTAGAGGTGTCTATAGCAAGAATATAGGCACATGTGAATAAGTTGCCATAGAGTGTCTTAGAACACCTCTGGTAGTTCTTCCTCCCTGTATCTCCATAGACCCCTAACTCACTAATACAGAAGAGTTTCCCATATCAAATGAAGTGTATTCTAGCTTGTTCTTGATGTAAAGTGTAGATTCAAGCTAAGTAGATCAAACTATTTTAGTGTATCACTGCTTTAGTTTAGGTTTTATTTTTAGCATCCTTCTCCCTTTTCAACTCCCCCTTTTTTCATTTATTTTTTAGTAGTAGGAAATCCAAGACCTCAGAGATACATCAAAGGGAGTTAGCCCTTATCTAGAGACTCTCCCCCCAGTTTTGCCAAACCCACAGGCAAGAGGGGAGTTTTCATTATTACATGTGGAAGGTAGGATCTCAGCCTCCTATCAAGAGTGCAATCCACTACATCAACAATGAGGTCATAGATAAATATTATGATGGAAAAGGATGTAAGAAGCTAGGCATGGTCATATAGGTTGGGAAGAACAAAGAAGGGCATCAAGGGAGATGAAAAGATGAAATAAAATGGAGAAAAGAGAAGAAAAATGAAAGGTGGAATATTGGGGGTGAGAGATGCACTAAATAATGATAGATTGGAGAATTGAAAAGGATGGGGAGAGAAGTGTAACAATCATGAAGGGTAAGGGGAGAATGAGGGATATGGGTGCCCATGAAAGGTTTGAAAACAAGTCTAAAAAAGACAAAAGAGAAAATATTTTGATGATGAAAATGAAAAAAAAGGAAATAATGGAAGAAAAGGAAACATGAGTAAAAAAGGAGTGAAATGAGGACAAAAAGAGGATGATGAGAGAGGGAAGAAGTAGGTGGTATATTGACCAAGTAAGCATGGGTGATGATATGTAAGGAGAGGAATAACGAAGCAAAATATATGGTAGTTTTAGAGATGAGAATGGGATGGAAAATGGGAAAGGGATGAGGAATGAGTGGAAGTAAAGGATGGGTAGACAAGAAGGTGAAGAGAGAAGGTAGGTGTTAATCAACTTGTTAGAAGAGATTGATAAGTTGAAGGGGTGATTAGAAGGGATTGACAAGCTAAAAAATGGTGGCATGGTGAAGAAATAGGGGGATGCAATGAAAGGGAGTGAGATGAAACTAAGGGGTGAAGATCAAGGATGATAAGAACAAAAATGAAGAATTGAAGTAGGGATATAAGGCACAGATATTCACAAAGATGCAAAAGATAAGTGAGTATCGAGATGAAAAGAGGAAAAGGGGAATGTAAAAAAGGCCATAGGCAAGAAGAGATAAGAAGAAAAGGTAAATTATGGAAGGCTTATCAAAGGATAAATACCTAGGGAGAAACTAGTTGTGGAGGAAAAAGGGGAAGATAAAAAGGATGAAAGGATGGAAAAAAAGAAAACATGAAGAATGGAAAATGGGTATGGTGGGAAGAGTGGTGGAATGGTAGAGAGTGGTGATACATGTAAAGAAAAAGTGGAGCAATAGAATAAATATAAATATTTCAAGATGCATAGTATGATATGGAATGGTTGAGGAAAAGAGAGTGATAAAGAGGGTACGACAAATAGCCAAGGGCAAGGGGAGATGATGAGGATGGAGAAAGAAGTTGAAGAGGATAAAGGGCAAGGTTGGTAATAAGGTGAAAGAGAGCCAGAAAATTCAAAAAATGGTTGGGGAAGTGGGCCATGAAGCATGCATAAGGAAAGATGACAGGGAGACCAATGAAGCAAATAAGGAGGTTGCTTTATGGAAGGTAAGGGGAGTCAATGGGGAATGTTGTCAACCCTTGTGTTAAAATATATTAACAAGCTAAAAAAATGATTAAAAGAGATTGACAAGCTGGAGGTAAGGAGATAGGTAAAGAAGTGGAGGAAGAGATTTTAGGTGAGAAGGGTAAATAAATTAAAGGAAATGGCTGAGATGACCTCAGTAACTGAGCACTGTCTACATAGTCCAAAAAGACCTCAGACTAATGTGTTTCTCTTATCAATGGGGGAAAGACTTAAGAGGAAGTATTAGATGGTGTTAAAACATAAGGATGCTAAATAAAGAATTCAAAGCTTCCTTGATGTAGGATGCCATAAGCAAGAGGGTGTTGTTAGTGATAGAAATGAGTGAGAAGAAAAAAGGGATGGGAATTAGTTGTTAGTGGCTAAGTTACCCCTAGAGCAGTACCTACATGTAGTTCATGGACATCAAGCCAATGTATTTCAACAAGGTTTGGGTGAGTGGTGTTCAAATTGGCTACCCCAATTTGATTGATCACATGGGCTGGTTTGGGCTAAGGGAGAAGGTTTGGTAAAATAACAATTTTGGGTTTTGGTGAAGGTGTTAGTGAAAGTGAATATGGTAGGTTGGTAAATAGCTACCATAATGATCCCACATTTATTAGGATAAGAGATATAGATGGGCAAGGTAGGATAAATTATAAGGGAACATAATGTGAAGTACCATAAATGATCTTCAATGGAGCTAATCCAAAGAAGAGGTACCTTTGTTAGAAGGTTACACCTTCTAAAATTATATGATGATAGGAATTTAGAGATGGTGTTTACTACTATGAGCCAAGTTTTAGGAGGTGGGGGTTTGTCTGGATCTACAGAGTTGTGGCCAAGGTTCATCACCGTTATGAGCCAAGTTTTAAGGGTAGTAATGAAGTGACAACCTACAAGTAATTTCTTTGATGGTTAAGTATATTTTATAAGGAACATAGCAGTATGGTGAGTGATAGAGGATGGACATTGCCTGACCTAAGAGCTACATGGGTAGGATAGACAAATGGTGGCCATGTCTGCATCCTCTATCCTAGCTCTATGGAACCAATGACTTATTGGTTTCACTAGTTTGGTCCTAACCAACTAGAAACTATATGGCTAGGAGAAGATGGTGCTTCCCTTGCTATGGATGAACATTTAATTGGCACAAAAGAAAAGACTGGCATGTTTGAGTAGACATTGCCAATGGTTGGGGTCTGATGCTCAGAGCATGTGGTAGTGGGTTGGTAGGAATATAAGGGAAAAAAGGTCAAGAAGGTGAATGTATCACTATGAAATACCTAGAGCATAGTATGATTCTCACTCTATGGGGATGAATGTGGGAGAGGAGAACAAAGTATACCCTTTAGTGGTTGTTGAGATAGGGAATGCTATGAATGTTAGTTCAGGGAGTAATTAAGTAGAAGGATGGTTGAACATAAGTTCAGAGTCACCAGATAATCAATCTATTGCTTAGGTAATAAAATAGTGTATGCCTATGTGTTAGGCAATGTGTGTGTAATATGATGACTATGTATATGTCATGTGAATCCTCACACCCTAAATAAAATATTGCATAGTTTGACATAAACATGTATAAAATGTATTGGATTTTTTTGGTTGAATTTTATGGTTATAGTTATGGTTTTTGTAATCTCACTCAATGTAAAAAGAATGACTATTGTTGTTGCAATGTTAGATGGTAAAATGTGTGATGAAAACATCAACCAAGCACATTAAGATGAGAATAGGGAACGATGCTTCATTTTTGACAAGGACCAAAAATAGACCCAAAATGAGATTGGCTTAATGAATATAAGCCCTTCAAATGTTGTGCATGAGTGGTCGTTAGTTGATAAAAAAGGTTTATTGATCATAGGGTGTCAAGTAAGCTCTAAATCCCTTGATTTCCAGATAGTCAATAGGGAATATGGGTGATAGGTGGTGTGAAGGGTAATGGGTGATATGTATGATAACCTCATGTGAATTAGTTTACCACTTTTATAGGTGGCCTAATAATGGTAATAGACAAGTCCATGTCATATGCTAGATGTAGACTGATTAATGCAAGAATTCTACATGTGAAAGCCGATTGTGAATGTAGATTTTTTTGTGATAGTGGGTCTTTTGATTTATTGTTGTATATGGGAAGCTAATCGATGTAGGAAATTTCCATGAAATTTCTCTACTTTTGACAAAGTTAACTCAGCTATCCTTTGAGGGATTGGTCTAAGCTTATTAACTTTGTTTTAATGTTCTTGATAGTTGTCCTTCAAGGGAGTAGTCTACCATACATGTGCAAATTTTTATTTTATTTTTGGGATACTATCCTTTGAGGGAGCAATCTATAATGCTTAAGATATTGACCCAATTAATTATTGTAAGATGAAATGTATTTGGACATGGACCAATCTAATTAGGTTCAGAGGTTTACCTTTATGAGGTCAAAAATTTACACAAGGTTAATTATATGTGAAAGGGTGTGGTTTTGAGAGATAATAACCATGGGATTCCATCATGTTAGAGATGAAAAGTATCCATGAGAACCATGCTATGGGTAGAGCCATGGTACCCATATTTAAGATTAGGCCATGACTATGATGGTTAATCACATGGTTCTATGTTGTAATAAATTTTCCTCAAACGGGGAGGAGGAAGGTGGGTGAAGGTGAAAATCTCATAATTAAGGGATGAGCTTAAGTGAAAAATAGGTGAGCTTGATCCTTATTTAATAGAAAAATGGACATAAATGCAAAGCATTGAGAGGCTCAAGTTCTGGTTTGCCTTCAAGAGAGAACAAATGATAAGCTCCTAATCCATACTTATGGGTGATGATGTAGGGTCCAAGCCAATTAAAAGAAAACTTGCCTCGTTACTCTTCTCCATGTTAGTCACATGTTGGTTTTATTTTAGGAAGAGATCTATGATATTGAATTCCTATTATTTGAGGTACTTGTCATAAGTGTGTGTGATATGATCTTGATAGATATGGAGGTGGATGAGAGTTGATAAACAACGCTCATCAAGTAGCTCAAGTTGAGTTAAACTATGCTGACAAAAATCTTCCTTAGAAATGAGTTCCTTTAAAGATATGAAAAGAGAGGGGATTTGGACTTCAACAGGTAAGACTACCTCTTCTCCAAAGACTAGAGAGAAAGGGGTAGCACTAGTGGAGGTTTTAATGCTAGTGTGATAGGCCCATAAGGTGAATGGGATGTGTAAGTGCTAATCTTGACCTGAAGCACTAACAACTTTGGTTAATATTTTGGTGAGGGTTTTATTAGAGGCTTCCACTTATCGATTTTCTTATGTTTGGTAAGGTGAGGAAAATCTTAAATCAATCCCAAATGCATCACTTAAACCTTAGACTTGCTTATTCTTGAAGGATTTCCCATAATTGGTGATGATCTTATGAGGAACACTAAAGTGGTAGATGATATGGTGGTTGATAAATTTGACAATCTTTTTTACTTTGGTAGAGATTAGAGAAATATCTTCCACCCACTTGGTGAAGTATTTGGTGGCTGTGATGATGGAACTATGTCACTACAAAGAATGGGGGTTAATTTCCCCAATGAGATCGAGCACCCATTGAGAGAATGTCCAAAATTCTTTAGATACTTGGAGGTTATTGATTAGCGTATGATGTAAATTAGCATGTTGTTGACATTTAACACACTTTTTTACATAATCATAATAGTCTTGGTTGAGGGTTGTTATTAGTGGGCTGATAGTAACCAAGGTGAAGGATATGTTTAGTGACTACTAGGCCACTAAAGTGTCCCCCATAGATCCCATCATGTGTTTCCTTGATGGCATGGGAAGATTCATGGCTATGTAGGCAACAAAGAAGGAGACCATCAAAACCATGTTTGTAAAGGATTCCCCCTAGTATGTTGTAATGAGAGGTAACTTGAATAAAATCTCTTTGGGCATTCCTAGAGAGGTTGGGAGGAATAATGCCTAGGTTGAGGTATTTGAAGGTTTGGTCATACCAAATGTCAGATGGGGATTCCTCTAAATTAAAAATGGTAGGGAGGTCAGATTGGCCATAAGAGGGTGTGGTAAAATGATGAACGGTGACAAATATTTTGGAATTGGAAGGCTAAGAAGGGATCTGAGAAGCAAGGCAGGCCATTGTATCCATAAATTTATTGGTATTTCAAGGAATGGATTAAACTAGGTAATGTTCAAATGATTTTAATATTTTGTCAAATAAAATTTTATATTTTATCAAGACATCATTCTTACATTGATAGGATCTATTGACCTAGTTGACCACAAGCTGGGAATCACCAAAGACATGGATTGTCTTAACTCCCAAGATTTGAGTAGTTTGGAGACCTATCTCTAGGGCTTCATACATAGCCATATTATTAGTGCATTCAAAGTCAAGTTTGAAGGAGATATGAAGGGGTTCACCATCGAGAGGAATGAGAATAACTCTGGTAGCCCCTCTTTATTAGCATTTTAAGCCATCAAAGAACATGGTCATTTGGTAGGTTATGTCATCTTCTTGAAAAAGAGTCACGATAGACTCATCTGAAAAGGCAAGAGGGGGTGGTTGGTTATTTTCTAAAGGAGCTTCGACAAATTGATTGATAATGACCTGACCTTTAATTGACTTTTTTTAGATGAATTCAAGGTCAAATTCATCTAGGAGCATGAGCCACTTATCCATACATTGATTTTGGTATGGTTTAGAGTGCATGTATTTGAGCGGGTCGGTATTAGTGATGACATAGGTTTTATGGTTAAGAAGGTAGTGGTGGAGTTTGGTGGCTATGAACGTCAATGCTAAGTAGAGTTTCTTGGTGTGTGTATATTGAGTTTCATATTCTACAAACCTACGACTAATGTATTATATGGCTTGCTCTTTATGTTGTTCATCTTGGTGAGCCAACATTGCCCCTAGGGAATGGTCAGTGGTAGAGATATATAGTTAAAAGGGGTGGTCATCCTATAGAGGGGTGAGGACAAGTGGTGATACAAGGTACTATTTGAGCAAATCAAAGGCCTTTTGATAATCACTACTCCATTTAAAAGAGACATCCTTCTTTAGAAGGTGATGGAAAGGTTGGCAATAGTCTAAAAGTTGTGAAATGAAATGACAAATGGATTGATTTTTTTCTTGAAGGCTATGAAGCTATTTAAGGTTGGTTAGAGGAGGCATGTCCAAAATTACTCTGACTTTAGTAGGGTCTACTTCAATTCAATGAAGAGAGATGATGAAGCCAAGAAGCTTTCCTAAAAGGACCCCCAAAATGCATTTCTTAGGATTTAGGCAAACATGAAAATGGATGAGGCATTCAAATATAATTGTAAGAATAGTCAAGTGATTTGTTAAGAGTTTGGATTTCCTAAGAAGGTCATCCACATATGCTTCTACAATCTCATGGATGATATCATGAAATATATAAGTCATAATATGTTGGTAGGTTGCACCAGCATTATTTAACCTAAAAGTCATGAATCTATAGCAGAAAGTTCCCCAAGGGGTCATAAAGTTAGTTTTATGTTGATCTTCAGGAACAATCAAGATCTGATTATAACTTGAAAACCCATCTATGAGAGATAAAATATCATGGCCATTCATAAGATCAACAATCTAGTTAATGATAGGTAGAGGGAAGTCATCCTTGGGGAAGGTGAGGTTAAGGTCATAAAAGTCCACATAAATTCATAGACCCCTGGTGGCTTTGGTGATAGGTATAATGTTTGAGACCCATTGGGGGTAGTTAATGGGTTGAATGAAGTTTACAGATAGGAGATGTCAAAGCTCTTCTTTGATGAGAAGGGCTATGCAAGGATACATGTGTTGAATCTTCTATTTAGCAGGCTTGGAATCATGGTGAATGACTATGTTATATATAGAAATAATGGGGTCAATCTCAGGCATATCAGTGTAAGACCAAGTGAATGTTATGCTACAGTCTTGGAGGAAAGAGGATAAATCTTGAAGTTCTTTGGTATTCAATGATTGGCCCAATTTGATAATGTGGGGGTTATCTAGAGTGCCCAAGTTGATATCAATGGTAGATTCATTCAACATAGTCTAGGCCTCAAGAGGAAGGGATTTGTGGATAGAAGAATCCCCTGTACTGAGGTAGGTAAGAATGGAACCATCATCTTGATGTAAGATGGTGTTGATGGTGGGATAATTGTTCTCTACCATTTTAGGATGTATGAGTGGAAGGAATTTGGTTTGGCCATTCTTTTGGTAGATGAGAAGCCCCAAACTTATAGTATTGATAAAAAAAAGTTAAGAGGGATAATATCAAGGTCTTCAAGTAGAGAAAGTGGTTGGGTTGGAAAGGATGGGATATCTTCCTCTGTGGTAGTAACGAGTTTGGGTGAATTCGTATATTCTTGAGGTGGTTCATACCTAAGGCCAAATGACTCATGAAGTTTCAAAGTTTTGAGATGGGGCAACTCATGAGGCCCTTATTCATAGTAATGAGGCCAAATCCTTTCCAAGCACACTTATGGAAATATATTCTAGTGAAAATTGGTTTTCTAAGATAGGAAAAGTTAGAGGTAAATGGTTGGATGGATGATGTAGTGGTAGGGGAAAGAAGTGGTTGATCAAGTCCCCCATAAATGAAATTCATTTGATGGTTAGGGAGACCAATGGTGATGATGGTTCCAATGTTAGGGTCATAAGAAGGGTCATGTCTGAGATTCCCATATTCTTGGGGGGTAAGGAGGGAATTTAAGGCTAAGAGTCTATATTCTCCAAAAGAAAAACATTGGAATGAGGTTGTTATAGGGTCTTCTATAGGAATTTGGGAAGAGGGGATATATGAGCTAGTAGAAGCTTCATCAACATTAGGTGTGGAAATGTTATGGGTGTTGGCTAGTGAGGTTGTGTTATTGGTAGATGGTTGTGCAATGGATAAAGGAGGAAGAAGGATGTCATTGGGATGATATGTCATATTTCAAGATGTAAAAGGACTAGGTTCAGATTGTATAGTCATAACTTTCCCTTCGTGTTCAAACTTGACACATCGATGTAGGGTAGAAGGGACACAACTCATGGCATGAATCCAAGGGCATCTGAGTAAAATTTTGTATTCAAACTCTCCTATAAAATAAAAGATTTTATGAATAGTATGAGGCCCTACATAGATGTGGAGGACAACTATGCCCAAGGTGGTAGCCATAGTATCATTGAAAGAATGAAGTACCACTAAGCTTTCAAACATGATGTTTTTATGTAACTACAACTGGCCATAAGCATGGGAGGAGACAATATTGATGCTAGATCCCCCATCAATCATCACCCTTTTTATGCATGTTTGATTGATGTATGTTGTAATGAAGAAGGGAGGATTAGGATCCTCTAAATGAATAGAAGGTATTTCTAAATTATTGAAGGTGACAAGGTTGGAATTCCAAAGGGCACCAAAAAAAGTGGATAGAGGCTGAGGATCATTGGGTTGGAAATCAATGGATTTTAGAGCCTCTATAAGTACTTGACAGTGATGGGGAGAGGTAGAGATTAACTCATACAATCTCATCTTTTTTAGAGTTTGGTGAAGTTGCCTGAGGATAGATTTTCATATGGATATTGCATATGGGTTAGGATATGGAGGGTTAGATGGGGAGGCACCTAATATAGACACCTTGAGTTTGTTTGAAGATGGAGAAGGTTAGGTATTATTTACTTGGGAATTTGGAAAGGGGTAAGTCTAAGGAATAGATTCCTTAGTCTTCCCTTTATCTTTCTATTGGGTCTGAGATCGGGTAATCATGTGAATAGTGTGGACAAGGGGGTTCTATATATTGGATGGTTGCTTCAATTTCTCCTCTTAACTTTTGGGTGAGATCGAAGATCGTATGGGTTGATTTGGTGGTTGGATTGGAAATGTGGATAAAGGAGGTTTATCTGATAATAGATCATCATCTTTATACAAGTTATGAACAAGCACTTGGAGAGATTTATAGTTCTTGGTGTCATGTCTTGGTGCCCTATGATATGCACATATCAAGTTATCATTAAACCAAGAGGGTTTGGTATGTGAAGGATCAAAATATTTGATGGGTGGTAAGCTCAAGGAAGAAGTTTGTAATAACCACTGGAGAATGGTTAAGTAAGATTCAGCTAAAAGTGATAGATGTTTTGTGGTTCTTTTTTTAGTGTTGAAGTGGGAGGTTGTGTGGATGTAGGTTTTGTGGTAGGTGTCTTGGATAAATTGGTATGCTTGGTTTATGGTTTTGGTTTAGGCATAATGCTTGATGGGTTGGTAGCAAATGAGGGCAAGGTAGGTAACTTAGGAATTGTTGGTGTAGTGGGGAAAGATGCTTTAGAAAGCAAGTATGAAGGTGTGACCAATAAAGGTGGTGGGGTTTTGGTAAAAATTATGGACTTTAAGGTATAGGGATGGGGGCCTATAATTGAGGGAAAGGTTGAGGGAGGTAAAATTCAAGGTTTTGGGCCCATTTGTGATTTTACCTCTTTAATTATTTTAGTTGTTAGTTTTGGAGGGGATTTGTTCACTTTAGTTGTCTAGTGGGTTTAGGTGTTTGAAGTCAATCAATTGGGAAGTAGTTTTGGTTGGTTGGGTAGAGGTTTTAGTTGGTTTAGAAGGGCTAGATTGGTCTATCAAAGAAAGGGTTAGAATTTCCAGTTTGATTCCCTTACCTTTATCTTGACCTCTAATAGAAGGTTTTATAATTAGAGGTTGGGTGGATGGAGTCATATTCTATTGTGAGATAGCTTCCAAAGGTGGGGTGGATGGTTTTGTGATAGGGGAGGTAGGTGTGGTATCCTCCAATGGGGGCATGGATATGGTTTCTTTCCTTTTTTGGGTGTCCCAAGGAATAGAAATTAGTCTTTTTTCTTCCATTAGGGGAATGGGGAGAGAAGCGATTGAGGTAACATTTTCTTCATCAATGGGTTCACTAGTAACCACATTAATAATATGTGCCTCATGAGATGATTCAGGTTTATTTTCATGATGAGGGGTAGAAGGAGCATGATTAAGGAAAGGCTTATAGAATATGTTGAGGGCTTGGTTCGGTGGTGCATTAAGATTGTCTATTGTGAGTTCCCCCTTGTTAATTAGGGATTAGATAAGGTAATTAAAGTATTGCACCTATTGATGTCATGTCTATGACTCAGTGAAAAGCACAATGGTCATTCTCATTATACCAAATGGGTACAAGGTGAGAGGTATTAAACTATTGGGGTGGTTTAATTGGTGGAATTTGGATGATATTGGCTTTTAGTAACTTTTCCAAAATAGAAGGATAAGGCTCCCCAAGTGGATTTAATGACTTATGGTTATTCCAAGTTTGGTTCCTTTGGTTTTGGTTTGGATAGTTGAAGGGATTAGAAGTTTGGTTCCTTGGTAACTGTTGGTTGGTAGATGGTAGAGGTGTGTCTTTGAGGATAATAGTATTGGTAGTGGCTTTGCTCTTGGAATTGGTATTGGTTGGGTTATTTACTTTAGAAGAAGAGGGCTCATTGGTTTTATAAGTTGGGTTTTTTTTATTCAAATTTAATCTTCCCTCATTAATGGCTATGTTCTTTAGTTTGTGATCCATGGTAAAAGCTTCATCGAATGTCCAAAAGCTTTGAACACGTAATGTGGATGAGATGTGTTTTGCACATGCCCAAGAAAAGAGCTCTATAAGCTCATGTTGAGGCAATTAAAAAGAAATTTGGTTGATTAGGATCCTCTAACAAGCCATGAAATCAGTAATAGATTTATCTTTGATTTTTCAAATGGAGTAGAGGTTGATAATAGAAACTTTCTTGGATATATTGATTGAAAAGTGATCCAAAAAAATTGGGTTAGTTGGGCAAAGGAGAAGATGGAGTGTTTTGGGATGGAACTATACCAATATAATACCAGTCTAGATAAGGACATAGGAAAGGTACAGAGGAGAAGAGTGTCATCATGGGAAATCAAGTAACATGTGTGCTTAAATGCTCGTAAATGTTGTTGGGGGTCATCTTTGTATTGAAATTTAGAGAATTTTGGCAATTCCCATTGTAGAGGATATGTTCAAAGAGGGATAGATGGATGGATGGGTTCATTTAAAATTTAGTCATAAGAGATAAGGTTATGTGATCCTGAGATGGATGACTCAAGTTTAGTCATCTTATCCATTAGCATCTTGACCAAGTCTGTTTGGAGTTGTTGGGTTGGATAGGTATATTGCACATTTTGTTGGGGTTGGGTGACATGGAAATAACTAGTAGATATTTGGGATGATGTTATATGTATGTGTGAGGTCACGTAAGGTTGGGTATAAGGTGAAGGTATGTATACTTGTGTGTTAGGAATATATTGATAAGATGTCATGGGTATGTTTTGGAAGGTTGAGGTTGGGGGGTTTATGTGTGGCATCAAAGTGGTTAGTGTGTTAGTTGGTTGAAGATGGGTAGTGACCAAAGTGCTTATAGGGGGAAGTGTTTGTGGTATAAAGAGCACTAGGTTTTGAGATTGGGTTGTGGTTGAGGTATTGGTTGCTACCAAAGGGAGGATGGAAGTAGGAGTGGAGGATAATGCCATAGTAAGTGGGGTGTAAGTGACTAAGGGTAAGGTTGAACCCACCTAGGGTGTGATAGGAGGTGTTTAGTTGGGGGTAGAAGGTTAATTTAGGTTTGGGTGGATGGGATGTTGGAAGAGGTGTGGGTTAATAATGGTTGTGTTGAAGTGGTACCCACCATAAGGTGGGGTGGCATGCCAAGAGGGGGTTCGGTAGAGGAAACTGAAGCAAAAGAGGTGCGGTGTGGCATGGTATTGAGGTAGTGTTGTAAAGCCACCTAATTATTATCAAGGAAGGTAGAAAAGTTAGGATCTCATTTAGATATGATTAGGACCTTATAAGGAGAGGGAGGAGGGGAACTCTCAACATCTGAGGTATATTCCATAGGTGCAAAAGAAAATGGGGGTTGGTTAACTTGATTTCTAAGTTGTTGTCTGGTAGTGACCATATGAGAAAACAAGGAATGAAAAGGCAAATCTCTCAACTCAAACAAGAAGCAACCAAAAATATTTCAAATCAATCAACACAAACACTAGAAATAAATTTAGTCTAGGATTACTTTTAAATCACTTTTGGCTTATGCCTTAAAGAGTGTGAAAGGGAAGTTGGTTTGATATAGGTATTAAAAAGGTAAGCTATGGTTGGTTTCAGGTTGTTTAAGTGCTCAAAATAAAGATATGTGTTGAACTTTGATACATGGATTGGTATTGGTGCCTACCCCCTCACTTCAAAATATTGTAGTGATAAGGGTGATAGGTGCTTAGACAAGATATACTAAGTCTAGAGTTTATACTCAACCAAAGAGCTAAGTTGGTTCTCCCCTTGGTGGTGAAATCCAAGTGGGATAGTCAGGAGGGGTAAGGTTGCCACTAGGTGATGAAATCCCAATCGGTCCTTGTCTCAAGTATTGTTTTGATGTGTTGATTATTTAATTATTTGGATTAGTGTGTGAAGACAAGTGAAAGCTATGATAAAATTACTATTCCTCCTAGTTATTAGATGAACTACGATCAACAAGCAATTCAATGGATGCAAAGTCTTTGTTTTAAAGACAAAATAAAATTTTAGATTTACTTAAATGCATAAAAAATATCTAAATTCAATATAAATACAAGATGAAAATTCAAGTTCTAATCCTAGGATGATTTCTCTTTTTATTTCTTTTAAAGATGTAAGAAAAATAAACTTTAACTTTTCTAAAAATGCAACTAAAACAGGTGTCTTTGTTCTTTTTTTATTAAGTAAGAAAGAAAGCTGCTTAATTTTTATAGAATGAAACTAAATGAATTTCACTAATGAAATTATAAATGTATTAAAACATCTATGAACCTAGGAAAACTCAAGGTTCCCACCAAGCATGCCAAAATGTTTCTCTCAATTTTTTGTTTTTCTTTTTTTTTTTTGAAAAGAAAGAAACTAGGAATAGGGGGTATGTAGAAAACCCTGTTAAAAATGCATGCATTGAATCTAATTGATTATGGATAAATCCTCTTTGGCTTGGGATTATTACCTAAAAATAATAAAAAACTAAAATAAACTTGTTTGTTAGACAAGTAGTTGGATGGATTGCTTAGCGTGAGCTAGATTCTAGACGCAAAAGCTTTCTAGGAGGCTGTCAATACACCTTCTTCAAAACACTTAAGTTGAAATGATAAAATAAATATATTTTGCATAAAATATAAAATAAATGATACGATAATAGCAAATAAATAAATTTTATACAATAAATTTAAATTCTTTGAAAAAGATAACTAAATGAATGCAATAGTTTAATTAATACTAATGTTGAAAAATGGTAAAGGTTATAGTTTTGGTTTGGTGAAGTGGTGAGGGTAAAAAGGATTGTTTTATTGGTTTGGATAGATGGTAAAGTCTGAAATTATACAAAGATATGAATATATAAATGAGGCAAATAAGTAAATATGGCAAATGAAAAAGAAAGGTAAAGATGGCAAAAAGGGAAAAGAGGTAAATGAGGCAAAGAGGTAAATGGGATAAAGGGGATAAATCAAATGGAAATAGCCAAAGGGATTATATGGGATGAATGGTATAAAGATGAACAGGTTAAGGTCTCAAGAGTATGGAGGTTAAGAAAATAAAAGGCCAAAGATAAATAAATAAAGAACTAAAATTATAAAACAAAGTAAATTACCTCAATATTGTTGAAGTGGCTTGAAGATGTTGATGATGGTTGAATGATATTTATGATTAGGAAAATATTGATTTAGTTGGGTTAAGAGGGGTTTGTTAAGGCTTAAAAGTTTTTATGAGATCTCAAGATATGTAGTCATAAAAAATTGCAAGTGTGTAGTTTTCTTGTGTCTACATGCACATAGTATGAGGAATCATGTTTTTTATAAGGTCTAACAGACTCCAAGCCCATGAAGGAATCTTATAACTATAGAATCATTAAGATTATACTAGGCTTAGATCAATTATATAAGGGGGTTTTCCCCTTTACAATGGTTGGTTAAATATTTGAGTCAAGAGCTATAGCCTCGAAGAGTTCTCACTGTGTAATATTTCTAGTACCAAATTGATTTTTGATGTAAAATCATTGGCAAGATTTGAGAGCATTATACATGTTTCCCTTCTCACATAATTTTTTTGCTCAATGTTAATCTATTATATTTTTTAATACACATTGTATTCATTTCCAATTCAATTTATAAATGAAATGTGTTCATGGTTTCCATTCTCTTTTCATTGTTGAATTACAATGCCATGTTTTACATGCTTAGTTGATTGGTGATCTGATATATTCATCTTTATGGTGGTCATTTAGAGTGTATGTCTAGATTGTAAAATCCTTTTTACTTTGAAATTTGGGAAGAGGGTGTTTTTTAGTAGTTTTTGACCCCATGGGCCAAAACTGCCATCCTTACCATTTAAAGCTTTGCACTTCATGCTAATTTTGCCTTGAAGGTTTTTTTAATGTTGCTCAGATCAATTCAAAAAAGAAATAAAAGGGACATTTTTGGATTAAATTAATTTTCAAAAAGGCAAAAGGTGCACTTCAAAAAATGTGAAGGGTGCATATCTTTCGGAAGAGGTTCATTTTCAAGTTTGTCAAAGGGTACTTTTCCTTCGTAAAGACCATTCCAAATATTATTGAAGGGTAGTTACCTTTGGAAAAGTTCATTTGCATAAGTTGAAGGGTATTTTTCTCAAGAAGTGGTCCTCTTCAAAAAATTTGAAAGGTACTTTTTTGAAGGGTACGTTTCTTTTGGAAGGGCCATTTTTTTAAAAGGTTTTGAAGGGCATTCTCACAAAGGAAAAGGGTATGTTTCAAGTTTCCCTAAGGGTATGTTCCTTTCGGGAAGGTCTCTTTCAAAAAGATGAAGGATTTTTTTGGAAAATTACCCCAAGTAAAAGTCAATGGAAATTGCCAAAAGGAAATTTTTAAAAGAAATAACTCAAAGAATTGACTTGCCTATAAACATCAAAATTTAAGCCCCTACAAGTAGCCATTGGTATTCAAAATATTAAAGGGTTCATCAAGATTTCCACAAGTTTGACACTTGTCAAGATCTCATGATAAAAGATCAATGACATGAGTGATAGTAAAATACTCAGCAATACTCAACAAATTTAGAGGGCTAATCAATTAGGGACAAATGGCATAATCATATCCAACTGGTAGGAGATCGATGACTCATGAGCATCCATGCACAAGCAGATCGATGGACATGAAAATGGCCAAGGGGGTATCAATTTTAATATAAAATATATAATTCCAAAATAATAGTAAAGAACACACCCGATTTTAAATGCAATAGATCAAATCATGTACACTTGGTGGGAACATGAAACTACCCTCAACATGGCTCTCTCAACTCCAAAAATGGATACTTGAATTCATGAATTGCTTGAGGAGATTTATGGTGATCATAGATGGTTCATTTCATGGTCAAGTAGTTGCATGTTCTAAAGGAAAAAGATATTTCAAGGACATTGTGGTGGTTGTAGCCATTTATGACCCCCTCTCTATCCTCTCATGCAAGTTCCTTCTTCTCTTATCCTTTTATACTATATATAGAATCCTTTGAGCCTTAAAACTTATCCCTTGATTGGTGATAGAGTGAATCTATCAAAATTGATTTTTAAACACTCTCTTGAAGTAATAAGATGAATTTTTTGATTCTATTTTGAAGTCAAGTGTACATTATTGGATTTTAACTTGTATATGTAGGCCCTTTTTCATCATCTATAAATTCTCTACATATCTTGATTTAATTATTTTGGTTCCTTATAGGTTGTGTGAAGTGTTAGACATTGGTGCCTTTCTTGAAGTGTCACAACTTATAGTGTTTCATATAGACCTATTTCTTTCTATCCTTCAAATTGTAGGGTTTCCCTTTGACCTCCACACAAAATACTTAAGCTTGTGGCCTTGAGATAGGATGAGATTAGTCTATGTCTTGGTTAGTTTCATTAGCATTTTTTAAGTTTTCCAAGTTGAAAGTGGATCATTTCATATTTTGGTGCATCACCATCCTTAGCTTAGATTTCCCTTTCATGTTATCTTTTTCTCCCTTTTCCTTAGTCAATAGTATATTTTAGTGTGGGAAATAAGGTGAAGTGAAGCATCTAAGGAGATATCCTCATTAAAAATCCTAGAGGTTCAACCTCATTATGGGATACCCATAGCATAAGGTTTTCCCAACACTTATAGCTAGGAGTGAGAGAGCCTGATAAACTCTCTCACAAAGGGTGATATTCTATGCTACAATAGTTTCTAGCATGCTCGATGGGACCACCTTCAAGGAATATTGCTTAATTTTAATGCTAGTTTAATCAATTTATAGTGGTTATAGCTTTCATCTTCCAGTATCTGGTGACTCCAAAGAACACTCAACAATTTGGTGGAATAGTAACTATCTTTCATGCCAAAGGTGACTACAAGATCAGCTTCTAGAGGTATTCCTTTTGAATTTGTTGAATTACCTTTAAACTTAGTAATAAGGTTAAGGTTCACCCATACTCACCCATATGTAGAAAATTATTTTCCTAAACTAATTATGAGGTATACCTACATAATAAGACCCTTGTTAGCCCCTTTTGCCGCCATGATTCCCCAAAGAGGTTTCATAGGCTTTAGTGGCCAAAGTCCGTTGAATTTTCCACAATATGATCTTATACTAGTAGAAGCCCTCAAAAGTGTCCCATATTTCACAAGAGACCAAGCCATAATTCCTATTGAACACATCACAGACATAGCCAAGTTATGTAATATCTATAATGTCATAGTAGAAAATGTAGCTATCAAAATATTGGTTGTATCCTTTAAGGGAATGGCTTTAGATTGGTATAGAGGTTTAGATCCTAACTTTATTCAATCATGAGATTAGTTGGGAATAACCTTATGTAAGAGATTTATAGACAAGAGTGATCATTTATCACTAGTAGAATAGTTTACCATAATCAAGAGAGCTCCTCATAAAGTTATGCAAGACTTTAACACAAGATTCCAAAAATCTTGGGATATAATTCTAGCCATTATTAGACCATCCCTTAATTTTTCATTCTTATACTATTTGAAGGCTCTAAATAGTGGCATAGCTGTAATAATCCAATATATGGGAGGGGACATATTTCCAGATGCTTATGAGGTGGCTATTAAAGTAGAAAATTACCTAGTTCAGACTAGTAAGCTTACTCTTAGACCCCCAATGCCTCTTTTCTCAAAAATTAGACCCCCCTGTGGTTATCCCCCACTTGATGTTATTCTTCTATCTCTAGTAATTGTTATAATGCCTTCACCTAAGCAAGAAAAAGCCTCTCCTAGCGGATTGAGAGATCACCAAGAGTATAAAAACTACCTAGAACTTAAAATCATGCTCTAATCCTTGACAAATGATGTGGTAAATGTAAAAAGGCAAGCTCAATTCAATAAACCTTATCAAGCTCCATATCAGCCTCAACATCAATCTTATCAAGCAAATAGGCCACCCTACAAAGGAAATGTCCAAGGACAAGAGAAACCTAACTATGCTAGACAAAACAACTATAACCCAAATGCTACAAGATCTTCTAACTCCTTGTTCCTATTCAAAACAATATGGTTCAAGAGGTTGAAGGGAAAATGCCTTGGAATTAGTCTTTTGGGCAATCCATTGTCCCAACTAATGGTTCTAACTAGGCATTCAATGATCGATGGTAGCAAGCTATTGCTTATGGATATAATCAAGCTCTTATGGATCAAAACATAAATATCCCCATGATAACAAAGCTAGATTAGTCTCCATAAGAATAAGGATTAGATAAGGTACCAAACTAGTTAGATGCTACAATGATCATCAATGAGAAAGAAGAGTTTTATGCACTTAATCAATAGGCTAGTTATAATCAAGCATACATTCTAGTGGTAACTAATACAAGGTTCAAAAGAAGGAATATGGGTGACAAATAGGGAGAATTCAAGGAACCTCCTGCCACCACTCCTTCATTTTCTAAGCCTAACAAGCCTATCATCACTCTAAAGGTCTCGACACCTCCATAAAGCTCATAAATTCAATAAATAGTAGTAGTGGCCCCCAAAGAAAAAATAAAGGTCAGTATTACACCAATCAACATTATTGAAAAAATGAAGAAATCCAACATGAGCGTACTAATGTGGGACATGATTTCCATGCTCACTCAAGTAGATATCGTTCAAGAAGGTTTGTCCGAGATAGGTGTTACAACAACTACAGGTAAATAACTAAGAAAAGAAGTTAAGGTCCTCAGTAATGCGACCAAGGGTCCTATGGGATAAAGGTAAAGTAATGTGGTCAAACCTCCTCCCTTCTACATTTCATTAATCATTAGTAACCCTTTGATGCATAATTTCTTGGTAGATAGTGGAGCTAGTACTTCGATAATGTCAAAATCTATAGAAGACTAGCTTAGTTTAAGGTATGAACCTCAATCTAAAGGAGTTTTGTAGCTTGATAGTTCTTCTACAAAGCCATCTAGTATCATCAAGGATTTAAGCTTGACCATACATGCTTTCCCTATTATTTTGATGGTTTAGGATGTGTTGATCCTTGATGTAGCTCCTCATTTTTCTTTATGCTTATCTAGGGAATTCACAACCAAAATTGGGTGTTGTCTAGTAGTAGATTGCTCCTACATGGATTTCAGATAAAGGTATAGAACTAAGGTATCAATAAAATCTAAACCCATAGCATAATTTTACATTAAACCCCATTAGTCAAATAACGTAAGCCTCAATTGCATTATCGTTGATGAGGATGAGTTTACAATTGGCCAAGAACTAAATACTTATCCTAAGGAAATTCTAGATTTGTTCTTGGATGATCTATGGGGGGATAATAAATTTCTCAACCCTTTGGAAGGTGTTGAGGAAAGAGACATGGGTGTCTATTTCTACATGAATAAAATCAACTCATGCCTTCCCTCATTGGATCTAAAGAAGACCTCAATGGTATGTGGAAGTTGTTCTTTAATGGTTCAAAGAGAAAAAATGGAGTAGATGTAGGGGAAATGCTGGTTTCCCCTTAAGATGGTAATTTTTTCTCTTCTTATAGGTTCCATTTTATTTACTCTTCCAATGCATTAAAATATGAAGGCTTGATATGTGGCCTCCAATGGGCCAATAAGAGAGGAATCAAAATGTTGCAAGAAAATGGAGACAGTGAGCTTATAGTGAACCATGTTAGAGGCTTAAACATTATTAAGAATCCTTTGATGAGGTCCTATAAAAATAGAGGGTGGGACCTAATTGAATATTTTTAATCCTTTAACATTCATGCTATGCCAAGGAACTAGAATCAACATGTTGACAGTTTAGTAACTATGGGAGCCTAGTTTGATATTTTGAGTAAGCTAAAAGAGGCCAAGGCTCAGCCACATGTTAGGGTGGTGGCAAGGCCATCAATACTAGATAATGGAGCCCACTGGTAGGTCTTTGAAAATGAAAAATAAATTACTTATTTCTTATATTAAGAAGCATATTTTTCCTCAATAAACCAAGGTAAAATTCAACATCAGTATGAGGATCAAATTGTTCAACTAAAGTCTAAAAAAATTCTTGAAGGGCTGGTCACCCTTGAAGGTCTTTTCCAAGAAGGAGACCATATGAGGAAAGACAAGGCATTAATGTCAACTAATGAAGAAAATTATGAGAGAGTCTTCATATTCAAGGATAAACTTCTCAAGCTTGGGAAGGTAAGCAACAAGGTTGAAAGGCATGTTTTCACTAAAATTTGTAAGGAATTTTTAGACATCTTTTCTTGGGAGTATAGTGATCTAAGAGGCTTTGATCTAAATTTATCCCATCATACTATAGAGATATAAGCCAATTTTAATCCTGTGAATTAGAAGCAAAGGTCTGTCAATCCAAAAATAGAAGATCTTGTGAGGAAAGAGCTAACCAAGTTGATTGAATCCAAGATTATCTTTCCCATCAAACATTCATCATGGGTAGCCAATTTGGTACCTGCAAGGAAGAAGAGTGAGGATATTAGGCTATGTGTTGACTTTAAATATTTGAACAAAGTCTCTTTTAATGATCAATACCCTCTACCATCCATGGAGTAGCTTCTTTAAATAGTTACAAGGTCAGATCATTTTTATCTTTTGGATTGATATTCAAGTTACAACCAAGTATTGGTAAAAGAAGAGGATCAGTACAAGACTACCTTCACCACCATATGGGGCATGTATGCATACCAAAATATGCCCTTTGGTTTATCAAATGCTGGGAAAACTTTTCAAAGAGCCATGGAAATGGATTTCTAAGGATTGCTAAATCAAATGGTGGTGGTCTACTTGGATGACATCATAGTTTTCTCCAAGAATGCTAGCGAACATATGGGCCACCTGAGGCTGATATTTGAAAGATGCAGGGAGTATGGGATCTCATTAAATCCCAAGAAGTGCGTGTTTGTTATACATGAAGGTAAGTTTTTAGGATACATCATTTCAAAATAAGGGATATCTATTGACCCTAAAAGGGTAGATGCCATCTTAGTACTCTCTCTCCCCAAGCATATGGCAGGAGTTCAGATCTTCTTTGGAAAAATAAACTTTTTAAGAAGGTTTATACCAAGTTTTTCAAGCTTGGTCAAGCATATTACTACCATGTTAAAGAAGAGTCAATTTTTTTCTGGGCTAAAATAAGGAAAAAATGATTTTGAAGTCATTAAATGGGCTATTTCCCAAGCACCCTCACTCATAAATATTGATTTCTCCAAGGATTTCATATTATACACCTTTGCCAATGTTTACAGCTTGTCAACTATGTTGATACAAAAGAATGGTGAGGGAATGGAGCAGATAGTTGACTTTTTCAGTCAAGGTCTAGAAGAATATAAGGTGAGGTACACTTTTATATAGAAGTAAATCCTTGTAGTAGTGAGGAGTTTTAAGAAGTTCAAACCAATGATCTCCAACAACAAGATTTATCTCATGGTACCTGATCTTGGAGTTAGGGATTTCCTCCTTAACAAATATCTAAATGACAAAAGAGCTAGTTGGATCACCAAATTGATAGAGTTTGATGTGGAAATCAAAGTGACTAAGTTGGTCAGAGGTAAAGGTTTGTGTGAGAACATGGTGGAAGATATTCAAAAAGATAAAGAAGTTTCCATGGTGATTCAAGACAATTCATTGGTAGAGGCACCTCTACTTCATAAGAGTTGGCTCCATGATATGGCACATTTTATACTAATTAAGGAATGTCTTCAAGGTCTAGACAAGGTAAAAAGAAGATATTTTAAACTTCAATCCATAACTTGTGCATTGGTTGATGGGGTTTTATTCATAAAGAACCTCAATGGAGTGCTCCTAAGGTGCATAGATGATGACCAATTGAAAAGGCTCTTGGAGTAATTTCATGATGGGCCTGTAAGAGGCCATTTTTCTCCAAGGACTATAGTAATAAAGATAATGAGGGTTGGTTATTACTGGCCTAGCCTCTTCAAAGATTCTTATGCATGGGTAAGAAAGTGTCAAAAATGTGATTTATTTATGGGTAAGCAAAGATTATCAGCCCTTACTCTCTACTCAAATTAGGTAGAGCAACCCTTCATGTAATGGGGGTTAGATTTCATAGGAATGATCAACTCTCCATCAAGTACAGGACATAAATGGGTGCTTATTACAACTGACTACTTCACTAGGTGGGTTGAAGCCATTACATTAAAAGAAGCTAATGAAGGTGAAGTCCTAGACTTCTATGACAACATTATGACTAGGTTTGGTGTTCCATTCACTATCATCCTTGATAATGCATTGACATTCCTTGGTCTAAAAACAAGTGAATGGGCTTCAAGAAGGGTATTTACCTCAGCACCTCTTCCAATTATTATCCTCAAGGAACTAGACTGGATAAGTCCACAAATAATAATTTGTTGAGAATTATCAGGAGAACTGTGGAAGAGAATCAGAGGACATGGCACACCAAACTAAAGACAACCTTATGGGTTGACTGGGTGACTCCTAAAGCTACCATTGGCAATTCTCCATATGTTTTAGTATATGGAAGGGAGGTCAAGTTACCTATTTCTCTTGAGATACCTATATGAGAACTAGCCCATCCGTTGGAGCTATTGGAAGATGAGCCCATGAATGTGAGGTTGGTAAAACTCATGGAGCTTGAAGAAATAAGAGACCTTGCAATGAAGACACTAGAGTCACATCAAGCTCAATTCAAGAAACCCTTTGACAAGAGATCCATAGTAAGGGACTTCAAAGAGGGGGATCTAGTCCTCAAATGGGATTGAAATAAGGCCAAGCCAGGTAACCATACCAAGTTTGACAGCTTGTGAAGTGGCCCTTATTTGATCCATGGATGCAAACAACATAATTCTTTTTAGCTTACCTAACTAGATGGAGAGGTATTACCCATCCCAATCAATGGGATTTATCTAAATCCTTGATATTAAAAGAGTTTTCAACCATTTTATATATTTTACATTTTTTATATTTTTTTGTGTTTTCTTCTAAGTGCCTTGTGTACATCCTTTTTATTTATGTGTTTCCCTTCCCTAAGTGCGTTGGGCACAATATTGTTTTGTTCTAGTTGTTCTAGTTGTTCTTATTACTTCAAGGGGAGTTTTCAGATAGAGCTAGCCTTGTCAAAGAAAGAAATAACTCCATGCCCAATGGGTCAGATGAAATAATGAGTTGGTTTCTTCAAGCATAGTAGGCATGCTTCCCTATGAGTCACCAAAAATGTTGGAAATTTTTGACCCCACAAGACAAAAATGCCACCCTTACCATTTGAATCTTTGTACTTCATGCTAATTTTACCTTAAAGGTTTTTTCATGTTGCTCAGATAAGTTTAAATAAGTGAAAAAAGGGACATTTTAATAAGAAATTCATTTACAAAAAGGCAAAAAGTGCACTTCAAAAAATCTGAAGGGTCATATCCTTCGAAAGAGGTTCATTTTCAAGTTTGTCGAAGGGTACTTTACCTTAGAAAAGACCATTCTAAAGATTCTCAAAGGGTGGTTACCCTTCAAAAAAGTTCTTTTACACAAGTCTAAGGGTCCTTTTTTCTAGAAGTGGTCCTCTTCAAAAAATTTGAAAGGTACTTTTCAATTTTTTTGAAGGGTATATTCTTTTAGAAAGGGCCATTTTTTCAAAAGGTTTTGAAGGGAATTCTCACAAAGTAAAAGGGTACTTTTCAAGTTTCCTAAAGGGTATGTTCCTTTTAGGAAGGTCTCTTTCCAAAAGTTGAAGATTTTTTTTGGAAAATTACCCCAAGCAAAATTCCATGGAAATTGCTTGAAAGGAAATGTCTGAAGGAAATAACACAAATAATTGACTTGCTCACAAATGTAAAAACTTGAGCCCTTGCAAGTAGCCATTGGTATTAAAAATATCAAAGGGTTCATTAAGATTTCCATGAGATTGATACTTGTTGATATCTCATGATAAAAGATCAATGACATGAGTGATAGTTAAATAGTCAGCAAATCCAGAGGGCTAATCAGTCAAGGACAAATGGCATAAGCTAGTAGGGGATCAATAACTCATAAGCATCCATGCACAAGTAGATAGATGGACATACAAATGTCTAAGGGGGGTGATCAATTTTAATATAAAATATATAAGTCCAAAACAATAGTAAAGATAACACCAAGTTTTAAATGTAAGAGATCAAATCATGTACACTTGGTGAGAACATGCAGCTACCCATGACATGGCTCTCTCATCTCCAAAAAGGGAGAATTTAATGTGTGAAGGGCTCAAGGAGATTTATGGTGATCATGGATGGTTCATTTCATGGTCAATTAATTGCATGATCTAAAGGTAAAAGAGAGTTCAAGGACATACTGGTGGTTACAGCCATTTATGACCCCCTCTCCATCCTCTCACATAAGTCCCTTCTTCTCTCATCCTTTTTTTCTATATATAGAAGCCTTTGATCCTTAAAACTTATCCCTTGACTAGTGATAGAGTGATTCTATCAAAATCACTTTGTAAACACTCTCTTGAAGCAATAAGATGAATTTTATAATTCTAGTTTGAAGTAAAGTGTACATTATTAGAGTTTAACTTGTAGATGTATGCCTTTTTTCATTATCTATAGATTCTCTACATATCTTGCTTTAATTTTTTTGGTTCCTTGTAGGTTGTGTGAAGTGTTAGACATTGGTGCCTTTCTTGAAGTGTCACAAGTTGTAGTGTCTCATAAAGACCTATTTATTTATGTCCTTCAAATGATAGGATTTCCCTTCAACCTCCACACAAAATACTTATACTTGTGGCCTTGAGATAGGATCAAATTAGTCTATGTCTTGGTTAGTTTCATTAGTAGTTGTTAAGGTTTCCAAGATAAAAGTGGATCATTTCATATTTTGGTGCATCACCATCCTTAGCTTATATTTTCATTTCATGTTATCTTTCTCTCCCTATTCCTTAGTTAGTAGTAGATTTTAGTGTGGGAAACAAGGTGAAGTGAAGCATCTGAGGAGCTAACCTCATTAAAAAACCTAGAGGTTCAACCTCATTATAGGATACCCACAACCTGAAGTTGTCCCAACACTTGTAGGTAGGAGTGAGAGAGCCTAAGAAACTCTCCCATAAAGGGTGAAATTATACACTACAATAGTGTTGATAGCCTTTTTAAGGGTAGTCCTAGGATTATGGATTCAATCAAAAAGGGTTCCTAAAGTATATCATTTGTGCATGATTTTAGTTTCATTTGTTTCAGATCTATGGTACATTTACTAGTGAAGGTAATATAGTAGTTTATTTGAACTTCTTTGTGCTCATCTGTTAACCCTCCACTTTAATTTTTTATAACTGATAATTTTGTCCTACCCTATTTCACCATACATATAACATGCCCTTTACATATCCAAAGTGTTATTTGCATGTGAACGTATAAATATTGTATACCTAGCATGTGTTTGCATTTTGTGTGTTAATGATCAACATTGTAACCTCTTATTAAACCCTCTATTGTTGAATATTCTTTAGAATGAAAGTTGCAATCAAATTCATATCTTTATTTAGTAGCTTGTGCCTAGCTTAGAACATTTTATAATTCTATGTGATAACCCTTCCTAGGTAGATTGAGCAAGTCTGGTTGTGTTCTAGTCAAGTTTGTATTCCCTTGTGCCAACAATCCCCATGAAGATTGAATCATATAATCCCTTTATGTGAGAAAGCTACCTCTTAGGTCCTCTCACCTTGGTTTAGTTAGAGCCAAATGTAGTAGGGAACTGACCATACCCTTTATAGGTACCTCCTAATCATTTTCTCCATTCAGTCTAGTCCTGATGTCGAACCCCTCCTCAGCTATAATGACATATTAAGAAGGTTTTCCACATTTTTTTACCATTCTCTTCAAGTGTGCAAGGATGAATGATTGAGGTGTATAACTAATAACCAACACTAGGGAAGGTTTCTAAGCTCTAAATACCTATTATTAATGTTTGGCAAAAGATTTAACCATGTCGGGCATCTTAGTGAGGTAGTGACAATCCTCATGGATGGCATGAATATGTTGGGAGGGATTTTTTGGCTTTAAGCATTTGAAAAAAATCTTTGGAGACTCTATCCCCACCTTGAGCTAGTGTAGAGTGTATGGATTTAGGATCTTTTAGGATTGTACATGTTTGAAATTTTTATTTTTTATCATAATCTAGCCACCTACACTTGCATAATTTAATTGAATGATTTTTACTTGAACTCCACCACTGCATGACTCAACTCTGATGAGGTGGTTAAGTAGGATCACCATCATATCTTGGCTAACTAGCCACCATATATTTGGATAAATCTAGTTTTATGATTAAATGCTTTAACCCACCATTGAATCCAACCTAGCTACTAAGTAGGCCAGGGGACCAAGTTTGACACATGTTTAATGTAATCCATGGTGGGACTATGGACTAATAGGGCCATATTTATAAAAATTTATATTTTTTTAATTTTTAGCTTTTTGAACTATAAAATAAAGTATAATAGATAGATGAATGGTTGAAAAGGATAAAATATAAAAAATATTTGATTGGTAGAGAAAAATCAATGTTGATGGAAAAATATGGCCAAGTGGAGAGCATGGCCTAATCAAGCCATTTTAACACATGATCAGATTCACTTCATAGGTTGGTCCAAGTGTACCAAAATTTAGATGTGGGATGATAGCCTATGTTGGGCTCATAAAACCCATATTTATTTTTCATGAAAAACATGCCTCTCTTTCACCAATAGTCCATCCATTGGTAGAAGTCCAATTTTGTCAGCAAGCCTTTCAACATTCTTTCATTTTTTTAATCCAACTATGATAAACAATAAATCTTAATTCCTATATTTTTCAATTACAAATGACTCCAAAATAGTTATGGCAATAAAAACATAATATCAATTATTTTATTTATTTATCTTTTTGGACATTCTACATAATTGATAAGGGCCACTAATATTCCACCTAAATTTGCCCATAATTATTTATCTTTCCCACCTAAAATCAATGGTTTGGCCCACCACTACACAACTCTAAATTACATAATATATCAAATCCATCACAATTAGCATTGATTCTATACAATTATCCCTATAAAAAAATATTATTACATAAAAAAATATTTTCACATTTTATAAAAAAATCATATTATGAACAATAAATTTTGAAGATAAATTTAAATCATAAACAAATAAAACTTCATACTTAATTATTGTGTAAAAAATGTTGAGCATATATAACTAGTAACACTAGCATAATGAATTTTGACTTTTCACTCTAAGTTAAGGTTCCCACCATTCCACTCACAAATTTTTTCCACTTCTCTATTACATCCCTCCATGGACCACTCAATTGGCACTCCCTATTTGACTTGTTTTCAAAATTTGAATACCTTGTCAATATGAAATTTTGAAAACTCCTTGAAGGGGTCCCATAGAGGAGGTTACTTCATGGGGTTTTGCTTCTATTTTTAATGACTGGGTGACCCCCATGAAAAAATAAAGGCATGGAAATATGTAATTTTACAATCTTTCTAAAAGTAATAACTAGAAAAAATTTAGGGTGAAAGTTTGAAGGGTTGAAAAAAGGGGCTTAAGGTTTCTCATACCTACTCCTATTTTGTATGAAGATAGTTTACCAAACATAAATTTATGAGTGAATTTTAAAAAAAAATTAATTGTAAATAAATATATATATTAATTTTAAGTGTTTTATACATATGCTCATAAATTTACTCTATACCACCCCTAGGAAAATTTAGGAGTGTCCCTTCCATGCGACCACTTGAAGAGCTCGATGATCCACAAGATACAGAGGAGCTACCCAATGGCTATCATACTCTGGAAATATATCTTGTTTTTCTCCTAAAGTTTATATAATGGATTGAATCTTATACAAGAATCATTTCTAAAGTAAGTAGTAAATGGAAATATTGACTTTATTCAATGACTATCTATATCGTAAAGAGAACAATGAAAAATACCCTGCTTAATACAAAGGAGTGAAAACTCTAATAAATAATGGCTTTAATAATATCTTAGATATTTTCATCATACGAATTGATCCATGCCCTCTAAACAAATCCAAGGAAAAAAAGGATGAGGAGGAACTCCTTGGCATATGTCTAGATAAAATTCAATACAAAGGATGAACAACTATTGTTGAAGCCATTAGACAGGTGTGTCAATGATGGGGTTTATGCCTAATATCAATTTATTTTATCTCCTTTAATAGTTTCATTTGCCTTCCAAATATAAGATGTTATACTTTTATATTTACCCCAAATTAATATCCCACTAGTGTTATGTAACCAGCTTTGATTTAATGCAACACAAGGTAATTAACTAGAGAGACTTCCTATAAGAAATTTTTCATAAACTATTGTACTAATGATTGATTTGTAATCATCAAGTGGTTACGAGTGGTTATAGGTTTGAATGATAAAGGATGTCAACAATGGAAAGTGATTGGAATATAAGTTTTTCATTACTTATTTAGTATCAAGATGAATTTAGTAAAGCTAAAATAATGCACTATCTTCAAGAGTGGGAAAAGGGATGTTGAAACAATGTTGATTGAAATGAGAAAAACATTGCAATTCTTAGAGTTTATTTTTTAGATAAAATTATCATGTAAATGTTTAGACAAAATATGTGATGAGGCATGATCATAATTTTTTCTAGATGAATAATGAATTTGCAAACTTATCATTGATGAGTATATGTTATTTGAGTCGAAAATAAAATATATTGGAGTTGCTTGATTTTTTTTTAATAATGTTGGTTTTTCCACAATAACAATGTGCCATATCCCTAAAACCCCCAATTTTTAGGAATTTTTTAAAATTATGAGTGAATGAATTGGTTAAGAAGTGGATCCATTGATTTGATTCCTTAATGATTGTGTTAATAACATTTGGAAGAATAATATGAAATAGGAGCATGAATTTATGGAATTCAACTCAAAAATTCTATTTTTGTATTATATGAAAGCATTTTAAAATAAAATATTGGATATGCAGTGGAAATTTTTTGTAAATTTGTTTAATAAAAATTATATATGCTATATACAAATTTATATGATAATTATTGTTTATTTAAATTTAAACTTTATGAACATGATATCCCACATTAATATAGGTAGTGGATGAGTCTTTCACACTAATACCATAAGGTTATATTTTTTTACACTAAAGGAATGTATGTTTAATGGACCTTATATCCATAAATATTGTTGGCAAGATCTCAAATCTTGATTGGTGTTAGATAAGGCAATCTCCTTTAGGTCCAAGCATATTACCACTAATGCAAATTTTTCAAAAATAAAATACAGTATATTTCATCATTTATTCATCACACTCTTTCTTCTTTTTTATGGACATATAAATAAAAATAAAAATTAGTCAATTCAGGCATATGAAAAACATTAGATAACACATAAAAAATGTATTGTATTGTTTACATCCTAAAATATTAAAGCATGATACCAAAAAATAGTAGTATCTATCTCCACCATGAAATAATATTCATTCATATACATTTGTAGTTTTTATCTCCAAAATGAAATAATTTTCATGGATACACTCCAATGACAGACCATGCAAAATTACTATATCACCACAAACATTTATTATAATCACAATTAGATTTTGATGATTTTGTGACTCTTTTAGTTTCACTTTTCAGCTTTTTTATATAAACATTTTCAACTTCTTTTTGTGAGTTTCCAACTATTTGGACAAGGTTGTGTGTGTAGAAATATTTCTAAAAAAAAGACTTGAAACATCATCCATAATTCATAACATCATCAAAGGAAAGGGAATTTGATTTTAGTATCCTCCTTGAGGTTAAATTAACTCCACTTTTGAAGGTTATAATCACCAGTTATTGTAGATGGCAGTCTTAAAATTATCAGTTTTGTAGTAACTAAAAGTTACGTAAGTATTGATATTTACCAAATGACACTTTTGCCTATGGTTGGGACTTTTAAATTAATTTCTAAAAAAATTAGGATTTCTAGGTTTTACAAAAAATAATTTTATAAACTTTGCATCTTTTATAGATAGTCAAAGTTGAGAGGATATTAACACATAAATTTGTTTACACACTAATTAAATGCATCATAAATACAAATTTGGTGTCTACATATAATGTTTTAAAATATAAATTTAGTTAATAATACTTGATTAACCCTAGTTTAGTCCTCGAGATCACCTTTTTCATTTTATCATGATTAAATGTTGTTATTTGAGAAACATTGACTGAATTAAGCCCCAATAGGGTGAAATTGAATAAAAAATTGTACCTAATCCTAATCCTTTCAAATTTTATCAAATATGACATTTGATCATAAAAAAATAATAAATGGTGATTAAACACATTTGATTTTACACAAATATACCTTTTTATATATGAAAGCACCTAATTGAGGAAACATTAAGTTATTTTTCCTCAAATAACAACATTTGGTCACAATATAATGATAAATGGTGCTCATAGATGGCCAATTTTCCTTAAATCTATAAAAATCTATTTGATCACACCTAATCCAACCTATGTGACTTTATTATCATTAATAAGGGGTGATGTTGAGGTGTCACTAAAGGTCATTTAATTCTCATTTTTAAAGATAAATTAGTAATTGAGGGCTCAATTTTCAACCATGTAATGTGATTTTGGGATCAATTTTTTGAATTGAGTCTCATATTGAACCAATTACTCATTTGATTCAATGAGGAACAAAATTTGGGGACCACTTGAGCCCCATGACCTAATTTTGACCACATAATTTTATTTGGGATTTAATTTACCCCAATTGAGTCCCTGATTGAACCAATTACTCGTTTGGTTCAATGAGGGATGCAATTTGGGGTAATTGAGCCCCATGAACCTAAATACAAGTAGATAATATCATTTAGGGCTCCATTTTATTCAATTGAATAATTTATTAAAAGTTAATTACTAATTTAGTTTAATGAGGGACACATTTCGAGGAAATGGAGCCTTGGGAACCTAATTACAACTACATAATGTGATATAGGGATTAATTATCCCCAATTAAGTCCCAAACTAAATCAATTACTCATTTGGTTTAATGAGATATATATTTTTGCCAATTGTGCCATGTGAATCTAATTGTAAAAACATAATGTGATTTAAGGCTCCATTTTCCATATTTAAGTCTCTCATTGAACCAATTATGCATTTTTTTCAATAAGGGACATAATTTTGGGTAATTGAGCCCTGTGAACCTAACTATAATGCAATAATTGAATAGGGGGTTCACTTTACCAAAATGATTCCCTATTTGAACCAATTACTTATTTGGTTTAATAAGGGATGAAATTTGAGGCCGGCCATTTAATTTTGATTGGTCCTCAATTTTCCCAAATATTTAGTAAATTTTAACTCTGCATTGAATTGATTAGGGTCTAGGAAAAGGGTTTTATAGTGATGATTAAGGTTGAAAATATCTAACTTATTTCACATATATAACTAGACCTCTTTATTAATATCACACCACCTCATGGTAATAACCCTTTCTTTATCCTTTGAAAAATCTATCATGTTAAAATATCCACATATTATCTAGTTAGCATCTAGGATTTGTTCCAATACCCACCGCCAGAGAACCAGTTGTTCTAATACATCTTAGAGGTGTAGAGATTAAATAACCCAAGGGTTTTCTTATAAAAATAAAAAGTAATCAAAAGTGTATGTTTATATGGATTCACACCCCAATTTTTTACAAATGAGGGAAAAAATGGCATTATCATAGTGATCACATGATCATGTCCCATGACATGGTCAAACATGTGAGAAGTAACGTAAGGCCAAATAGTTTTAGATATTAGGAATGTTTATGTATTGGAAATGTTCATTCATAGGTTTAATTTAATTGTGTATTTTAAAAATGGATATATATTATTCATCACAAAAATTCATATCATTGTATTTCTTAGAAACATTATCACATTCCATATTAATAGAGGAGTCATTGTGTGAAGTATCATCAAATTTCATGTCAATAGAAGGATTATCATCACATTTCATATTATTAAAATGATTATTATCATATTTAATCTCAATAAGATAATAATTTCATTTATGGATATCATTACATCTCATTTCAATAGAAGAATTATCATCATGTTTCATGTTACTAGAAGAATCATTACATTTTTAAACATCTTTGCAAGGAATAGAATCAAGATAATCAACATATATACCATATATAAATGTTATTATTGTATCATATTTTTAAATAGTTAGCCTATTAGTATCAATAAATGTGTTATTTAATTCATTTTTAATTTTTTATTATTTTATTTCATGACTAGTAGAAAAGTCTATATGTAAGGGGAAAGAGAACCAATCTCTTGAATTATAGCATTAATTTAACCTAATTATAATTTGATTATAAATCAAGTGTATATAAATAATTTTTTATTATGATTTGATGATAACCCAAGTGAAGATCAAGTTTCATAAAATATACAACACCATGTAACTCATCTAGAAAATAATCATTTATCAGAATTAGGAACTTATCTTTGATGGTGTATATGTTAAGTTTATTATAGTTTAGACACATTTTTTTATGTCATAATTCTTATGAAATATCACCATTAAATAGGAATAATCACTCTAGGTTTGATATAAAATACTTATCTTGAGCATCTCATTTACCATATTCTCAATATTACTTTTTTGTACATATGGGTACCTATAAGGTGGTTGAGTCCTTGGTACCAATTGCATATTATAAATAATTAGCATGAATTAAGACTATGTCGTATCTAATGGCATGAATATTGGATATAATTTAGCCCCCCAAACTCAATTTAAACTAAATATCATGAATTATACCTAATTAAACTAAACAAAAAATTAGTTCAATCAAATGCACAATCAAGGCTTATTGATCTCAACAAAAATAGTATATAAAATTGGGGTTGAATCACCCCTACTTGAAATTAATTAAATGAATTCATATTATTTACAAGAGATAGAACATGAAACATGTCACATTTATGTCAAAGCAAGAAATAAACACTTTAGACATTGAAAGCATGTCAACCACATAGAAAATACATAAGATAAAAGTCACATCAAACACAAAGTAAGCATAGAATAAAATGAAAGAACTACAAAAATTTAGTAAGCACAAAATACAACACAAAAGTGTACATCAAACACTTTAACAAGGATGCTTATGATGTAATGAATATTATTTTTCCAAAAAAATTGTTGAAGTCTTCCATGACCAAATTTATAAGACTCCTTTTTAAAATTTTAATTTATTTAATATTTTGATCAGTTAAATATTTATTTAATTTTTTAAATTTTAATATTTTGGGATGGGAAAACCACCATTTTTAATTGATATACAAACTTATTACAACCTATTTTAGTAGCAACTCTCTATCTCATAATGTATATACTTGTTTAAAAAGTCATGTGATATATTAGAGTTTATGTAACTATTATTATTGTTTAGATATTTGTAAAATAATTGTAATTTTATAGGGAAATGAGGGTGATCCAGTTAATCTACCTCATATAAAGAAGAGGAGGTGAAAAACACTTGAAAAATGTTATGTTATTAGCCATTTTAGATTGTACGATGTGCATATTGTAATCAAGTTGGCTTGTTCTATGATCTATCGATGAAAACATTATAACAAAAGATTCATTGATTCTTATTTTTGAATCCATTTCTTATTTTTAAGTATTTTTCCCCATAGTGAAATAATGTTTACCTCGACCCTTGGTGTGCAGTCCTACCATGTAAAGACTATAGATTAGGGTTTAGGGTTCAAGGTTCAAGGTTCAAAATTTAGGGTTGACTAGGGGTCAAAAACATCAATTAGGGATTAATATTTTTAAAATCATATCACTAATATTAATTCAATGATTGATATATTTTTCAAGGTTAAAAAAATCTTGATTGGTACTCTAACCTGATAATAATTAAAAAAATTAGGGCCAACAATGTTAAGACATTTTTAGTGTGAAGCTGAAGACTATATATATATATAGAGAGAGAGAGAGGGTGGGGAGAGAGAGATATATTTTTGAAGAGGTGAGAGGAAGTACATGGAACATAATAAACTAAAAAATACAAAAATATAAACTAATTTTCACCAAGAATAAACAAATAGACAAGTATCCTAGAATCATGTTAATTAACAACTAATGAATAATAAGGGATAATTTTCAAAAGTCTACAATATGAGATCTAAATTTTTCAAGACTCATATTGATATTATAAATTATATATGGGTGTAATATATAGTGGAACAAAGCTAGAAATGGTGGATTGTGATATATGTGAGATGTTAACAACTAAAAGATAAACTTAAGTTTGGTGTCCATTTAACCATAACATGGGATTTTTTATTTTTAATCAAAGATGACCATAAAATTATAATATTTTAGGCATACTATGGATTTTTTAGCCCTTTTTTCCATGAAATATGTTTTAGATACTAAGATAGTGGTGTAGCTAAATTGAGGTTATCTATTTCTAATCATTGGGAAATTCACAAGGAAGGTAATAGATTAATTATCAATACAATATGTAATAACTCTAAGATACGTGCCTAAAATTTTACATCTCCCATAATTTTTCAAATATATATCTAATATATTTTTACTAATTTACACACACACACCTCTAGACACTCATATTTGGCATTAGGAACTTGAAAATGTGGAATTTTACCAAAGCTTAACCTACTTGACTTATGATCACATACATGAATCTTATTTGTTATTCCTCTAGATGTTATCTCATATATGGGACTAACACTTCAAAATTTCTTTTAATTTTACATAATAATTTTATATTCTTAGCTCAAAAAAGTTTATAACAATATCAAACTATCTCCTGGCCTCAAGCCACTATTCATGTTCTATGTATAGGGCTACTACCATAAACTTGTCTACTCAGGGTAGACTTGTCCTCATGCCATTTAATGGATAGTTTCTAAATTTTAAATTTATCATAAGGATCATCACACATGTTTTTCATGTTGGTTTGAATGAAATAACCCAAAGAATCATCTACATAAACATGTCAATCCTAAGAGTATCTAAACATATGACACCTACCTAATACATATCTAGATATCACTATAAATCCCATTGAACATTGAGAATAACCTCCTAAAATAGTCCAAATATAAAACACATCTAAGTAAAAATCCCTGAGATTAGTATAAACACCATTTTCAAGGTCAAGTCATAGGTTTCAAGTGTTGAAATCCATACACATGATTGCATAATATATTAATATTGCAAATGATTTAACACACTCAATTAGGTGGTTGAAATACATATGGTTTGATTCCATCCTCAAATTATTGTATGTGTGTTCAAGACTTAGTCATAAGGGGTGGTTAAGGTTAGTGAAACCCTTTCCTATCACATATTGTCTTAGTTTTATAGTTGTCCTACAATACACAACTAGGGTTTGAAGTGAAGAGAAGTAAAATGTAGATATTCAAGTGGTCTTATAGAATTCATAATATACAATCACCCTTATTATACATAGGCTCAATGGGTGACATGGACATAAATTTGTAAAAACACAATGGATAGTTCCAAATTACCTCAGATAAGGTCATGATAGCACAAGTGTATAAGGAGTGTGGACTTGTCTAGGTATGCATAGATTCTATGCACCTAGATTTTAGCATTCATTATCTTCTCCCAGATTGTTGGTTAAAACTATAGCCTCTCACAAAATCACACAAACTTGAAATAATCTAAGTGTATCAGTTATTTAATGTTTTCTAGAAATAACAAGTTACTACATTTAGCTAGTTATAATCATATTTATTAATTAATTATATATCTTAATCAATTTGATTTATTTAATAGTTTTATGTTATTAGGGTCACATATATCCTAAAATTGATTTAAAAAACCCAAATACTTAAATTAAAAATATAACATAGATGTAACTAAATATTCCATATTAAAAATATTTTCCATGATATATTTTTTCATAAATCATGTAGCACCGAGATCCTTCATGTCAAACTATGATAAAAAATGAGACTTTGCCTACTTGATCATGCCTAATTAATTTTTTATCAATAGCATGTCATCCATGTAGATAACTATGATTAAAAAATTATCACCCACATCTTTATAGTAAATACAATGATCAATAGTTCTACACACATACCAAGTCCAACCACATATCCATTGAACTTATGATTCCACATTATGAGTGATTTATTTAAGCCATATATGGAATTATTTAGTTTTCATACCAATTCCTATCTCCCCTTCACCTTGAAGCTTTACATTTGTGACATATATTTTTATTATTTAAAATCACCATGGGAAAACAATATCTTCACATCTATTTACCCTATCTCATTTTCAAACACATAAAAAATGGCTAAAATAAATATGATTGAAATTAGTTTTACAACCCATTATGATCTCCTAAGACTTGAAGTCACAAACTCATCCTCTTCTTGTGACTCTTATGACTCTTCATCCATCACACCATACTCTGACACATGATATTCAATATTTATATAAATTCATATATTTTTAAATCTACCTTTGGTTGTTCCTTTAGATTTCCTTATGCACCTCCTCAAAGACTATAATTTAATAAAAAATTACCTTATATAGACACATAAATTAACATTTATTTCTAGAATAATTCACTTGTGACCACACCTTTTACACACTTAACTCATACCTCATTCCATAATCCTTGACCGCCCTTCTTTCACTCCTATTGTGGATGATCCATTCCAAAAAAAAACTAAGGATCTCAAAATATCCGTATCCAAAATTATGAGAAACCTAAACTCAATTTGAGACTAATCCCCACTTTCAATTTAATTTTTATTACCTTCTAGACAAGGCCATAATATTTGGACAATCTTGCTCCCTACTATTGTCTAGTTCTGCTAGCAACATCCTCCCAAAAAATAATGGCCAATTGTTCAAATTTAAATTCATGTAACATATTGTATTGTAATTTTTGAAAGCCTCATCCAAAGGAATTCTAAAAATATCACTATAAATCCACATTTCAAACCATTATGCATAGAAGAGGAATCCATATTGAAAATAACCAAAATTATAATTTCACATTAAGAGAAAATTCTCTGTGTATACAAATTCTAAATACATACAACCGTAGTAGACCTAAGATAAAGTATAAATATACATACAAGGTGACAAGTAATATTTGAATCACTTATTCACACTATGATTTCACCAACATTTAACATTTTTCACTAGTCTTATCACACACACCATCATAACATTAGATAACTACATAGAGTCTGATCCCTCTTCAAAGGATTGGTATGTAGGCAATGCTCAACATAGAGGGTGTTGATGTCAAACACAAATTTAACTACTAACCCATTTCAATCCATGATTTCATTTACCCTCTTTGTGTATTGAGATAGAGTTACAAGTGAAGGAGAAGATATACACTAGTTTTTATGATAGATAGAAGGCTCTCATATAGGTAAATAGAGTACATGGGTGAAGGTGAACCTATCACAACAATTTTAGATATATAGTGTAAATAGGACATCGATTCTCCCTCATTAAATCAAAATAATATGCTCTTATCCATTTCTAAAAGCCTTGTCTAGATATCTAATAAAACCATGTTCTAGATCCAAGTTAGTCAACATAGTCACACAACCTATTTTCCAATCTCATTCATAATCATGCATTCTATCTTTCCAGCTAAGTTGGTATTTCTTTAATAATTTAAATTTTTAGCATATTTATAAATTTATCAATTTATAGGTCAATTTTTGTCATTTAATACATATCTTTAGCATGTTGATTTTACTTGGCAATTTATCACATTTAGATAATTAACTTATAGTTTCCCAAATTTTGATAAAATTTATTGTTGAACCTATCTATTGATTAAAATTTATAAAACCCTTATGATAAATGTTTCTAGGGTTTCATCCTATAGGTTTCTTCACACCCAATCTTACACTATATAATGGAAAGGTTGACCCCAAATAACATTTGATAGCCTTCCCACAACATATTTGGACTATGTGTCCAATGATAGGTTATTGTCTAAATTACTTCCAATAAGTCTAAATGGATATCATTTAAAATGGTTCTATGACTTAACACATCAATCTAAATGCATTCAATCCTTTGGTTGATATGTTTTTATCACATTATTCAATCACTATCAGTGAAAATATTTCATATGCTCAAACTTATAAACTCAAACATAAATATAATGAGAATATTGTATAAAATGCATTAAGATACAATAAAATTATATTTAAGACTAAAATTCCTATGGTATATAGATAACTCCAAGATATCTTCAAATAGAGGTTGATTTCACCCCTACATGAGTCCATCATGTTTAATATTTTTTCTCATTTAGAGATATGTGCCATGTCAGGATCTTGCTCCCCAATAAGAGCACATATGATTACCTCTTGTATTAGCAACTAAACACAAATTTAACCAGAATGATAAGTAACTAGAAATATGAAACAACACAGGAATATGAGAGATAATACACAATTGTATTAATAATCACTCAAAATAAAATACAATAAAGAAGATGCCACTTCTTCTTCCACCTCAAAGGCTCGCCACACCTCAAGACCTTCTTCCCTCTCTCTCTCGATCACAAAAATCAACTCCAATACAAAATTAATGTTCACCTCCACCAGTCAGTAACACACTACCAGTGCACCAAGTACACAACTGTACTCCAAGTAGATCTCTTGCTCTCTACTGCTACCTGAAAATCACTAGACCTTACTCACCATTGTAGATCTCCAAAAGAATCCATGCACACCTGCTAACCAAGATCATACATACACGAAGAACCCTTCTGATTCTTCAAACCAGTACCCACACTTGGTACTGTGGCACTAGGAGGAACACACCATTGCTCTCCTCTCTCAGAAGGAGCTTATTTAGCTCTCTTACTCTTTAGCACTAGTTTACAATACAACCCATGAGTCTATATATAGATCTCATGCTTACAATAATTAGACTATCTTAATTACAATAATTAGACATGCAACTCAAGACTATAACTAGCCTTTAACATGCAAACTAATAGTCCAAGAATAGACTCTCTAGAATCAACATGCAAACTACATGTTCACGCACACAGGCTGCAGAGATCGGCTCCTCCCTGACCGATGTCGGCTGACTGGTAACCAACGTCAATTGCTTCTTCACTGCTATCTGACCAATGTCAGTTGATCAGACCAACATCAGTTGCCCTGTAACTCTCTGAAACCTCTGTAACCTCTGTAACTCCTATTTGCATCTTGGTGAAGCTTTTAGCTCCACAACCTAACAATCTCCCACTTGGAGATAAACAATTGCACCTGTACATGTACCTATACACCATCTAAATTATTCCCTAGCTTGTATCCCTTTTCAATATCAATCTTGAAGACCAACCACCACACAACCTGTGATGCTACACTTATCATCCAAGTAACCTACCACATCCGAACCTATAACCCATGTAGTGAAGACCTTGACCCTACATAACATGTTAACCTGCTGCTAGTCCCTCTCAGATACCTAAGAATCCACTAAACTACCCTCCAGTACTCCTTCCCCGAATTGGCTCCATACTTTCTGATAACTCCCACTGCTTGGGAAAACTCAGGTCTACACTAGACCTCATGTGATTTCAAACCCTGTTCTAAGCTAAGCTTGAACTGTCCATCCCTTGGTGTGCTTACCGATTATGCATCCTGCATATCAAACCCTACCAACACCGTCTTCACATCAACTCCCACTGGAGATCAACCTATGATCTTCCATGTCTCTTATGCCAAAGAATTTTGTTGCTCCCAAATTCTCCATGACATACCTCTAAACTAACTTTACCTTTAGCTCATCAAATCCCTGTATGTACAAACTTGCTAACAAATCACCCACATACAGTAACTGGATAATGTTGCAATCATCATCCACCTGGTAAAGAAAACCATAGTAGTTACACTGACATTGACTAAAGCCATGCTTTGTCATCCCCCTGTCAAACCTATACCACTGTCCTACAGCTGCCTCAAGACCATATACCTTGGCCTTCCATCTCACGTATCCATCCACTCTCTTCTTTAACTTGGGAATCCATCCATCTCTCAGTGCTTTCTTCTAGCTGACAACTCCACCAACAAAACACCTGTTTGGTTCTTCTCCAAGGACTCACACTCCTCATCCATGCCAAGCTCCCACTGTATCTAGATTCTACCTTCATTGCCTCTTCACATCTTCCTGGTTCTCAACCATCAATAAGCAATATAAAGAAGGTGAACAATGAATATGAGGTCCACTTACCCTTTTAGTCCTTAATATGAGCGTTTGAGACCTGTTGACAGCTTGTTATCCACCCACCATTCATTATAGTGACCGATCTCAGCCATCTCCTAGTCTGCATCCAACTGATGTTAATTCCCTGCACTGACCCTGACTGCCGACATCATTTCCTTGGCTAATGCCAGTATCCCTTCTATCAATGTCAGTTCCTATCTTACCAACATCAGTCTTCCTATTGTCGACATTGGTTACTGTCTGATCGATGCCGGTACCTGTGTTCACCTATGAGTGATAACTTTTTACCCGTGAGCTCTCCATGGATCAAAACCCTATTCAAATCAACACAGCCTTGCTCAAAATAATTCAGTCCACTCCATTGATCTCTGTTCATCATCTCCTCCATGAACACCAAGGCTTTCTAGTTCTTAAGTTTATCAAAAACATCTGTCTTTCGCTTAAGAACATGCATTCCCCTCCTACATATGTGACCAAGCCTAAAAAGCCACATATCTACAATAGAAGGTAAATCAGTAATATAAGTAGATAGATAAAGGATACCTACTTTCTTACCACCATCTAATTCAAGTGCATCCGCTATGAGAGTTACAGTGCATCTCTCATCACCCAACTTTCTTGAAGAAATTAGACTCATCTCTAAGATTGGTCCCTGCATGACCTCCTTCAACACCTATGTGTTATCCATCTATAATTTTAGCTTTACTTCCCCTTTGCCAATAATCTGACAAGGCTCACCAACCCCTAAATAAATCTCTCCAAAGTCTCCAAAGACGTACCCATGAAAAGATGCTCTATTTTGGGCTGCATGGAAAGAGGCAAAAGAATCTATAAACAAAGATTTTACTTTATCCAGAGCAACCTGTGCAACATCACCTACAATATCTACTTCTACACACTGATCTTCTACCGACCAACAATCTTCCTTTACCTACTCTTTCTTCCCATCAATCAGACCATTCGTGCTATTCAGTTTCTCCATTCGTAGCTTACTTTCTTCTGCCATTGCTATACTCCCACTCAATATAAAACCCCTGAGAGTGACCTGTAATCAAAAAACACTACCAAATCTAAAACCACCTGTTAGTCAACCCAACCAAAGCTTTGATACCACTTGTTGGTATCAACTCTTGAACCTACGACCAGGCTTTGATACCACTTGTCAGGATCTTGCTCCCCAATAAGAGCACATATGATTACCTCTTGTATTAGCAACTAAACACATAATTTAACTAGAATGATAAGTAACTAGAAATATGAAACAACATAGGAATATGAGAGACAATACACAATTGTATTAATAATCACTCAGAAGAAAATACAATAAAGAAGATGCCACTTCTTCTTCCACCTCAAAGGCTCGCCACACCTCAAGACCTTCTTCCCTCTCTCTCTCGATCACAACAATCAACTCCAATACAGAATTGATGTTCACCTCCACCAATCAGTAACACGCTGCCAGTGCACCAAGTACACAATCATACTCCAAGTAGATCTCCTGGTCTCTGTTGCTACCTGTAAATCACTAGACCTTACTCACCATTGTAGATCTCTAAAAGAAGCCATGCACACCTACTGACAAAGATCATACATACACAAAGAACCCTTCTAATTCTTCAAACCAGCACCCACACTTGGTACTGTGGCACTAGGAGGAACACACCATTGCTCTCCTCTCTCAGAAGGAGCTTATTTAACTCTCTTACTCTCTAGCACTAGTTTACAATACAGCCCATGAGTCTATATATAGATCTCATGCTTACAATAATTAGAATATCTTAATTACAATAATTAGACACGCAACTCAAGACTATAACTAGCCTTTAACATGCAAACTAACAGTCCAAGAATAGACTCTCTGAAATCAACATGCAAACTACATGTTCACGCACACAGGCTACCAACGTTAGCTCCTCCCTGACTGATGTCGACCGACTGGTAACTGATGTTAGTTGTTTCTTCACTACTATCTGACCAATGTCAGTTGATCAAACCGATGTCAATTGCCCTGCAACTCATTTTGAAACTCTCTGCAACCTCTGTAACCTCTGTAACTCCTCCTGTTTGCATCCTGGTGAAGCTTTTAGCTCCATAACCTAACATGCCACACTGTAATAGAAAGAGAAGTCAAATTATTGAAAATGAATAATCTTAAGTATTAAAAAAATAAAAATAATTCAATTAAGCCACCATACAAGGTGAGTCTAATTTAAAATCAATAATGATAAAAAAGAAACAATATATTTAGTTTCAGAACCAAATCTGTGCATTGTATTATGCTTCTCCAAGGAGACAATTTACCAATCTACTAGAAGCTGGATACAAGGTCCAAAAATACACTTTTAGAATGAAATATAATGTTTATCCCTCCTATTAAATAGGTTTATGTAATTAATTCTATTCTAAATGAATTTGATGAAAATTCATTTTGTAGCTTTCATATAATACTAGGGCACACTACTAATAGGTGCACTAGTTTGCATATGATTCAAGATTTGATAGATGAAAATATCATTGATGTGAGCACACCTACATATAGTTCAAGGCCACAACAAAGTGAAAAAAATCAATGAGAATATTCAATGATCATTTTCCTACACATACAACTAATGAGACAACAAATAAATTAGGAGTGCATTATGTATATAATACACACCCTCCACTAGTTTCTTATCATTATCATACATAGGCACCACATCCTTTGAATATAATCATTAATATCCACCATAATTTAGTTCTTGTTGTAGGATATAACTTCACCCTTTGTGGGAGATTTTTTTAGGCTCTCTTACTCCTAGCTAAAAGTGTTAGGACATCCTTAGGTTTTGGGTATCCTATAGTGAGGTTGAACCTCTAGAGAAGGTTGGCTTCCTCTTGGTAGATCACCTAAAACTAAAGATAAACTAATGATCCATATGGAAAAGGGTTAGAAAGGGGATAAATGATCCTAATAAATCTTAACTAGGTGATGTACCAAAATAAAATAGGAAACTCCTATAAGCTTGAACCCACACTAATTCTGTAGAGGACAATACTAACTTACATAACTTCAAGATCAAGTTGGTTGCATTAATGTTTCATGGAAGAGGTTCAAGAAAAAATTAATGCAAACAAAGAGGAGTTATAAGACTCAATAAAATATCACATCAATGGTGGAAAGAGCACTCAGCCTAACCTACAAACATTATTTAAAAACTCCCTAAACAAGGTAAGAAAGGAGTACCATCGATGAGGAATATTCTCCTTCACACAATGTCATAGTGCACAACTCAATAGACACAAATCCAAGGAAAGCTATAGGCTAATAAAATACTTTATTTAATCAAGAGGTAGTTCTTAAAAATTCTTTACAAGGTCAATCCTAATCAAGCTGAGCATATTTTTCAATATCTCAAAGAGTGTCCCATCTCCCAGAGAGAAAAAAAATCTAAAAAATGGGAACCCTTACCAAATGAGAAAAACAAGATATATAGAAGAGGAAGAGAAAAAGAGAGATAAATTACAGGGACACATTATCCATGATCATTTAATTAGATCCCCCTTTCAAGGGATGCCCCACCACCCCTTTATCCAATTAGGACAAGTCCATTATCGGCATTTTTTATTCAATAGTTCCAGTTAGTTCTCAAGTCCTCATTGGCCCAGAATAGTGCACTAGATGACAAGAGTTTTTTTTATATGGTGAGTCATGATCCTTTTAAGGAGAAAATATATTTGAAGGTTTTGATCATTATTGAATGCTCCAATTATCTCTCCAATCTCCCAAATTTGCTTTGTGAATCTTTTTTAGCCCCTCATGCATTCAAGTCCCTTCTTTTTGAATTGAAAGAGCCATGTTAAAGGTATTTGCATGTCTCTACCTAACATGAATGAGTCTATCCTTTCATTTAAAAATTGGTGTGCCCCTTTTGGCCTTTGCATGTCCTACTTGAAAAAGGATGAAATCCCCATTTTCTGAATCAAGACCTAGCCATGTTGCTTCTGATCAAGTGGCCACTTGTCAGAGGTCTACCAATCACTTGGGCTTTCCTTTGTTTTGATTGGTGATTGTAAGTTGACTCAAATCCTTTAATTGCACCATCTATCTACATAACATGGACACCTATGAGTCATTGATTTCCCTACTAGTTTAATTCAATTATGTCACTTATCCTTGAATAATTAGCCCTTTAGATTTAATGACCATTTAACTTAATCTCACTCCGTTGGATCTCAATGAGTGATTAAATGTGAGCCAATGATATTCTCAGTCCTACTACCATTTAATTTTATCCTCATGTCATTGATCTTTGATTATTAAATCTTGACAAGTGTCAATCTCATGGCAACCTTGGTGAACTCTTTGATCTTTTTTGAATGCAAATAGATACTTGACAAGACCCATGTTTGACAGTTGCACAAACATCCTAGGCTTTCAAATTTAAATGGATACTTTTTTGGGCTAGATTTTGACATTTATGGGCATGTCAATTCCTTTAGAAAACCTATTTCATCCATTTTCTTTAGACAATTCCTTCAAAAGAATTGTTTCTTTTGAGCTAATTATTTGTGGCTTTTCTTCCTTCAAAACATTACTTTAGACAATTTGTCTGAAGGAATTCATATCTTCTATCTATTTCTTTTAGGCTTTCTTCTAGAAGAAATCCTTCAAAAATATGTGAAGTTCCTTTCCCTTTTGAAAATCACTTTTGTATTTTTGCATTTGGATCTTTCAGACTTTTGTAGATGGTCCTCTTTGAAAAGGAAGGAACCCTTCAAAAAATTGGAATTGTCCTTATCATTGAGAAAAGTGCCCCTCAGATTTTTTGTTTTGAACCTTCCTGAAAGGCAGATACCCTTTTAGATTTTTTAATTGATCCTTTTTCAAATGGATTCTACCCTTCAAAAAAAAATTAATGGCCTTTTTCTTTAGTAATCTTCCTTCAGATAAAAAGTTCGAAGGAATTCTTTCCTTTGCAAATTGCCCCTCAGAGATCCAAACAAACCCTTCCAAAAAAAGTTAACGGTCCTTTCTTTAGAAAAGTACTCTCCCTTTTGGAAAATTCCTTCAAAAATTTTGAAAATGTCCTTTCTGAAAGGAACATACCCTTAAAAAAAATTGAAAAGGTACCTTTCAAAATTTTTGAAGAGGACCATTTTTTTTTAAAGTGCCTTTCAAAAAAGTGAAAAATGTCCCTTCAAAAAAAATGAGGACCACTTTCCTGAGAAATTCACCTTTCCAAATTTTTCATAGGGCATTTTGATTAAAGAAAAGATCCTTTGGAAAACTTTTCTTGGACACTTCTTCAAAGAAAATAAGCTTTCAGAACTTTTCTTTTGGACAAAGTCTGAAAGAATTTTGACACTAAAAATTTGAAAAAATACAAGTAAAGACTTAGCTAAAAAGTAGATTTTACACTTGGCTTCTGCTTGATCAGGTTTTACACACTTTCCTACTTTGTAATTCTCAGACTTCACTACTTACTACTTCAGACTTTCCACTATTTTCAACTTATAAGGCAATTTCAGTAAAGCAGCTCCATAAACCCACAGAATGCTAGATAGAGCAACTCAGGGTTGTGGAGTCACTTTACTTTAGAGTTACAACTAATTTCAACTTACTTTCCAAATTTATCAAATTAATTTTAGAAACTTGAAGTCTTCCACCTTGTAAATCCTAAAGCCTTCTACATGACAAAACCCAAAATCTTCTTTATAACTTCTCTTTAACTTACCAAAAGCTTTTGCATCCCTTTTATGCATGTCTAGAGGTTCGTTACTAGGTTTCATAGCTATAATTATGGATTCCATATATATTTTGATGGAGTCTATAGATTTTTTGATGGATGCCATAGTTCTTTTGATGGAGTCCATAGATTTTCTAATGGAGTCCATAGATTTTTTGATGGAGTCCATGGTTCTTCTGATGGAGTCCATAGATTTTTTGATGGAGTCCATAGTTATTTAAATTAGTTATAATTTTTTTAGGTTGCCCAAAATAAATGGGCAACATTTTTGGTGACTCACAGGGAAACATGCCTAATATGCTTGAGAACCCATCTCATTTACTTCATCTGATCCATTGGGCATGGAATCACTACTTTCTTTGATAAGGATGACCTTGTTTAAAAATACCCCTAAAGTAACAAGGACAACTAGAAAAAAACAAAGTACCCAAGGCACTGGAAAAGGAAAAACAAAATAGAAAGGAAAAGTGCACAAGGCACTTGGAGGAAAGCATGAAATATATCCTAATATATACAAGGTTACAATTTACAAGTATCTCCCTCCTAGATCAAAAGGGAAACTGTGAGTATTATTCACTTGTAATAATCAAAGATGAAAAATACCTTACTTTGGAGGTACCAAAATTGGTGAACCAGGCAGCTTTATGGTCAATCCTTTTTATGTGCTCTCTAATGGATGGAATGGAACAAATATGTCTCTGATGTAGACATATTGGTTCATGTCCTCCAAACTTGGTTCATGTTAGACCGTAGGGGATTTTATAATATTCTTATCTGATGAATCAATTTTGTGCTTTGAATCAAGCATGACATTTGATGGCTCCTTTGAACTCGTGCTTGGTTTACTATCTAGACTTAAGCAACAAAGCTCTAAGTCACCCCAAAAGGTAGTTTCCTCTTGGTCATCTGAGATAATGCCAACTTTAACTCCATATTTTCTCTATTTACTTTGAAAGGAGCCATATGGTAGTTCATCAATCCACTTAAGGCCCAACATGTCATTTTTTTTGGGTCTAGATCTTATCATTTCCCCTCATTCTTAAAGACATCAGTACTACCTTCAATGGACAATTCATCTTGAGATTGGTCAGCTTCTTCAACCTGATTAGTGAGTTCATCCTCACAATATAGAAGAGGCATAGGAGACCTCTACCTGATCCATGAAGTCATGGTATAGTTGCTGCGATACTTCATCTTGATCCTCTTGCTCATTCATGATCTCTTCAACATTATTAGCTAACTGATTGAGTACATCAATCTCTGCACCCTTGTCATGTTCATTTATAGCCACACCAAATGGAAGCTCTTGGGACAAAATAAAATCCTCTTTTCTCTTACTTTCACTTGAATACACACCTCTTTAAGTATTAAAGCATCAGTACTGCCTTTAGGCTCTAATTCATCAATGTCAAAGCCATACCATAATAGTTGGTCTAAACTTGATTTCTCCTCCCCTTTTGGAGTGGACTACCTATCATGATCTCCTCATCATAGACACTTATGGTGTCCTCTTTAGGCTCAAATTTAAATCTAAGTTCCTCTTCTATTCCTTGTAAAATAGGCTCTTCCTCCAAGAGGGAGATAGTGGGAGGGTGAAGATATTCATTTGTCTTGTAGCTTAACAAAGTGTCTTTCTAACTAGGTACTTTGAGTGGTCTATTTAATGGTTCTTGAGGGAGGTAGAAAGAGTCTTGGAACTCTTATAGGTCAAGATCATTAAGCTGAACTAACACCTCTTTTTTATACTCTTTAACCACTAACTCTTGCTTCTCTTGAACTAGGTCTTAGATCACCATAACTGGCACATCTTCCTTCTTCTCTATGCCTTTTTAAACTAGTTTCCATGATGGAAATGTGTAGGGAACAACCGCCTTTTCTTCTTATTGAATAGAGGGTGGTTTCATAAGAGAGGGCATGATATAATCAGAGTCAAAGGTGTAGGAGAAGATCCATGGTGGGATGGTTTGAAAATCTTGAGTGGGAATGGGCATAGGGGTAAGAGAGGAAAAAATAATTGGATCTTGGAAAGGAGAAGACACATAAGACTGATCTAAATGAGCCTACTAATTTTCATAAGATATCAACATACTTTCCAAATCTTGGACAATGCTTCTCAACCACACCTTAATCTCCCTCTCGCAAACTACCCATTGTTCATTCTCACAAACTGACCATCTATCCTTCCCCATCTGAAGAGCATTTCTTGCCTCTTATAGAACATGAATAGGGATGACTAAATAAATTTCTAAACCCCTTCCAATCTCCCTTATCAACTCAATATAATTTGGTAATGCTTGCTTAAATCCTAACAAAGATGTAACAAGTTAAACATAGTCTTGATAAGGGGAATTAAAAGACTAATTTAAATGCTTAGGAGGCTAATCTTGGTCATACATAGGGGTGGAAGGGAGGCAAAGGCCATGATAGGGATGACAGGTTATTTGAGGGCCTCTTGGGGGAACACATAAACATTATTAGCTTGATAAGTGCGATGTTGAGGTAAAGAATAAGCATATTGATCAAAAGATAGTTGATTATACATAACAAATAATGGTGATTAGGCACTTGGACTATTTAAACCAATTAATAGATGTTTAGAGTTGCCATTAATTTTTTTTGAATGCCTATAAAGGCTGATTGGATGAAGAGAACACCAAAATTTCACTTAGTGAACAACATATTCCGATCAGGCATGCCAGATACTATTGTAGGCTAGAATTGCACCCTTTTTAGGAGATTTTCTTAGGCTCTCTCACTCCTAGATACAAGTATTGGGACAACCTTAGGCTGTGGGTATCATATAGTGAGGTTGAACCTCTAGAGAAGGCCAACTTCCTCTCAGTAGATCACATAAAACTAAAGCTAAACTAATGCTCCATGGGGCAAAGGGTTAGAAAGGGGATAAGGGATCCTAAGAAAGCTTAACTAGGTGATGCACCAAAATAAAATGGGAAACTCCCATAATCTTAAACCCACTAATTCTATAGAGGACAATACTAACTTAAACAACCTCAAGATCAATTTGGTTGCATTAATTTTTCATGGAAGAGGTTTAGGAAGCAATGAATGTAAACAAAGAGGAGTTCTAAGACTCACTAAAATCTCACATCAATGGTAGAAAGAGCACTCAACCTGACCTACAAATAGTGTTTAAAATCTCCTTAAACAAGGTCAGAAAGGAATACCATGGATGAGGAAGATTCTCCTTCACACAATGCCATAGTGCACAACTCAATAGACACAAATCTAAGGAAAGAGATAGGCAAAGAAAATTATTTATTACATCAAGAGGTATTTCTTACAAATGCTTGATAGGGTTGATCTTAATCAAGCTGAGCATATTTTTTTAATATCTCAAAGAGTGTCCCATCTCCTAGAGAGATAAAAAAATATATAAAAACTAGGAATTCTTACCAAATGAAAAAAATGGGATATATAGAAGAGGGAAGAGAAATGAGAGGGACACATTATCCATGATCATTGAATGAGCTCCCCCTTTCAAGGGATGCCCCACCACCCCTTTATCTAATCAAGACAAGTCCATCATCAACATTTTTTCTTTAATAGCTCCAGTTAGTTCTCAAGTCCTTCTCATTGGCCCAGAAAAGTGCACTAGAGGAAAAGAGTTTGTTTTATATGGTGAGTCATGATCTTTTCAAGGAGAAAATATCTTTAAAGGTTTTGATCATTATTGAATGCTCTAATTATCTCTCTAATCTCCAAAATTTTCTCTATGAATATCTTTTATCCCCTTATGCATTTAAGTCCCTTCCTTTTCAGCTGACAGAGCCATGTCAGGGGTTATTGTATGACTCTACCTGACATGAATGATTTGACCCTTGAATTTAAAACTTGGCATGCCCCTTTTTGCCTTTGCATGTCCTACCTAAAAAAGGATGAAATCCCCATTCTTTGAATCAAGACCTAGCCATACTACCTCTAATTGAGCAGCCACTTGTTAGAGGTGAGATCCATATCAAAGGACAAAGGCTTTTCCATTAATTTTCACCTACCATCTCTTACCTATCGCTTGAGATTTACTTTGTTTTGATTGGTCATTAGAAGCTGACTCAAATCCTTGACTTGCATCATTAATTTACCTGACATGGATGCTTATGATTCATCAATATATTTGCTAGTTGAATTCATTTATGCCACTTGTCCTTGACTAATTATCCCTTCAGATTTTCTAACCATTTGACTTAATCTCACTCTGTTGGATCTTAACGAGTAATTAAATGTGAGACACCAATCTGCTTGGTCCCACTACCATTTAAGCTTGCCCTCGAGCCATTGATCTTTGATCATGAGATCTTGATAAGTGTCAAACTTATGGAAATCTTAGTGAACCCTTTGATCTCTTTTTAATGTAAATAGCTACATGATGAGACCCATCTTTGATGGTTATATAAACATCCCAGGCTTTCAAATTTAAATGTCTACTTATTGGGGCTAGATTTTGACATTTGAAGGTTTGTCAATTCCTTCAAACAACATATTTTATCCATTTTCTTTAGATAATTCCTTCATAAGAATTATTTCTTTCAGACTAATTGTCCATGGCTTTTCTTCCTTTAAAACATTCCTTCAGACAATTTATCTAAAGGAATTCATATCTTCTATCTATTTCTTTTGAGATTTTTTCTCAAAGGAAATCCTTCAAAAATATATGAAGTGTCTTTGCCATTTTGAAAATCCCTTTTTTATTTCTACATTTGGACCTTTAAAACTTTTATAGATGGTCCTCTTTGAAAAGGAAGGAGCCCTTCAAAAAATTGGAATTGTCCTTGTCATCAAGAAAAGTGCCCTTCAGATTTTTTGTTTTGAACCTTCTTGAAAGGTAGATACCCTTCAAGATTTTGTAATTGATCCTTTTCCAAAGGTATTCTACCCTTTAGAAATTTTCAAATGGCCTTTTCATTAGTAAACTTCCTTCAGAAATTTTTTTTGAAGGAATTCTTTCCTTTGCAAATTGCCCCTCAGAGATCCAAACAAACCCTTCAAAAAAATGTAACGGTCCTTTCTTCAAAAAGGTCCTCACCCTTTTAGAAAAGTCCTTCTAAAATTTTGAAAATGGCCCTTCCAAAAGGAACATACCCCTCAAAAATTTTGAAAAGGTACCTTTTGGAAATTTTGAAGAGGACCATTTTTTTCGAAAGTGCCTTTCAAAAAAATGAAAAATGGCCCTTCAAAAAAAATGAAAAGGACCACTTTCCTCAGAAATGCACCTTTCCAACATTTGTATAGGGAATTTTGATTAAATAAAATATTCTTTGAAAAACCTTTCTTGGACACTTCTTTGAATAAAACAAGCTTTCAAAACTTTTCTTTTGGACAAAGTTTGAAAGAATTTTGACACTAAAAGTCTAAAAAAATACAAGTAAAGACTTAACTAAAAATGAGATTTTGCACTTGGCTTATTCTTGATTAGGTTTTCCACACTTACCTACTTTGGAATTCTCAAACCTCACTACTTACTACTTTGGACTTTCCACTATTTTCAGTTTATAAGGCAATTTAAGTAAAGCAGCTCCACAAATCTATGGAATGCTAGATAAAGCAACTCGAGGTTGTGGAGTCACTTTACTTCAGACTTGTGACTACTTGCAACTTACTTGACAAATTAAGTAGAGTACTTTCAAAAACCCAAAGTTTTCCACCTTGTAAATCTTGAAGCCTTCTGCATGACAAAATCCAAAATATTCTTTATAACTTCTCTTTAACTTACCAAATGCTTTTGCATCCCTTTTATGCATGTCTAAAGGTTCATTACTGAATTCCATAACTGTACTGATGGAGTCCATAGATTTTATGATGAATTCTATGGATTTTCTAATGGAGTTCAAAGTTCTTCTGATGGAGTCCATAGATTTTTTGATGGAGTCCATAGTTCTTTAAATCAGTCAAAATTTCGGTATGTGGGCCAAAAGAAATGGCTAACAGTTCCCTCTAGGCCACTCATCACATTTTGCGGAGAATGAGATATTAGATGATGATGTGAATTTTAAATCTTTATTTATTCATAAACACATTGATCACTAGCCTATTCATATTTTCATGGTCTATAATGGTTCAAGTGTAAATATGTGTATAATCACACTTATCTATCATCTTGGATATACATATTAGGATTTACTTACCTCAAAAATTGTAATAAAAGGATTAAATGGTCACATTTAGACCTCCATTGGTGATATTACATTACAATTATAGGTTATTACAACACATGTGGCCACTATGTTTACAACAGTACCTAGTACAAAGGTCTTCAATATATTATTGGGATGCCCTTAGATTCAATAGTTTCATTTATTTACTTATATAATTTATAGTTTTTTAAATAATGTCTATGCTAATACGGTCATCATATTTTGGGATCTCTCATATGAATACTCCCTAACACATATAGATATGGTTCCTATATATAAAATTTCCATTGAGCCACCTAAAAAGGTGAAACATACTAAAACTTTTCAAAACTAGGTATCTACCCTTCCAAGGAGGCCTATCCTTGAAATGCCACTTCAGCAGAGATTTGTCATAGATTCTAGAGAGCCTCTCTCTACTCCTAAATTTTTTAAAATTGATATTACATGGCACTAATTATGTTTCACATAATGTACCAACATGTTATTTATGCACTTCAAAATGGGTTTCCAAAATCCCTAGAGTTCATCATGCTCAATAACACACATAGTCTGCTATAGATCATCATTATGATAGTGGAACCTATGATACAGAGGGAAAAGAATATTTAGATTCAAAATTTATCTCAATTTAGTCGCAACAATATGAGACTTTCCATCCATTAAATTTAACCATTCTTAGCTAAGATATAGGACCCATTAATTTTGAGTTCATTGTAGGACTCGTCAATTTGTATCTTTCTCTTTTTTTCAATTGATATATGAAAAAATAAAATATTTCATAAAATCCAAAATCAAGAAAAATGCATGCTTATGTTTAGTTTTTTACATCAGTTATTTTGTGCATAGTTATTAAATACTTATTTCTATTTAGTTTCATCTCATATATGCTTCAAAATGTATGTGGGTGAATTAAGAGCATACGGGTTGCCATTTAAAAACATAGTTTTAGTTTATTATACTATCTCACACTAAGAAATTATAGATAGACAACAATGGCCAATTCAGATAGTAGCACCCCATGCCCTTGTCCTATTTCATCAACCTTGTCTAAGTGAGCACATCATATCATTTCTTAGATCCAAATAAGATACATACCTATTACATATTTTCTATACATCAGCACACTCACTAAAGGAATCTCATACATAATTTCTATCATTATTTGGTTATCATTTCTCATTCATACCTATTTCCTTGTACTACATAAATATATTGATATTTATCACTTAATTACACATTTATATCCTACTAGTTACCTAAGTTATTAAATATATTAATGTTATAATTTGATTATTGTGATCAATTATAGTATTCAATCATATTTTTCATGTTTGTTTTCTTACTTCATGTCTATTATGTATTATCTATTTTAGATTATGGACATTTGAGCATGTCCTTATGAATGGATCAAAGCCTTCATTATATGTCTCTATGTGTGTGAGTGACATTTTAACATGTCCTTTGTGTGTGGCCGCTTGGCCTTCTATTATGCACTTTGTGTGATTTTTGTTTACTCTTTTTATGTATGTGTCATGGCCATGACACTTTTGTTCTTAGTTTATTTAGTATTTGATTATCATTTATCTTCCCATCATTTTGATTCCATAATGGATATCATGCATCCCTCCCTAAGTAGTTATATTCATATTTCAATACTCACTTATGATCACTTATCCACATGAATAATTATTAACATATATCTTGACAATGTCACTATGTATGTTTATTTATACATACATCTTACTTCACTATTATACTAGGATTATATATATATAATGATGGTGTGATCCTCAATGTTATTACTACTACTCAAATTTACACATTTTCATAAAATTTATCACATAATTTTTTGAGTTAAGTTATTGTGCAAGCTTTATAACTCACCTCAAAAGAGGAGGTATACACAATGTCTTATCTCAGAGACTAAGCTATAAACACCTATGAAATAGACAAGATTTTTCAAGGTTTACATAGTGGATCATAACCCATACACAAAAATCACCCATGAAACAACTTTGGATAGTAATGCTCCATTTAGACAAGGGTATAGGCCTGCCATTTTTGAAAGTGTGTTGTTATCCTAAAAGGCAAAAAATAGTAAGTTTTAGAAATTATCAAAATCATAGATAATATAAGGTAGTTTAAAATAGGACCCAATCATAGTTTCAAAAAAATACACAATTTTGTCTAAGATTTTTCTCATAATAGGGGCATCATGCATAGCATGTGTTCCATGGTTTTGGATAGATGTTTTACTTAGAAAAATCACTTGATATTACTTACTATTATAACTTAGTATGCCCAAATATCAAATTGGGGTCATGTGTGTGACACATAACCACCTATTTTATTATTTTTCCACCATCTTTGCATATGAAATGCAAACGCCTATCATTCTCCATGTTATATATATCAAACTTAGATCACACCTTTTTCACTAGTTTTGCACTAGAAATTAAACATATTATATTTACAATGGTGGGATCACCTTCTGCACTAGTTTTTACACTAAATAATCTCTTGGAATTCATATAGTGATTCTAAATTACTTCAACACTTTGGGTAGGAAATAATGGATTCAAGTACACCTTGAGTTCTTAAGCACACTCACCTATCAATGAGGATTTTGGCATGCACAATCCAATCCAAGTTTTCAAATTAAAATAAAATATCCAAGGGTCTTACCCTTTATAATCATAATTTTTTTCACTAAAAAACACAATGGTTTGCATACCCAATTAGGTGTATTTATTCTTTATTATTATATTTATAATTTTCTTATCTTTTAATTTTAGATTTCCAACCCAAATTTTTCATTTGGTAGCATATCATCCTTGGTGACAAACCCACCATGCCCTTCATTTATGTGCAAGTCTGGCATACTTTTAGAATGGAGATTTTATTATGGATTTGGAAAGAAAGAAATAATTTTATGTTTAATCATGATTCTATTGATTATAATGTTTCTACTTTGCACAAATCTTCTATCATCTCCAATGTTCTTTTTTAGATTCAAGTCCAAGCCAATAAAGTAGCTATAGAGTTTGGGTACCTTCAGGATATCCTCTCCCATTGGGGTGATTCCCCTACACTATGGCTTGGGTTTCACCTTCTCTACCTAGGGATCTTAGATTGGATGATAGAATGCCTCAATCACCTAATGTTGGGAATCATTGCAACCCTTCTAGTCACCAATCTCATAGTGGTACCCTATACCAACACATTTCCCCACCTAGGCAGCATCGAGGGTGGCAGTCACCACCTCCTTCCCCTATTGGGTAGGATGGCTTGGGTGCTCCTCTTTTGTGCCTAGATGATTAGGGAGCACCACATGGAGGCCATACAAATGTGTTGGATAATTTTCCAAAGCTCTTTTTATCTATCTCACCCACTTGGACCCAAGCAGATGATGATACAGACACTACCCAAGTTATTAGTTGGGAGCCTATTCCAGATGACAATGATTTGCCAAGCTCAAGATGGGGTCTAGATGATATAGATCCTTCACCTACTAGAATTTATCTTGTTACATAAAAGGTATCTCTTTTTATGACATTGTGATGTAGTTGCTTGTTTCTAAGCTCTACCTAGTTGATACTTTGGTTTTGCTCATAGGCTTTGCCTAGTGTGTCATGGCATGCTCTCATACTACCTTATTTTTTTGTGAATTATTTATATATTTTTGTTTAGCTAATATATGGATATATTTCATAAAAAAAAAGGCTAGTTGCATGTAACATGTAATCTCACAAGTTTATTGAACCCCATTTGAAGGAATTCCAAAAATATAACTATAAATCCACATCTCAAACCATTTTACACACAAAAGGCTTCTCTATTAAAAACACTAGAATTCTAATTGCACATTGAGATAAAATTTACTATGTCTCACAATTTTAAATACATAAAACCCTAGTAGCCTTGATTTAAAGTCTAAATACACCTCTAAGGTCACAAGTCATAGTTAAAACACTTAATCACACTAGGATTGCACTAAAATTTTGCATTTTTCACCAGTCTTATCACACACATCACCATAGCATGAGATAACTACATTGAATTTAATTAATCTTCAAATTATTGATATGTCTAGAGCATAAATAATCACTGTAGGCTAAAATCATGCCACACATTACTGCAAAATATTTAATCATATCTCAATTGACATGTGGTATTATACGAATCTTCAAGGCATGTTCTAGACATTTTGTATAAATAATAATATATATATATATATCCTCTAATTGGTAGTAATAAGGTAAATAAGTGTAAACCAATGGTTATTGTTATCACTCAAACCATGTACCCACTAAATTAAAAGGACTAATTAAATGAGATAATGAGAACATCCCCAAGGTTGTGGGACCCTTACGCTCCTCAGGATGAACCTCTAGAGTAAGCTAGATTTCTTATATTCTAAGCATACCTAGTTTAAGACTAGTGTGCAGGCCTAAAGAGCAAAAAGTTAAACTACTACTAATCTAAATCTAAGATATTTGAGAGGAAAAGGGAGGAAGAAGGTAAGAGATACTTAAATTAAAAGGTGATGCACCCATAATAGAGTGAGTGCTCCTACTACCATAAACATTTTACAAACCTTTGAGAATAAGATAATATTACATAGTTTTCACTAAGTCACTCAAAATGCATAAGTGTTTTGCATAGAGGTGCAAGAACATAACAAGATACTGAGAGGGATGACAAATGTTCCACAAATAACATCAACACAAACCTGAGTGCACATAGAATATAACCAGCAAGTGAGTTTCAAGTTTGATGGAGAGGTACAATGAATGGATGACAGAGAGAGGGGTAAACATTACCCATAGTCAAAGATCAATAAACATAAAAGGCACACAAATCATTAGAATAACAGCAAGAGGTGAACTTAATTCTCATTAATTTACAAGGTTTAATCAATACAAGTGCTCATGGAGGGAAAATTCTAGCAGCGTAAGGTTACTAAAATGTGTTGACCCTTTTACAATGGAAAGCCAAGATTTTATAGAGAACAAACATGTTTTACAACTAATGTACCACTTGGGGTGATGGGTATAGATTTTAATTCTTTTATAGAATCGTAACCATGCTTTCTAAAGTTTATCTAACAAATAAATCCTAGAAATCATAGCAATAACCTTACGTGCACATGGGGAGAAGGAAGATTTCCATGACAAGATCAAAGAGTGGTGTGAGCTTGTATTTTGATGTCTAGTGGCCACTTATACTTTCAACTATTTTGGTGATACCTTGAGTTCCTATGTATTAATGTTCCATTTACTAAAGGATGAGATCACCATGCTTATGAATTTGATATATCTATGGTGACATTTTTTAGGTGGCTACTTGTTGAATATATGGCTCAAGATTCTCATCTATTAATTATACACATTCTTGTTTTACTTTGAAACCTTGACATGAGTCAACTATAGAAAAAAACCAATCTAAGATTTTTGGTTTTCCTATAGTCTATATAGATGGCATTCTACTCAATACTTGATCCCTTTTACAACAAGTTTCCACCCTTTTAGCCTATATTAGGTTTAAAAGACCTATCTTACCTCTATGAAGCTCTACTAGCAATGCTTGGTCCTTATTGTCAATCTTGATTCAACTTGAGTTCCTCAAGTTTAGTTTCACATATTTTCCATTAGCTCAGGTCCATTCATTTGTTTTTCCTGAGTCAAACTACTCCATCGACCTTAGTCAAAAATGTCCCAGCTCGGTCTATTGTTAATTTATTGACAACCCAACTCGAGCTTCATAGACTTATTGACCTCTGCTTACTCCATCAAATCCATATGATAGGTTAAATGTATGTTATTATATCTTCTACCTAAGATAATGTGCTTTTGACACTTTACACCTATGTGTTTGATCCTTGGATCTACTCGTTAGTCTATTTGCTCCTACACTTATGCCACATGATGGCATCTTGGCTCATTGACTCTTTGACTCTACTCACATGTCAATGATCTATCTTTATATGATAAAATTTACTCCATTATATCTACCTATACCCACTGACCTTCCAATTATTTCTCATCATTGGATTTGATCCAGGCTCACAAGATCTGGACACTTGTCAAGCCTATATTCAATCAGGGAAACTTTGATGGTCTTTTGAATACCAATGGGACTAACTTTGACATTTATGTGAATGTCCTTAGATTTTCAAATCCAAATGACTACTTTTAGGGGCCCAAAATTGACATCTACATACCTGTCATGGGATATTTGAATCCCAACAGCTATTTGTTATGCTTAAATTTGACATTTACATGACTATCTAGATCACAAATTATGTAGGCTATTTCCTTTAAACCTTTTACTAGACATTTTGTTTGTGGCACCTTATTTGAAAAAAGACCCTTCGAGACTTTTGAACTAGACCATTTTCCAAATAAATGACCCTTTGATAAAATTGTATAGGGCACTTATCGAGAGAATGACCCCTTAGGACTTTGTCTACAACACTTTCTTGAAAGAAATGACCCTTCATAATTTTTGTTTAGTCCACCCTGTTGAAGATTTACCCTTAGGAAATTTTGTTTGGTTCACTTTCCAAAAAAATAACCCTTCAGGAAAATTGTCTTGGCCACTTTGCTTGAAAAAGATATCCTTTAGGATTTTTGCATCGAACCACTTTTTTATAGAATGACCCTTTGGGAAAATTATTTGGAAAATTTTCCTAAAAGAAATGACCCTTAGGATTTTACTACAGACAAAATGTCTAAAATAATACACACTTAGCCCTTTTGATGTAGACAATTTCTTTGAAAGAAATAGGTCTTAAGAGAAATTGTTGCAGAATAATTTCTCTAAAAGGAATAGGTCTTCATCTTTTTCTCTAGACATTTTATCCAAAAGAATTCATGGATTCAAAACTTTTATCAAACATTTTCCTTGAAAGAATTATGACTTTTTGAAAATTGTGTGGATAATTTTTTTGAAAGAAATATGACCCTTAGCTTAAGAAATACTCTTTGGGATTTTTTCATGGATCACTTTTTGAGAGAAAGATCTTTCAATATTTTTGTTTTAGACAAAAAATCCAAAATAGTTCTTGACACTTAGCCTAAAAGACCTAAAACGAATTCCTCAAAAGAAATAACACATATCCAAATGAAAAGGCTCATAAATAAGTGAACTTAACAAAAAGAAATCCCAAAATATTTCTTAAGGATTTACCCAAAAAAGGTTTAACACCTAGATTTTCTTTTTAGGCTCCTCTGAACTTATGCTTGAACTGTATCTTGGTCTTTGAAGGCTTACACATTAATAAAATCTTTTTAGATACCTACTCTTTGTAACTATAGGCTTATCCCTTATAAATTATCAAGATACACTTTTAAGCAAACTCAAATAATTTTAAAATATTTGAACTCTGTATGATCCCTTTGGTCCATTAATTTCATCTAGAAATCATGTCCAAGCTTTGATCCATACTTGATCCTCAAGAAACTAAATTGTATTCAGGTAAGTTTGGTATGTGGGCTAAAAATGGCCAACATTTATGGTGACTCATAAGGAAGCATCCATGTTATGCTTGAGAACCTAGACCATGAGCAATCCATTAGGCATGGAGTCTTTGGAGATTCTAATTCTTTCTCTTGAAAACACACTAGTTGTGTACCTTTGGCTTTGAGATGAATTGAGATTCACCTGATAAGACAAGAAATATGCTATAGGTTCTTAAAGGAAAATACCTAAGCAAATAAAACATTATGCACAAGTTTTTAGAGGAAATGAAACTACTCTAAAATAAGGGTCTGCAAAGTGCACTTTAGGGAAACAAAAACATCTAATCTACTTATTTTATAGATGTAAAAAAATATTAATGGAGGTAGTGTTTGAGATGAATCCCATTGATTGGGATTGATAGCTCTTCTCCATCCATTTTGGAAAGTTGGAAGGTGTTAGATGGTTTACAACTAGTGATGGTATATAGGCCACTCCCTATTATGTCAAATTTAGTGTGCTTTCCCTCTTTCTCTTTATTTACATCCTATTTGAGCACTAAGTCTCCTTCCTAGAAAATCTTATCACCAACCCTATTGTCAAATATCCTCTTAGTTTGTGTTTATTGAAAATCCATGTTGCACATAGCTTGCATTCTAGTTTTTTTTTAGCTTCATTAGCTCAACTAGTCTTACCTCAAGGGGATCACTCTCGAGCAGCTCCAACTAATGTGTAAGTTCTAATGAAGGTAACTTGAGGGATGCTATTAATCTAGATTTCCTTCCATAAACTAGCATGAAAGGTTAATTTTCCATCACTCTCTTCGGTGTGATCTAATCATCCCAAAGAATAGTTTTGAGCTTAGTATGCCAAGTTCGTTGATTATCCTCCAGAGTCTTATTTTTGATGTGAATTAGGTTATTATTGGTGGACTTGAATAGACCATTACCTTAAGGGAAATAATTCAATGAGGTGCTCAAGTATATATTGTGCTTGATGGCACATTCACTAATTATAGTTCTAAGAAAGCCCAACACATTATCTAAGATAATGGTGGTGGGGATGCCAAATCTCATTATAATTCCTTCATAAAAATTGAGGATGGATGTCTCATTAGCCTTCTTTAGGGCAACTACTTTTATCCACCTTGTGAAATAGTTGGTGGCTATGAGGATCCATTTATGCCCATCTCTTGATGGTGGGTTAATCATTCCTATAAAATCTAGGCCCCACTATACAAAGGGTTGATCATCTTGAATTAGGAGCAATGGTAAGGCTACAAGCCTTTATTTTCTTATGAAGAAAGCACATTTCTTGTAATTTTTCACATATGCATGCGCATCTTTGAATAGAGTTAGACAATAATAGCTAACTTGTATTATCTTCATGGTAGTGGTCTTAGGTGAGTAATGGCCTCCTGCAAGGCCATCATGGAATTCTTGAAGAATTCTATTTTTTTCCTCTTCTTCAACATACCTCAAGAGGACTCCATTGAGATCCTTTCAAAAAAGTACATCTCCTATGAGCACATAAATAATGGACTACAGTCTAAAGTGCCTATGCTTAGATTTGTTAAGGCTATGATGATATATGTTATGTTGAAGGAAGGTATTCATATCATGTGCTCAGTTGGTTATAGCCTCTAGGTTTGTACATTCCTCCTCATAAGAGACTAGGGATACACCATCTTCAAGTTTTACTACTTCATCCAATTGCTCATAGAATCCTTTTCCTCATACCATCTTGGTGACCTAGATATCTATATTGTATTCCATCACCTTGGTGATCTAGCTTGATCATTTTTTTCTAATGTATATGTTGAGTAGGAACTCCTTAATTCTTGTGTGTAGCACCATGAGTTGAATTTTGTTGTTGAAGAGAATATGCCTAAATTTCTTCAATGCTCTCACAACTATGAGGGTGTGTTTTTCAATAAGGCTATAACATAGCTCATGATCCTCTAGTGCCTAGCTGAAGAAGTTGATTAGCTAATCTATTTGGTCTTTGTTCTATTGTGTTAGGATGGTTGAGATGATTTCAACTCCACCAAATTTGTAAAGGATGAAATCCTTACTATAATCTAGGTTGATCAAGGTGGGGGATTGTGTGATGGCACACTTGATGGCCTCAAAGTTGTCTTTACCTTTGTGTGTCCAAATGAATGTAGTGTTCTTATTTAACATCATAGTGAGAAGCTTAATCAATATGGTGAAGCTAGGCACAAACCTTCTCACAAAGTTGATTCTCCCCAGTAAGATCTAGAGACTTTTCTTATGGCTTAGAATAGGGAGGGATGAGATAGCCCTGATTCACTCTAGATCAATTACAAGTCATTATTTTGAAACAATGTGCCTAAAGAGGGAATCTTCATAAACTATGAAGATGCATTTTTTGGGGTTTAGAGATATTTCTAACTCATGGTACTTCTGAAAGAATTGCTCTTGGTGATCCAAATAATCCTCAACATGTTTAGAGAAAATAGTTATGTCATCAAGGTAAACAAAGATGATCTTATTGATGAGTTCTTTGAATCCATATCCATGGATCTTTGGAAGGTCATACCTATATTTTTAAAACTAAATAACATGCATTGGTATGTAAAGGTTCCCAACTTAGTGGTAAACATGGCTTTGTAATGGTTGCACTGTTTTACAAGGATTTGGTTATACCCTGAGTAACCATCCAATGATGAGAATCTATTCTCTCCTATGATTGTTTGTAAGATCTACTCCATTGATGGGAGAGCATAGTGCTCTTTGAGGGGAGTATTTTTCAAGTCCCTAAATTCTACAGAGAGATGAATATCCCTATTTTTTATACATACTAGGACTTAGTTGGTGACCCATGAGGAATGTTTGATTATAATTATTATACTAGCCTCAATGATCTTGGAGAGATCCTTATTCATTAATGGCTCTAAATTCATGTTAAAAAGCCTCTAATTTTGGCACATGGGTTGCATGCTAGGATCTAGCTCAATTGTATACTACACTAAGCATGGGTTAAAGCCCCTTAGATCCTTGTAGCTCCATACGAAGATATCATTATATCTCCTATTGAGTGGAATGAAGATTTTGATTTCTAGCATAGAATAAACCTTACCATCTTTAATAATTTTACCCTTTGAAATGAATATAGGTACAAATATTTCTTCCTTATTTATCATGTTGCACCTTTTTCTTTTGAATTGGTCATCAAAGTTGAAGATACTTTTTAGGGTGACTAGACCCCTTGGCAGTTTATTTTCTTTCAATTGGATGACTTAAACTACATATTGGGCTCATAGTTGTACCTAGTTCATAGCACAAAACTCTACCTCATGTTATAGTAAGTTTATGATTTTATCCTTACTTTTGAACACTTACCAATTTTCCATTTTTTAGGCATTGCTAATCTGACCATGAGCTTGATGAGTTATTTGGACTCCTTCATAAGGTCATATGGGATGTCATATTGCACACCTATAGTTACAAGTGTATCTACATCAACATTGGACATTATTTATAAGGAAATAATGTTGAAAGCATCAAATCCTTCTATTAGATCCCACACTCTATGTTTATAGGCTTTCATCAAGCCACTCTTAGTCATGCTCTACACTCTAACTTGGTTGACAACTAGCTCACTATCACTTAGCACTTATAGTGTCTTGATTCCTTTATTTTACATGAGATAGAGGCCTTGAATTAGTTCCTCATACTCAAAAACATTATTTGTACAAGAAAACTATAGTCTAAAGGCATGGAATTATTTTTCCTTTTAGGGGGAGACCAACACAACACTGGCTCCTATGTCATTCCTACTTCAGGATCCATCAAATTTTATTTATCATGTACCTTCAAGGTCTTCACATACCTTCATAAGCTCAAGTAGCATGGTATTTTCTTCCATGATGTAATATGTGCATAACCCTATTTCTATGTTATCATATGGGTCGCACTCAAAGAGTTCATACACCCATTAATCTAGCAAATTGTTTGGGGTTTCCTCCAGTAGTGTCATCAATTCATGGAGAATTGAATCCTCCCCTTGGTCAAACATCACATAATTTTGTTCAATAGGGCTAGGAGATTGAGTCTCTATGTGACTTTTGAATATGGGTTATACCCTTATGGTCACTTTGGTCCTGTATCTAGTTTTTAACAACATGTGTGACCAATCTAAAGACAAATATCCTCCCACCTTTGTTTTAAAGTCTCAGGAGAGGTAGATGGAAAAGTAAGGGGGTAAGTTGATGACTATGATATCTTTCATAATTGAAATGTTTGGGTATGTATGCAACATTATATTTAAATCCTTGATTATACCTATCATTTTGGCCATCATGCCATCGATCTAGACCACTCCTTTTAGAATAGGGGAATACAAAATTCCTAGTGTATCCATGATATTTTTGGGCATCATTGAGTTGTTGATGTCTAAATTTATCATGCAATTATGCATTAGGTGATGGCCTATGATTAAAGAGACATAGAATGGGGGTGGCTTATTTGCATTACACACCTAAGCTTCTTTTTTTGGTTGGCATAAACTCACAGAAGTGGAAGGTAATGGTTCATGGGATTGACACTCTTGAAATACTTTTAGCTTGTCCTAGAGAAAGTTTAATTGAGCTGTAATAGTAAGCACATCCCACATTATGACATTGAGGCTCATCTTTTTCATCTACTCCACTATGTTGAAGGGAAACTAAGATCCCTTTGGTTGTGAATTTGGAATATCAGCCTCTCCTGGTGTTGGTGTATTAACTTGAGATGGTCCCTCCTTCTGCACTATCTTTTTTGGGCATAAAGGTTGTGTAAGTTCCTTGGTTTATGAAATTTCATGATTGACTTAGGATGTTGAAGGAAAAGGCACTGAGGATGGTGTAACTTCTTTTATAGCTCTCCTTTTGAATCTTGTGTTGAACGTGATTAGAGTGATCCCTCCACTAGGTGTGCTACTTTGATTCACATAGATAAATTCCTCTTCTTCTTTATAATTGATGAAAACATACCCATTTTGTGGTTGAACTAGTGCTTGGATCCCCTCCTATTGTAGAATTATGATGCTTTTTTGCTCTTGAAAATAAGGTATTCTTTGTACCATGAGTGCCTGGTTTAAGGTCTCATTCATGTGTGTAGCTTGATTATGTGGTTTATTACATGGGAATCACCATTGAAAATCCCATGATATATTTTTTTGTACCAAAATGAGGGTTTTGGAGGTGCTGACAGTGTTAGTATTTTGCACATAAGGTGCTCTATTGTATGTGAGCTAATTTTGTATTTAAACACTGCCTTGGTAGGGAGGTATATTTTACTGGTAAAACTGAGTGAAGGGTTGATTATGTTTAGGATACTATGCTTGCTACCTTTTGAGGGAAATTAGTTCATTCCCAAAACTTTGCAATAACATCTTTACTTTATGCAATTCATTGGAAGAGATGATGGGTGGAGTAGGTGGGCTCACTACATTAGGGATAGGTGATAGGATAGGTTGTGAAGTTGTTTCATTAGGGAGAGGTTATATGAATATAGGCATAAGGGGTATGGGTGCAATCTTTCTTGCTTGAATTAAATAATTCTCTATATACACCATAACTTTTATAGGCATCAAGAAGGACCACACCTCCCATAGTCTGAATCATTACCACTATATCACTATTAAGACCTTTTAGAAAATATAGAAATGTAGTGTTAGGAGATGTCTTACATAATTTTGGGATTCTATCCCAGACCCTTTGGAATTTGAAGTTAAAATCAACCACCATCTCATGTAGGGATCATTTTATGGTCATGAGCTACTCTATCAGGGACAAGTGATCACTTCAATCCTTGAATTGTTTTCATAATTCTCCACTAAGTTCATCCTAGATATGAATAGATTTTGGTCTCAAGCCTTGATACCAATAAAGGGATTTTCCTTTAAATGAGGAAGAAAGTAGTCTGACGGTGACATTATCCTAGGTGACATGTACTGAGCAGATGTTCATAACGTCTTAGATATATTCCATAGGGGAGGTTGAATTATCACCCATGAAATAGGATAAAATTTTAATAGTGGACATCAGAATGTCATCATACTATGTTAGGAATAACGAACTACCTCTATTGAAAGGCACAAACACTTGATTTATTGGCACAACCGTAAATGGGATAAGGAATAGACCTCACCTAGACTACAACCTTTCGAATGAGGGTGTAGACTAGGATTTTGGTATAGATTGGCTTATGTTGTGCCTCCTAACAAGGGATGAAGATAATATTACTCTCCTTCCTCTGAAAGGTTATGGAAGCTTAATGAAATGGAAATCAAGGCCTCTTATAGATGATCTTGTCCTTCTTGGCATGTAGGTAAGAGGTTGATCTTTATGGACCAAAGATGCTTGGAGCCACTAGGTGCTCTTACTTCATGTATTATACACTCATTAGCTAAATATAGCACCAATTCCTTATCTCCTTATTCAACTATTGGTCCTACTGGGTATGCCAAAAATTGTTATCACTCAAACCCTGTACCTATTAAATTGGAAAGATTGGTTTAGTGAGATAATGGGAACATCTCCAAGGTTATGGGACCCTTACACTCCTTGGGATGAACCTTTAGATTAGGTTATATTCCTTCTATTCTAATTGTACCTAGTTTAAGACCAGTGTGAAGGCCTAAAGAGTAAAAAGGTAAACTACTGCTAGTCTAAACCTAGGATCTTTGAGAGGAAAAGGGAGGATGAAGGTAAGAGATACTAAAATTAAAAGGTGATGCACCCAGAATAAAGTGATGATCTTACTACCATAAACATAGTAAAAACCTTTGAGAACAAGATAATATCACACAATTTCCACCAATTCACTCCAAATGCATAAGTGTTTCACATAGAGGCATAGGAACATAATGTGACACTAAGAGGGACAACAACTGATCCATAGACAACACCAACATAGACCTGAGTACATACATGATATGACCTACAAGTGAGTTTAAATTTTGATCGAGAGGTGAAGGGAATGGATGATAGAGAGAGGGGCAAACATTACCCATAAAAAAAGATCAACAAACATAAATAGCACATAGATCATCAGAATAATAGAAAGAGTTGAACTTAATTCTCATTAATTTACAAGGTTTAGTCAATAAAAGTGCTCATAGAGGGAAAATTCAAATAATTTAAGGTTAATAAAATGTGTCAACCCTATTACAATGGAAATCCAGGGTTCTATAGAGAATAAGCATGTTTTACAATTAATGTACACTTGGGATGATGGGTACATATTTTAATTATTTTTTGGCATTGTAACCACACTTTTTGAAGTTTATCTAAAAAATCAGGCCTAGAAATCATATCAAGAACCTTATATGCACATGGGGAGGAGGAATATTTCCCTAAGAAGATAGAAGAGTGGTGTGAACTTGCATTCCAATATCTAGTGACCACTTATACATTCAACTATTTTGGTGATACCTTGAGCTCCCACATATTAATGTTCTATTTACTAAAGGATGAGATGACCATGCTTATAAATCTAACATAGTCATGGAACCATTTTGTTTTGGGTGGCTACTTATTGAAGCTATGGCTTGGGATGATCCTTTATTAATTGTGCACATTCTACCTTTGCTTTGAAACCTAGACTTGAGTGAACTATAGATTAAAACCAATCTAAGATTATTGGTTTTCTAATATTTTATATAGATGGCACTCTGATTTATGCCCAGTCCATTTTACAACAAGTTACTACCCTTTTGGCCTATATTAGTTCTAAAAGACCTATCTTACCTCTATGAAGCTCTGTTGTCAATGCTTGGTACTTATTGTCAATCCTGGTTCAACTCAAGTTGCTCAAGCTCAATTTCATATATTTTCTACCATCTCATGTCCATTCATTTGTTTTTCTTGAGTCAAATTACTCCATTGACCTGAGTCAAAAATATCCCAGCTCAGTCCTTTGTTCATTTGTCTATAAACAAACTCAAGATTTATAGACTTGTTGACCTTTACTCACTCTAGCAGATCCCTTTAATAGGTTAAATGCATTCCATTATATCTTTTGCCTAAGCTAATATGTTTTTAATACTTGACACCCACATGTTATATCTTTGGATCTTCTCATTAGTCTATCTACTCCTGCACTTATGCCACATGGTAGCCTCTTAGCTCATTGACTCTTTAACTCTACTTGCATGCCATTGATCTATCTTTATAAACTCAAATGTACTCCATTAAATCTACCTAGACCCATCGACATGCTAGTTGCTACTCATCATTAGATGTGATCTAAACTCTTGAGATATGTACACTTGTCAAGCTTACATTCAATCAAGGAATCTTTGATAGTTTTTTAAATACTAATAACAACTTCATGAGGATAAACTTTGACATCTGCATGAACTTACTTAGATTTTAAAATCCAAATCGCTACTTATAAGGGCCCAAAATTGATATCTATGCACCTATCATAGGATATTTGAATCCCAAAAACTATTTGTTATGCTTAAATTTTATGTTTGTGGGATCATTTGGATCATAAATTATGTGGGCTATTTCCTTCAGACCTTTTATTGGATATTTTGTTTGGGGCACCTTCATTGAAAAAAGGCCCTTGAACTGGAGCCTTTTCTTGAGAAATGACCCTTTGGTATAATTTTATAGCGCACTTGTTGAGAGAAAGAACCTTTGAGACTTTGTCTGTGGCACTTTCCAGAAAGAAATGTCTCTTCAAAAAAAAAATTATCCACCTTGTTGAATACTTACCCTTCATAAATTTTGTTTGGTTCACTTTCCTTAAAAAAATACCCTTCAATAAAATTATCTTAGCCACTTTGCTTGAAAAATATATCCTTCAATTTTTTTGCATCAGACCACTTTCTTGTAGAATGACCCTTCAAAACAATTGTTCAGACAATTTTCTTTAAATAAATGACCCTTAGGCTTTTACTATGGATAAAATGTATGAAATAATTCACATTGATCCCTTTTTGATGTGGACAATTTCTCCAAAAGAAATAGGTCTTTATGGAAATTATTGTAGAATAATTTCTTTGAAGGTAATAGGTCTTCATATTTTGCTTCAGACATTTTATCTGAAAGAATTCATGCCTTTGGAAATTTTTTCAAACATCATCCCCGAAAGAATTATACCTTTAGGAAAATTATGCAGACAATTTTCTTGAAAGAAATTTGACACTTAGCTTGATAAATACCCTTTGGGATTTTTGTATGGACCACTTTTTGAGAGAAATATCCTTTGGGATTTTTGTTTCAGACAAAAAGTCTAAAATAGTTCCCAACACTTAGCCTAAAAGACCTAACTCAAATTCCCCAAAATAAATAACATAGCCAAATGAAAAGGGTCAGAAAAAAGTGAACTTAGCAAAAGAAAAGCCTAAAATATTTCGTAAGGATTTACCTGAAAAGGTTTGACATTTATCTTTTCTTCCTAGGATCCTCTGAACTTATGCTTGAACTATAGCTTGGTCTTTTAAAGCTCAAAAATTATGAAAATATGTTCAAATACCTACTCTTTACAACGGTAGACCTATCCCTTAGAAATTGGCAAGATACACTTTTAAGCAAGCTCAAAGTGTTTCAAAAGATTTTAACTTTGTATGATCCCTTTGGTCCATTAATTTCATCTAGAAATCCTATCTAAGCTTTGTTCCATACTTGATCCTTAGGAAACTACACTGTATTCAGGCAAGTTTGGTATGTGGGCAAAAAATGGCCAACAAATATCAAAAGTAACAATGAGCAAAGAGATGTAACCTTTGAATTTTAAATGTATATTATGATGTAAATGGTGTGGGATAAAACATAATGAATAACAATCAATAAAAATAATAACATAACATAAAGATAGTAATAAAAGCAATAAGGAAGAATAGAGAAAGAGATAAAGAGTGTTGAGGTATAGATTAAAGAGATATACATAATGTAACAGATTTTTTATAATTATAATATGAATAAAGAGAGTTCGATTAAGAAATATATGTGCATCTATGTACTATATATGTGAATGAATGAACAATAAATACACTTATAAAATAACAATTAACCTAAATTATTAACCTCTACATCACATTAATTCTAACTAAAGTTAACTTAATCAATATAAACCATTTATATCCAACTACTTTAGATTTTATATCAACATAATTTAGTGAGGATAAAGAATATTTAGGTCATGCAAGAATAATAATCTATGAAAGTCACTAAAAGATAGACTTACTTAGTGATGGAACATCCACCAGTTCAAACACATCATTGTAGACAACTTACAATATTTCAATTTCCCATGCACCACTTGTGAGTAATTTTACCCAAATCTTCTTAGCATAGACATAATGTTCAAAAACAATTGATTTACAAGGGATAAATATCCCTCCCTTTCAACTGTAATTGGTATGTAGCATGCATAGACATTTCTTATCAATATGACCCAATCATTGATTCTATAACACATTCTCCTCTATTGAATCTAATGCATAAGTTCCTACTTCAATCTTTGAATTAAGAACAAGAGAATTGTTACATGCTCTAATTATTGAACTCACATCATGCCTCAAAATAGTACCTACATGAACACCCATTTATAAAACCATGGATTCACACACCATATTACTCCCAATTATGCTTAATGATACCTAGACACTAACATGATTCATTTTGCTTACAAAGATCAAATTCCTAGTAAGGCCAAAAATATGCAAAATATCTGGGAGAGTGTTGATCCTACCATATTTGAATCTCAGCTTTAATATTACTCTACCCATGATATTTTGACACATTTAGACCTGAGACATGTTTTTTGACACATTTATTATAGTAAAAAAGTTATATATGTGCATATGTACACACACACACACACACACACACACACACACACACACACACACACACACACACACACACACACACACACACACACACACAGATTTATTTAAAAAATAGAACTATATTATTTTTTAAATCAATAATTCATGATAATTGATGTCATTAAAGGGCCAATTTTACCTCCATTATAAAAACACACTATGGTAATTACTCTAATAGTGGAAATTGTCCAATAGTTGACATGAACATGATCACATGATACCATGTAATTATCATAAAACTATTCAATAGTTATTATAGTACTACTCAATAGTTTTAATAGTTCATGATCATAAAATATCTAATAGTTACCCAATGTTTAGTTTAAAGTATCCAATAACATCATGACATGCAATATTCTTAATTATTAGATACCTAATATACATAACACTTACACCTATGTACAAGTATTGGATGATCACATTTTTTTAATGAATTTCAAAATTCTTATTTTAAATCAATCCAAAATGTGACTTTCCCTCCATTTAGATAGGGAGATACTATCTTGATAATATGTTTAGGTGTCCAATAATCAGCATTAAAATATTTTCTTTAGGCTAGTTCAAACTATGGGAAAGGTTTTCATTGGGTAGCTTTGGAATAATATTATCTCCCCAAGAAAGTGGGGGTTTTGGGTATTCTTAAAATTATCCACCAAGGCAGTTTTGGGTGAAAAAAATGGATTGTATGAGCCATTAAAAAGGATGATTCATCATTGTATTGTTTAGGATTTTCCTTATGAGCTCACATTTTGGAAATAATTCAGGTTAGATAACCTTCTCATTTTATGTGCCCCAATCAAGGTTGTTGGGTCTATTGTAGTTAAAAGCATTTGGAAAGCTTGAAAAAAAATGTAGTTGATTTGGATTGGGAATGGTTTTAATTATGATTTTTATATAAACCATGACTCTTTGTAATGGTATCCTATCATGAATTTTCATGATGTCCCTTTTTTGGAGGTACCATGGGTGCATGCTCTCAAAAAAATTAGAAGAGGCATGTGCACATTGTAAGAAATTTTTGAAAACCCACTAAATCTTAGCTTTCTTGACTTGAAGTTAAGGATAATGTTTTTCTAAACAATAATGATAAATAATCCTACTAGGAATCTATTGATGTGATACCTCCAAAGATGATTCACAAATTTTTAGTTACTTTTTTAGGCCTTGGTGAAATAATTGGACATGGTATGTGGAAACTCCCTTTTTGAATTATATTCCTAGTAAGAGATATGAATTGATTTCACCAAATTTTATAATGGTTGATAATATCTATGTTTGATGGTATCTATAGTCTACTTCTCATTCTTGGAGCATGGGATTTCAAATAGTTTGGATTTCCATCCTTGAGCTAAAATTGAAGCACTTTTTTTATGCCTTTTGTATCAAGAACTACTCTTAGGATGTATCTTTATTAATTTAGGTTTTCCTTAGCTTAACTACCATTTTTGTCCACATTGAGACTCTTATTTACTTTTTTTTTGTGTCAAGGCCTAGTTTCCTCAAACTAAGATTTATGACTTTTTCAAACCCTTTTAAACATAGTCATTCATTTGGCATGACATTCTTCTTCGTGACTAGTTTGTGTTAATTTAAAGATACACATATATTTGGTATAATTTTAGAGTGAAAATTATTTTATTTATGTATAAAGAAATAAATGCAACATTATTTACTAAATTTATAGTTGATTTTCAGTTTTCTATTTATAATAAATCAATGGTTATTTCAAATATGCATATAGATATAAGTGTAGGAAAATAATTTGGCTTTGGAGGTAGCCCATAGCTAGACACTACTATAACATTGAATTAATTCACTCTCCACAATTTCTCATGTGCCTCCTCCTTTTATTCTATGGAAGGAATACATTGTGATTAACATTCCCCCATTTCATTGGAATAGAGACACCTAAAATTTTCTATGGGTATACCTTAGATAAGTGCATGCTTTTGATCTAAATATATAAATTTATTAAATTTATAATTAAATTTCATCTTATTTATCATGTGAATATTTCTTTTTAACTTATAATTTAGTGTTGAAACTTATTTTGATAAATGATGTTTTTCTAACATACTTGGCCTTTTGGACATTTTTAAGCTAGAAGGTGGAACAATAATATAAGAACTTTGAATTAATGTAAATCTATTTATTATCTAATATTAATGTTTTAAATTTGAGTGTTATATTTGACTATGTAGAATCACACTTATATGTATGTAATTGCATGTATTCATATGAAATTAACACAAGAATCATGAATGACTTTGACTTATTTTCCATTGGTTCATATGACATGTCTAACTTTTATAACATTACGCCTACACAATGTTATTTATACTATCAAATTGGTTCAATCCAAGCATGATATACTTTTAACTTCTTAGTCACTTGAGTCCCATCATTACTCTCACATTTTATGTACCATGTCTAAAGACAACTATATGTGCATGTCAATATCTCATTTGATTGCATCATGTTGACCATATGCCTTTCCTTTATAATTCAAAGTTATCCATATAATTCATTAAAATTTTCATTCATCTACATCCTTGTGGATTCAAAAAAAATCAATGGGGTATTTTATTATACAGGTCTACAATTTATGTTAGCAGAGGTTTCTAAGATTCCTCATAACATGCTAATTATGGGAATAGCTTGAAACTTCATAGAAAGGAGAGCGAAGAATGATTATAATAACAAGAGTATAACTAAGAAGGTTTACATAGAGACTCAAACATATATAATCTATTAATTACAACTAATACTAGTTAAATCAAATATGTGCTTTCCAAAAAAACTATAATAGAAAACATATTGAAAGCACAACTATTCATAGAAAACAAATACCTAGAAATATATATTAATCTATTTATGAGTCTATGCTTAGATACAACTTATCCATTTATTACTTACACTTCATACATTACAATATAAACCTGATTACAAATATATTTTGGAATAATTCTTACATGAAAAGTGTAATAATCTCTCTACAAGCATAACAACAGGAAATACAATGATCTAGAACACACTTGATAATAATTAAAATAGCAAAAATAACTTCTTTTCCATCCAATAGAGGTTAACTTGTAGTATATTCATAGTTTTTTGTAACCTTCAAGTGGTTTCTCTCATAACCCATTTTCAATGCATCATCCATGTTTTTGAAACATGTATCTAGTGTGAAGCTAGGAATAGCCTAACAAGAAACAAAATAAACCAATTGTAACACATCTGATGTGTCACCTATACTCCACATGTTATGATACTCACATAATCTCATGATAACACTCTCCTAGAATTAGAATGTTGGTTCACCCTAAGATAGCATCACCAATGTGAATAATATAATACACAAAGAGAATGAGTCCAAAATTGAAGATAGTTGAGCAAGATTTACAAGAATCTCATAAAGTGATATTTACCAATTTTCATTCCATGTGCACCACTTAAATTTCCTTGAGGGTTTAAAACTATATTATGTACTAGGGGGCCACCCTTTATGGTTATTTAACAATCCTAGTCCTATGAAACTTGTGAAGGCATCCCTTAACAAAATTAAAAACTTGGATCCAAATATTCAAAACTAACAGTTGGCAATATATAACTAGATAATGATGGTGAGGGTGGAGGAGTAGCAGAAGGATAAGATGGAATATAAGAATAAGTCAAACTCTTTTTCTACTGGAGAATGAATAAAATTTGACTAGGTAGAATGAATATGGGAATTTTAAGTAAGGATGTGATCGAAGAATCAAATGCAATAAGATCAACCTTCAGCACCTACCAGTCCAATAAAAAATCTTAAATGATGTGTAGAAGAGAACATAAGGGAGACTAAGTGAAAAGGATCTAAAATAGGTCATCATCTTTAGTTTTGGCCAACTTAGCCTTAGTAGTGGACACCTTTTCATTGATATTGTATAGTAAATCATTGAATTTATATACCTACCACTGCACTTGTACTCCAATAAAGGTGTTGTGTATAATTTTGTTTTATCAAGTCTCAAGTCATTGCATAAAAATATTATGTGTGATACTATAATATTATAGAACAAAATCCATCTAGTCATAATTATTCACACTATCATCCATAATATTTTGGGCTTAGACTACCTCTATAAACTCTAGGTGTGCATTACCACATGTGGCATCTAATTATTTATTCTAATCTAGCAGGTGATGAATAACTTATCATACTTGAGTGGCAACCTGAGATACATTTTTCCAATAAACTACAAGGATCTAAAATAAAATCTTAGTATCAGCCTTAGTAGCTTGGCCCTATGCCTAGAGTTGGTCAACCTTCTCAATAGACAGCTAGTTATCAATAAGTACATGATCAAAAGTGGTAACTATTCATGATTGGAGAGATGCCGATCACTAATGGCCTTCTTGACCAATTTAGGGTAGGCATCTTCAATTATTTCATTAGCCTTTTGTATATGTTGGTGTAAACTAGATTTTTTTAGGCTGAGTCTTTGCATTTATTGTTTCAAGGTTATAGCTTGCTAGGTAATAGACTCTTGAAATGTTGTTTCCCTTTCATTTTGTTCTGTCAATGGTAGTTGTGATACATCTAGAGAAGCCTTTATATTAAGGTAGAACAAGTGTTAAAGTAGAATTATCCATGGTGGTTGAAACCTAATGTAAGGGAATGATGGGAAAGGATAAGGTGGTGTGCCAGGATGAGGAGTCCAAAACAAGCCACACTAGAGACTTAACCTAAGTAGTGCTAAAGAAGGAACTTGTACTAGGGGTGTGGTGCTCATAGCCGATGAAACTTTCTGGGCACCCACTACCATTTTCTCAACTAGATTTTAATATGTAGCCACCTAAAATTTCATCACATTCACATATTCTTCCCTTGTTATTTTTTGCATTATTCTGAGTTGTTTCAGTGGTAGCCTTATGCTTAACCTTTTCTTCATCAACCTATCTCTTTTGTTCTATGTTGTTGACCTATATCTTCATAGTCTCTTCTTCACACTACTATTGGAGAGTTGTCATTGATGTCATGGTGATGTCATGTAGGTGTCCTGGTGAGTGGATGAATTGCCTTGTTAGCCTAAGTGATAATGAGAAAGTGTGTAATGTGCTTGTCCTAGTGTGTTTAAAGTTGTCTTGGTTGATCTTTTATTTTTGCATTGGTAGAGATGTTTAGGGATGAGTATGGAGTAATGAGCATGTGAAAAAGGTTCCTAATATTTTTTTAAGCTTTGATTACTTGTGTGCATGAATGGATTTCATCTTGTTGATCATTGATGTCATCTAGACAGTTTGGGTCTAGTGGTAGAAAATATTAGTAGGTAGTTTGATGACATCACCATTACGACATGTGGATGAGTCAGGAGGAAATGGTCACATGGGTTTGTTCAATATTATACCTAGTTATTATGTGTTAAATATCAAATCATGCACCTAAGTACTTCAAAATAAATACAAGTGAAAAGTTGGGCTCCTAGGCATTTTGATAGTGTTATTTCCATACTTAGCCAAATTTGCATAAGGTAAGAAAGAGCCGAGTAGGTATTTTAATTATGGCATATCTTGCATATGTGGATGTTTCAAGATAATTTGATCATATGGGTTTATTTAGTTTTATTATTAGTTTTTATGCATCAAATTTTAGGTCATGCAACGTAGCATAATAAAAGATATGCATGTGCAAAATTGGGCTCCCACACATTTTGACAGTGTTTTCTATGTTCAAATAGAGCTGAGTAAGTAGAATGTTGAATTCATATCTCACACATATGAAGTTTTCAATATCATCTTGATATATGTATGGAATCCCCTATGTAAAATTATATTATGTGCTAAATTTTAGATCATACGATGATGTGTAATTATTGTCATCAAATTGTTCACCCTAAGATACTTTATGAGTTTCCTAAAATTTGATGCAACTTGGAATCATCTCTCAAGTTTTGGGTAAACTTATAAGAGAGATGAATCTCTAGATTATGAGGGCTAGCTCCCTAAATTCATCTTTAAGTGCTTATCACCTAATATAATTCTTGTTTATGGGAAAAATGTTAGGAGTTTGCATGAGAAGGAAAATACACTAAAGAGGTGATACACAAAGACAAATCCCATAGACTATCACACTCCTACTAAGCAACAAAGCTTTTCAAGACCATTTCTAGGCATTGAAGGATTCTAACATAGTGTTTCAATGTGAAGGTAGGCATACATAGGATAATCAATAAGATAAATGATCTAGGGGAAGATTGCACACCATAGAGATAATTTCATACTTGAAGAGGAGCCTATTACATCCATACACTTCACATGACTTGTTAAAATCATAACTCTTGCTTAAACATGAAGGATAAAGAGGAGTAAGGATGACACCATCACTTAGCTCCACTATACATCACTCACACACTTAGATAAAATGTTTTTAACTTATAATCAGACTTTTATTCAATGTTGAAATATAAAATGCAATGGCATACTAGCATGGCCTTGCCATACCAGCTGTGGTCTCCTTTACAATAGCCAAGATGGCTCACATTTATAGAATTTGGAAGAAGAGAGAGAGAAGTTAAAGAGGCATAAGGACAAGTGTCCAAAGGTAAAAATCAATTAAAATGCATGTGAATGAGGTTTATGAAAGATAAATTAATTTATGTGGACATTTTTACATCCCAAACTGAGCACCTTCCTCACATGTGGCGTTGAAACTTTTCACAAGCATCTTTAAGTCTTGAAACTCTTTCTTGACAAGTGGTAAAAGGCAAGATTTTGATCATGAGATTTATTGGACAATTATATTTTCATCCCAAGGACACTTGTAAATCATCTTGAAGCATCTCAATCAATTACATCTCTTGCAATCATCAATTCCTCTCTTAGGTGTCATAAGGCCTCGTTGTCTCACTACACCCAATTTGGCCAAAATAACTAAAATTTGGATTTAGCTCAAGTTATGCAATATTTATTCATATAAGGTCTATTTTCATAATATTGGACTAAAAAAAATCCATATAGAACTATTAATCTCTCACCAAGACCCCATTTTTCCTATAGAGCCTTCACTAGGCCTTGTCTTCTTGTAGCCTTATTTTTACACAAGTATCCTTGTGTAGGATAATTTACATACCTCCAATACTGAGTGAGATAATTTTTGAATACCCTTTTCCCTCATTTTTATTTGTGCCAAGTTTCATGGTGCTACACTCAAGGCAAGTGTGTTTGTTGATCTATTAGTCCTCCCAATTAGGCCTAATTAGGCCTTTTTAGTCTAGAGGACAAAAAATGCTCATTTTATGCTCCCACACATGTGAATAATAAAGTATCATATGATTCAATTTTTTAATCTCCTCATCATTCCTCATGTTTAATTTGAGCTCATGATCATCTGTAGAGACCACTACTTTAGTATTAAGTGTTCTTTCTTAGCCTATTATGTACAACCTTGTACTTGCAATTATGGACCAATGGAAAGGTATTAACCTCATGGGAGTTATAAATGTCACCTTTATGATTTTAAATCTTGAAACATCCATTTGAGTGATTGTTTTGGCCTTTCTCTCTCATCAAGTTCAAATTAGGGTTCTTGGAGGGTTTGGAGTGCATTAGCCCTTAAGGAAATATTCATAAAGGATTCACATTGGAGACGTGAAATAATGGAAAAAAATTCAATATAAATACCCCCTCAAACATATATAATCACCTCTATGTCACATGAAAAAATTGATGAGAGTTTCAAGCATTTGAGGTTGGTCGTCCATGTCTTTTTTACATATTTTGTGAGGTCTGAGTCTACTTTAAGCCAAAAATGGCTTCTTGGATAGTTTATCTACAATATTAATATTAACACACCTATATTTATGTCTATTAAACATTATCAAATCATCAAAATATCTCATCAAGAGCTTAGAATTGAAGATGACCACCCTTTTAGAACTAGGCTTAAACCTTATTAATGGGTTTGCCTACAACTAAAACCTCAAACTGACCCATTTGATGTTTTATTTGCGTATATATAGTTTATAAAGATCCAAAATTTCTCTCCTAACATTAATAAAAATATTTTAATGCTTTTAAAAAGTTATAATTGGAAGTGACCATCCTGACCAAGCTATTTGCTTACCATTCCTTCCCATGGTGACTGCAACCTTTGTAGTGTAGGGTACCCTATTTTATTCCAAGGATTATATCAAGGTTTCTTATGTCTTTCTATATGTACTATAGCTTATCCAACCTTAATTTGGTAATTTATTTCCTTCTATTCATCAATTTCACCATTTTCCCCAAAACTATCTTCTTTGTGCATAGAAAATTGCCCCTATTCAGAGACAAAATAGAGAGAGTTTTCCCTATTTTAATTGGAAATTTTATCATTTTATCATATTAATTAGGTATTTATTGTACCATTTACCAAATTTTGGAACCTAACTCCTCCATTTAGACTTCCATCCAACACCATTTCCAAGGCAGACTTTGACAAGGTAGCCTGATGAAGGTAGGCAGGGTATGATTATGTTTGGATGCTTTATGTATTTCCTTGAGTTTTATTTTGATATTTAAGGATAATTAATTCCTTTAAAATCCTACTCAAAACATTTTATATCATATTTTCCCTTTCAACCACTTCATGCCTTTGGAATTATGAATTAGGTCTATGACTGTCTAGGAGGGAACTCTTATTTAACATACTAGCTATAGGTGATTTGGATCTTGGTTAATGATTTTTGGACCCAATAAAACATCCTATAGTGTTTTAAACTCATATTATTTATCCTCTATCAATTTTCCTAGGCTTAAGTCCAATTTTTTATTCCAATGCACCTCTTGTTCTCAAGATCAGGTCACTACTCATTAAGGAGTGAGATAGGCCCAAACCCCTATCTATAGGTGAAAAATGAGCCTTGATTTAGGATTTTGGACTCTATATTTATGTTTAATTTTTTATGTAATCTCATCATGCTTTTACTACTATTATAAACCCTCAAACTTGTATCATTTTATGTTTAGGCCCTCAACAAGTACCCCTCTCCCTTGATTATGGCAGTCATGATTTAGGCCTACTGTAGGTGATTAGGTGGTGTTTAGGGTTTGTTTTATAGTGATATATATTCCCATGAAGTTAATTAAAATCATAAAACACTTATATATCCTTTTAATATCCAAATAAGGTCTAAATTGTAACCTTCTAACTCACTACCAACATGCCTCACATGATTGTGTGTTAAGTTGCCTGTAGGTTAATTTGAGATCACCTAGGTCATGTGGTTAATGGAATCATATTTTAAATTTATTTAGTGTCCTTAAATTACTAAATTCACTCTAAAATTCCAAATTTATTAATATATTCCCAATTGAGACAAGATCTTACCCAAGCCTATTTTAGATGACCCTTCCTAGGCATGTGTACGGATAGGGAAGGGTACATTAGTGATCAAAACATCAAACTTCATATATTTTTTAACCTCTTGGCTTAAGAATTATATTTATACAATTTTTGATAGTTTTAACTTTATTTCATAGTCTATGATCATCAAAATGAAGTGTAAGACCACTTTTCCATCTATAACCTATAGATATCATTGTTCAAATTCAATGATTTTTGGTAACTTTTAAGCTTGTTCAAACTCCATATTCACTCTTCATTTAGTCTTAAAAATTGGCATGGGTGTTTTTTGTGGATAGTTATACAAAAAAAAAATAATGGAATCAGAAAAATCTTTTTCCATGACATATTTTATTCTAAAGAAGCCCTAGGATCTCTGTTTTGGTCCTTTAGGGACTGTGAGCCTGAATTCAATCACTTGGAGCATTAGAATGGTTTTCTTCTCAGTTTTCATTATATATATTTCCAAAGGATAATCATGATAAAAAACACAATATATGGATTTAAGAATATTTCTAGCTTATGTTTCACCATTCACACCTTTGTACAACATCCTGTAACTCTTGTGTAAGATGATTGTGAGTAGATGAGGTAGTGAACAAGGAGATTAGGCAATTTGGGTTTGGAGGAGTATGATAATTTTATATTAAATAATTTAACCCAATTAAGTAAAATTTTAAAACATGAATCCAATCATATTTTACATCTTTAGGATCTCCTTCCACATTGCAAAAGTCAGGTTCCACATCCATGATTGCAAACTTGGAAAATAAGCATAATTTTGAAAATATCCTTCTAGGGAATTAAGAAATAAGTGTTGGATGATAAACACCATTTTAAATGGACTATTACCACCTTAAAACACTTCATCAAATTCACATATTTACATGGATTCCTAAAAATAAGAAACAGATGCACAATCATACCCTTCTTGAATATAATTTCATAAAAAGTTACTTGGATTCAAACTAATTGTTCATAAATGAGGAGGCACAAAATTTAAACTTATTTATATGAAATTTAATTTAAATCATATTAATATCCACCCTTAGAATCACTCTTTCCAATTCCACCTGTACAACCCATGCTAAGTGATTGAATCTGACCTTTCTTTGCTTGCCAAGTGAAAATGGAGGAAAACAAGTTACATATGAACTTTATTACATTCTATTTTAAATAAAAAAATGGAAATGACCTATGGGGATTTGAAGAGTCACTCCACCATGTTTTCAACTGATGGTGGTCTTGAAGTCCATACAAATGCCCAAAAACTCCTATTTTTAAGGGAAAACTACCATTTCTTGATCATAACAGACTTCTAACTATCACCTAACTGATTATAACATTATTTGACCTTATCCACATTGATATCCTCCTTGATAACATATTTTTTAACTCCCACCATCTTTAAAAGTCAATTAATTGCTATAAAAGTGGCTAATTTGTGACTTGAAGACACCTTAAAATAATTCAAAGACCATTCTAGGACATTTTAAATACAATTTGGCACTTTGAATAATTTTTAATAGGTTTGAACAATGTTGACTTTGATTTACTAAGCCATTACAAGGAGGATGGGTTTCAACAAGGACTAGGGAAAGGGTAAGTGAGACATGTAGGACAATAGATGACCCCATAGGACATAAAACTTTCTATAAAAGTTTAAAATAATAAGGTTTGACCCAAATTTTACTTGGGGTCAAATTTGGTCAATGTTCTTGGTGATTCCTAGGGGTGGCATGCCTGATATGCCTAAGACCACTTGCCTAATCCTTCCATTGGGCATAGAGTCACACATATGAGCACTCTAATTGACTTGAACAAACCTTTGACTCAATGTAAACAATTTGGTTGACCATACACACAAAACACACACCAAAAAAAGGAAAAGAAACACACTTGTGCTCTAAATCACTTAGGAAACACTAGACAATTCAAACAAACACTTTCTAAAGTGTAAAAACTAAATAGCAGGAATTGATCCTCCTGGATCAAAAGGAAAGTTTTTCATACCATCTCCTTAAAGTGGACTAGAAGAGTGTGCAAGATTTCACTTAGGTCTTGTCCTTGTTTGTTCAACACCTTACTTACCATGGTGCTTGCATTGACTTCATCTAGTTTCATAACCAAAAACATGTGTTCAATAGAAACATACTCCTCTTGATTGGTTTGAAGAGAAACCATAGTCCTTGGTTCAAGTGGTTTTCCATTGATTATAGACTCATTTTGATATTCACATTCAACCTCAACCTCAAGTGTCTTCTCATCATCAAGGTTGTATTCATTTTGAAAAGGAAGTTCTCCATCAAACTTTGGTTTTTCTAGAAGCTAAATGTATGGGAGAGGTTCTTCAAAACTTACAACTTCTCTTGGCACCTTGTATTCTCCATCCATATTATGCATTTGATCTTCTTGAGATGAATCACACATACCTTGTTCTTTTTATGGAGGTTCTTCATAATCTTCAATAGGTTCATCTACAACATCTCCTTCAAAACTCTTCTCAAGCTCTTCATGAAGTGGAGATGCATCATCCAAACTCAAGTAAAAAAATTCAAGGTCATCCCAAAATTTCAACTCTTCATGGTCAATATAAAGGGCTCTAATTTCATCAACACTCTTACCAACTTCTTGTGGAGCATCATGTTGGCTAGTGGGTACCTCTTCTTCACCTTGTGTTATAGGTTGATCATCATCATCTTCTTCTATGAAGCATGACAATTCATCAGTCCACTTAAGGTTTTCTTCTTCTTGTCTTACCATTGAAGTGTCTTCTTCTCCCAAAACCTTTTTTGGCTACTCCATATCATCAGATCCTTCTTTGGTGTATTCAATGAATTCATCTATGATAGCATCCTCCCCCAACTCTTATGGAGTGTTAGGAACAATCAATTGATGTGAAGGTAATAGATAAGAAGTACTTAATGGAAATCCTTTAGGTGCTTTGTAAACCTTGTTCACATAGTTTTCTTCCCTTTGAAAGTTCACAAGAATGGTACTTTGGCTACTACTCTCTCTATGAATATCCCTTTTCATGAGGTTTACTTCTTTTGGTGTGAGGTAAGTAGTTGCTCTTTCTTGAGCCACCAAGGCTTGATAACCTCCTCCACCATCATACACAAACTGACCTTGAGATTGTCCCCAATGATCCAAATGTTCCTCTCCTTGAATCATGTTGGCATTGGACTAGAACAATAGCCTTTGTGAATGGAATGGAATTAGGATTATATTTGTTAGGCTACCTATTGAAAACTTGATGACCTTGGTGATTGTATTGGGGATTAGGTGGAGTGCTTACTTTCAATTGAGCTTGTTTAAGCTGAGTTTGTAATGACTTCATAATTTCATCTTTGTCTATAGAATTATCCACCTTCTTGGGAGTGATTATAGACTTGATATTGGTATCGGGAACTTTATCTACACTTGGGGTTTAAAATGAACTATGAGACAACAAAGGTATAACAACTCTTGCAGATAATTTCCTAACTAGTATCAAATTATTCTTAGCTTCAATAGCTATCTTATATGCATTAGGTAGAGAAAATCCTCCCTTTTATTACAACATTACTTCCACATCAGTGCCAATGGCATTGAGATAAGTGGGGAACACAAATCTTAGAGGGGGTCTCATGATAGGCGGTAACCTATGCCATGTTCTTTGAAATCTTTCATTAAAATATCATATGGATTCATTAAGATTACTATTTATCACATTCAACTGATGGATTAGTGAAGTGTGATCACTCTTATTCTCAAACCTATTCACCAACAACTCCCCAAAGCCATCCCAACTAGTGATGCAACCACCTCCCAATGTCCTATACCAATCAAGTGATTTACCCTTTATGGACATGGAAAGTAGTCTAATGGCTATGTTGAATTGAGTGATATTGTGAAACTTGAAAAATTTTGAGATGTCTCTAATGTGCTCAGATGGGATAATAGGACCTTCTACATTACAGCTAGGGAGACTTTCGGTAGCATTAGGAGGAATAGGCTCATATGCAAGAAGATTGATTGGATTTTGGGTGTTAAAGGCTAGGAAAGCATGTTACTTAGCCATTTCTTCTTCTTCCTCTTGAACATGAAATATAATGTGGAAAACTTGATATAAAACCAAATATTTTCACCTTTTTTAGTCACCAAATGATGGATTAGAAACACTTCTACAATCTTGGGCTTGTTAAGACCAACATTCACCTTGACATGGAAGCAAACAGGACCAACTATCCTACTAGGCATGCCAAAACTATTGTCATGAAATTTTACACCCTAGGTTACTCTATGAGGTTCCTAAAATTTTATGCAAAATGAAATCACCTCTCAAGTTGTGGGTAAACTTATAAGAGAGATAAATCTCTAGATTATGAGGGTTAGCTCCCTAGATTCATCTTTAAGTGCTTATCACTTAATCTAATGATTATTTATGGGAAAAGGGTTAGAATTTTGCATGAGAAGGAAAATACACTAAAGAGATGATACACCAAGACATATCCCATAGAATATCACACTCCTACTAAACAACAAAGCTTTTCAAGACCAATTATAGGCATTGAAGGATTCTAACATAGTGTTTCAATGTGAAGGTAGGTATACATAGGATAATCAACAAGATAACTAATCTAGGGTCATATTTCACACCATAAATACAATTTCATACTTGAAGAGGATCCTAGTACATTCATAAACTTCACATGACTTGTTAAAATTAGAACTCTTGCTTAAATATGAAGGATAAAGAGGAGTAAGGATGACACCATCACTTAACTCCACTATACATCACTCACACACTTAGAAAAAATGTTCTTAACTTAGAATTAAACTTTTATGAAATGTTGAAAGACAAAATTCAATGTCATACCACTAGATCCTCACCATACTATTTGTGGTCTCCTTTACAATAGCCAATATGGCTCACATTTATAGGATTTGGAAGAAGAGAGAAAGAAGAGAAGTTGAAGAGGCACAAGGACAAGTGTCCAAAGGTGTAAATCAGTTAAAATTCATGTGAATGAGGTGTATGAAATATCAAGTAACTAATGTATACATGTTTCCATCCCAAAATGACCACCTTCCTCACATGTGGCATTGAAACTCTTCATAAGCATCTTTAAGTCATAAAACTCCTTCTTGACAAGTGGAAAAAGGCAAGAGTTTGATCATGAGATTTATTGGATAGTTACATTTTCATCCAAAGGACACTTTAAATCATCTTGAAGAATCTCAATCAGTTACATCTCCTACAATCATCAATTCCTCTCTTAGGTGTCACAAGGCCTCTTTGTCTCACTAGGCCCAATTTGGCCATAATATCTAAAATTTATATTTAGCTCAATTTATGCAATATTTATTCATATAAGGCCTATTTTCATCATATTTGACTTAAAAAAAATCCATATAAAACCATTAATCTCTCACCAAGACCCCATTTTGCCTATAGATCCTTCACTAGGCCTTATCTTCTTGTAGCCTTATTTTTACATAAGTATCCTTGTGTAGGATAATGTACATACCTCCAAGACTAAGTGAGAGAATTTTTGAATATCCTTTTCCCTCATTTTTCTCTATGCCAAGTATCATGGTGATACACTCAAGGAAAATGTGTTTGTTGATCCATTAGTCCTCCTAATTAGGCCTTTTTAGCCTAGAAGACAAAAAATGCTCATTTTGTGCTCCCACACATGTGAAATAATAAATTAGATTATGATTCAATTTTTTCATTTCTTCAAAATTCTTCATGTTGAATTTTAACTCCTGATCATCTATATAGACCCATGTTCTAGCATTAAGTGCTCTTTCTTAGCCTATTTCGTATAACCTTGTACTTTTAATTATGGACCAATGGCATGGGATGAACCTTATGGGAGTTATAAATGTAATCCTAATGAGTTTCAAGCTTGAAACATCCATTTTAGTGTTTTTTTACCTCTCTCATCGGGTTCAAATTAGGGTTCTTGGATAATTTAGAATGCATTAGCCCTTAAGAAATTATTCATAAAGGATGCACGTTGAATATTTGAAATAATTACATAAACTTAAAGCTAAGGATGCCCTCAAACATATCTAATCACCTCTAGGTCCCATGCAAAAATTGATGAGAGTTATAAGCATTTGAGGTTGGTCATCCATGTCTTTTCTACACATTTTGTGAGGTCTGAGTGTAATTTAATCCAAAAATGGATTATTGGATAGTTTATCTAAAATATTAATATTCCCACACCTATATTTATGTCTCTTAAAAATTATACAATCATTAAAAGATCCCATCATGAGCTTAGAATTGAAGATGACCACCCTTTTGCAATTAGGCTTAGACCTTGCCAATGGGTTTGCCTACAACCAAAACCTCAAACTGACCTATTTTATGTTTTAATTTCATTTATATAGCTTATAAACACCCAAATGGCTCTCTGAACATGAATAAAAACATTGGAATGGTTGTAAAAATTTATAATTGGAAGTGACCATCCTTATCAAGCCATTTGTTTACCATTCTTTCCCATGGTGACTACAACCTTTGTAGTGTAGAGTACCTTGTTTGCTTCCAAGGATTATATAAAGTTTTTTTAGGTATTTTTATATGTTCTCCATATTATCAAACCTTCATTTGGTCATATATTTCCTTTTTGTGATCAATTTCACCATTTTTCCCAAACCTGTCTTCTTTGTGTATAGAAAACTGCCCCTATTTTGAGACAAACTAGAGAGAGTTTTACCTATTGAAATTTTGAAATTAAAATTTTTATAATATTAATCATATATTTATGTTAATTTTAACCTAATTTTGGCACCTAAATCCTCCATTTATACTTCCATCCAATACCATTTCCAAGGCAGACTTTGATAAGGCAACCTGATGAAGGTAGGCAGGGTATGACGATGTCTGGATGATTTAGGGATTGCATTGAGTTTGATTGTGATATGTAAGGATAATTCATGTCTCTAAAATCCTAATAAAACCATGTTCTATCTTATTTTCACTTTTAACCACTTCATGCCTTTGGAATTATGAATTAGGTCTATGACTGTCTAGGAGGGAACTCTTTTTTAGCGTACTGGCTATAGGTGATTTGGAGCTTGGTTCATGATTTGTGTACCTAATACAACCTCCTTTAGTGTTTTAAACTCATATTAGTTATCATCCATAAATTTTCCTAGGCTTAAGTCCAATTTTTTATTCTAATGCACCTCTTTTTCTCAAGATCAATTCACTACTCATTAAGGATTGAGATAGGCCCAAACCCCTATCTATAAGTGCAAAATTGGCCTTGATTTAGGATTTTTAACTCTCTCTTAATTTTTAATTTGTCATGTAATCTCCTCATTATTTTATTTCTCTTATAAACCCTCAAATTAGCATCATTTTATGTTTAGGCCCTCAATAAGTACCCCTCTGCCTTGACTGTGATAGTCATGATTTAGGCCTATTGTAGGTGATTAGGTGGGGTTTAGGGTTTGTTTTATAGTGATATATCTCCCCATGAAGGTAATTGAAATAAAAAAACACTTATATCTCCTTTAAATATCCAAACAAGGTCTAAATTATAACCTTTCAACTCACTACCAACATGCCTCACATGACTGTGTGTTAGGCTGCCTGTAGGTTAATTTGAGATCACCTATGTCATGTGGTTAATGGAATCATATTTTAAATTTATGTATAGTGTCCTTTAATTAATAAATTAATTTTAAACCACAAAATTTATTACTATATTCCCAATTGAGATAAGATCTTACCTAAGCTTGTTGTAAATGACCCTTCCCAGGCCTTTATATGAATAGGGAAGAGTACATTACTGATCAAAACATAAAAATTCATATCTTATTTGAAATATTGGCTTAGGAATTATATTTAGACAATTTTGTATAGTTTTAAATTTATTTCATATTTGAGTATCATCAAAAATGAGTGCAAGACCACTTTTCCATCTATAACTTATAGATATCACTGTTCAAATTCAATGATTTTTGGTAACTTTTAAGCTTGTTCAAAATCCAACCCCACTCCTCCCCTAGCCTTAAAAATTGGCATGGGTGTTATTTGTGGATAGGGAAACAAAAAAAATAAACAAGGGCATTTTAAACATCTTTGGTCATGACATATGTTATTCTAAAGAAGCCCTAGGATCTCTATTTTGGTCATTTAGGAACTGTGAGCCTAAATTCAATCGCTTGGAGTCTTAGCATGGTTGTATTCTTAGTTTTCATTATATCTCTTTCCAAAGAATAATAATGATCCAAAACACAAGATATGGATTCAATAAGAGTTCAAACTTATGTTTCACCATTCACACCTTCATATGACCTCTTGCAACTCTTGTGTAAGATGATTGTGAGCAGACTAGGCAGTGAACAAGGAGATTAGGCAATTTGGATTTAGAGGAGTATGATAATTTTATATTTTAAAATGGAACATAATGAAGACACATTTTCAAACATGAACCCAATCATATTTTACATATTCAAGAGCTCCTTACACGTTGCAAAACTTAGGTTTCACACCCATGATTGCAAACTTGGAAAATAAGCATAATTTTGAAATTTCCTTCAAGGGCATTAAGAGATAAATGTTGGATGATGGAAACACAATTTAATAGGGCATATTCCCACTTTAAAACACTTCATAAAATTCACATAGATTCATGGATTCTTGAAAACAAGAAACAAATGCACATACCCCTCTTGAAAGCAATTTCATAAAAAGTTGCCTGGATTCAAACTAATTGTTCATAAAGGAGGCACCAAATTTAAACTTATTTCTATGAAATTGAATTTCACTTAGAGTAATATCTAGCCCCAGAATCAATCTTTCCAATACCACCTATACGGCCCATGCCAAGTGATTGAATCTGACCTTTCTTTACTTTCCAAGTGAAAATGGAGGAAAACAAGTTGTAGATGAACTTTATTGCATTATCTTTGCAATAAAAATATGGAAATGACATGTGAGGAGGTGAAGAGTCACTCCAACATGTTTTCAACTGATGGCAGTCTTGAAAAGTCTGTACAAGTGCCCAAAAACTCCTATTTTTTAGGAAAAACTATCATTTCTTGATCATAACAGACTTATAACTATCACTTGACTGATTTTGATGTGATTTTAACTTATCCACATTGATATATTCCTTGATGACATATTTTGTAAATCCCACCATCCGTACAAGTCAATTAATTGCTAGAAAAGTGGCCAAATGACACTTTTACCACATGAAACCTAGAAAATGGCCAATTTGTGACTTGAAGACACCTTAAAACAATTCAAAGACCATTTTAGGACATTTTCAATATAATTTTTCACTTTGAGTAGATTTTACCAATATTGACTTTGATTTATTGAGCCAATACAAAGAGGATGGATTTCAGCAAGGAATAGGGAAAGGGCAAGTGAGACATGTAGGACAATAGATGACCCCATAGGACATATGAAACTTTCTATAAAATTTAAAAATAGTAAGGGTTGACCCAAATTTGACTTGGGGTCAAATTTGGTCAATATTAATGAAATTTTTTAAGATCAAATTTGGCCTCACAGGTAAGTTCTAATCATAGTTGGCTCTATGATAGAAGATTTTGAGAAGGAATTTTAATGGAGATATATCTCATCTATGTGTCTATTTTAGGAGTATTTTTTACATGTATTTATTATCCTATGTAAGGAGATCATATGGTCCAAATTTGAGATCATGCAACTAAGCACATTAAAAGTTATTGAGGTTCAAAATTGGCTTCTCAGACAGATTGCAATGGTCCCCATACTTAGTCAAATATGCAAGAGGTAAAGTTTGATTAAGTCTCAAAGATATCAATGGACTGAATTTTATCTAATATTTCAAGAATAATTGAGATGTTAATAAGTTCACATTGTTTAAATAACTAAGTAAATGTAAAGGATAAAGATCAATGGTGAGCGCTTGATCATACAGTTGAAGATCTATGGTGTGTGGTAAGTCAAAGTCGTCAACATGTTTGATGTTTGATGACCCACATAGAATTTAAATAGTGAAAACCTTCCAATAATATCAATTTTCATGTTTGTCTAAGATAATCAAGAGCATGAGATGAAGGCAAGTGGTTGAGGTTTAACTATGATCATTGGCATTTGAATATTTGAATTTAACAAAGGAAAAACCAATGCTCTACATTTCATCCATAACTTTTGATCCAGGATGAATTTATTGATGAAGTAGAAATAAAATATGAACAAGACTCCATGGTTCATCCATTTAACCTATTTAGGTAGTATTAATTTTTGTATAATCAAATAAATGGTTCTCCAAATATGACTATGTGTTCAACTATGTTTTGCCAGTGCCCTGAGAAGGATGTTTGAGCTTATGTTGATGTTGTTTTGATGTCTCGTGATGACTTAGATATTTTGGAGTGTTTTATACTCCATGAGGATGATCTTTATGGTCTTTTTCTTTTTTACCAATTGATATTTTTTATGAACAAAGGTTAAAAATTTGACTATGTGTTTGTTCATAATGTTCTTTTGCACCAGGTCAATGTTTGAGTTGTTTGAGCATACATAGAGGTGAGGAAAGATGACTATGATCATTTAAGGATACCAAATTAGACATAAGGAGTGGACCCATGTATTTTTAAGTGGTAATGTGTTCTTATTTTGATCTACGAAGAGTTAAATGGGTGAATAGGTCTCCATGAGACTTATAAGGGCTATAAGGGCCTAATTAAAAGGTGCAGCTGCTTAAAAGTAACCCATAGATGCTATGGATAATCAATTAAGTTTGGTTTTTATTCATGTATTTATGTGAGAGATTAATTAATTATTAAGGCATGCCTAATGGCCAACCAAGGTAGTGATTATCATGTTTGCTCTATAAATAGTGAAACTAAATGTGTTGGTTTCTAGACTTGTGAGTGTGAGACTTAGGAGAGATTTGAGAGAGTCTTGTGTGTATAAATTATGGAGTGAAGGAGTGGTAGATTTCCCTATGGATTATTTTAATATAATAATATATAAGACTATTTTTATGACATGTAGGTCATATTTTTGTTGGCAGAATAGTGCTCTTACAGATTGAGTATGAGCAAAGTTAAAGAGTGATAATCAAAGGTCCATCATCAGTTGTTGAAGACATCAATTCATAAGATATTTTTTGTGGTATCTCAGAATATAAGGTGTTTTCATCTTCCTTTTAATTTGAAACTTTCTAAAATTTTGGTTGTTGTTGTAGCTCAGCTAGACAGGTGTTGTAGCACCTTGTGGGATTGTAGTCTCACTAAATAGGGATTGTAGTTCCTTGATCAGTTACAAATGGTATAAATTGGTTCTTATTATTATATGATAGTAGTATAATTATACGTTCTAGTAGGTTTTATCCCCCAAAAGGGTTTCCCATTAATGTCATGTGTTATGTGATTGATCTTGCATTGTCTCTCTTGCTCATTGTTATGAATGCTTTGTATGCTTCATGAATGCTCATGGTAATTGATTAAAAACTTAAAAGGATTTAAATTTAAGTTGGATTTTTTAGTCACTAATTCACCCCCCTCTTAGTGATTGTACTTATAACAATTGGTATCAAATCAGGTCCTTTGGTAAAGGCTTGATAGTTTGAAGGTTATCAAAGGTACAATATGGGTAGTCATCAAGGAGGTTTCTCTACTAAGCAAGAACCAATGTTCAATATATCCAATTATGCTTTTTGGAGTGAAAGGATGAGTACATACATTATGTCCCTAGGGTTTGACATATGGTATTTTTTTTTGTAATGTTATGTTGCTCCTATTACTCTATCTAGTGTTGCAGATAAGAAGTTGTTTGAGAACAATTCCAAGGCAATGAATTTTATCACTTGTGGTAATTTAAAGACTGAATACTCCAAGGTAATCCATTGTAAATTTGATAAATAAATATGGGATAAAATTCAAATCATTTTTTAAGGATATTCAAAGGTCAATATTGTTAAGTTTCAAACTCATAGAAGGCAATTTGAAAGTCTCAAGATGAAGGAAGAAGATTTTGTAGCATCCTTTCTGCTGAGAGTTGATGAGACTGTGAACATCATCAGAGGTCTTTGAGATAATCTTGAAGAGGTTACTATAGTCCAAAAGGTATTAAGATCTCTATCTCTTAATTTTAATCCAAAAGTATCTACTATAAAAGAGAGTCATGATCTTATCAAGTTGAAGATGAATCAATTACATGACACCCTTACTGCATATGAGATGAGAATAAATGATGATATAGCACCAAAGAAGGAAGATACATTAAATAAGAGATGAAGCCTAATAATAATTTTCAAGGTAAGAAATCCAAAGAGGATGACATATCTAATATTAATGAGGATGAACTAATTACTTTGATTACTAAGAAATTAAACATAGGCTTAGGGAAGTATAAGGGTAAACTGCCCTTCAAATGTTTCAATTATGGAGAGATAGGATATGTTGCTCATAAGTTCCATCATAAGAATGAAAATATTGATGATGAAGATCATGGTGAAGGTTAAGATGAAAACAAGAAGACATACAAGAAGAAAGGATTCAAAAAGTATAATAACAATAAGTTTTTAAAGAACAAGAAGAGTCTCTACACCAAAGAAGATTGTAGCTCATCAGATGAGAGTGAAGATAATGACTTATAATATGATCATGAAGATGATGGTCTTGCTAAAGATGAAGCTCTATTCATGGTTGAGGAAGGAAGTTACTCACATCATAAGATGTCTACTTGGAGTGATTTAGATAATGATGAAGATGAGGTGGATTGTGAAATTGTATTGATGAATGATCTTGAAGAACTGAAGATTGAGAAAAAGATCAATAAGAATATTAAATCTTAACTCAAGGTCTATGAAGATAAATTTAGTATGTTTGAGGCAAGATTGGTTGAAGACTCTAAAGAGCATTAAGGTGTTATCTTGTTTCTTAATTCTAAGTTAGAATCTATGTCTGAAAGACTAAGATCAAAATAAGAAGAATGTTCAAGGTATGTTTCTAAAAATGAGTATTTGAAATCTGAGTTAGAGGAGACATTTAGTAAGGTGGAGACATTTGTGATATTTGAAAGAGCTAATGTGATCTTGAAAATATTTTGAGTGGTCAAAATCATGTTAGTGATATAACTAGTATTGGATATAAAGAAGAAAAAAATAGTGTAACTCAATACAATATGAAGACTAATATGAACTAGGACAATCATACTTTGAAGACAAATCATTAAACAAGGAATGAAGGTGCTGGAAAAATGAAGACAAGTCAGATCAGACAGCCAAATGTTTTGAGGTATGTGAGATTTAATGATTACTATTACACATGTAATCAATTTAGTCATAGCGATAGAGAATGTAAGAGACATATTAGAAATGAGTTTGCATGTTACTATGATGGGGGTCATCAATCAAAAGGAGTGAGAAAAATTAAGTGCTTTAATTGTCTTGATGTGGGACACTTTGTAAACCATTATACACATAAGATTAGACAAGGTGAGTCCTCTTCAAAAAGAGTAGGTTGTTTTGTTTGTCATGATATAGAACATATTTCAAGTTTATGTCCAAAAATGGTAAGACAAACTATGTTTCAATCAATGAGTTTGGTGTGCTACAATTTTAAACAGAGAAGTCACATTACTAGATTTTGTAAATAAAGGCCATCAAGTCAAAATGAGTTCAATCCGAATCCTAAAGTGTAATTAAGAAGGTAAATTAACACATGTAAGCCAAAGGTGACAAGTGTGAGTTATGATAAGATTGCAAGTCCAAGTAATCTGTTTGTTATGGTGGAGAATGCTTTAGAAGTTGAAGAGTGCCTAGAGGTCTCATTATCTGCTCATGTTGAGAATTAAGAGATCAAGCTCAAGGAGAAGACCAAGATACTGGTTGAGGATAGTCCTGAGGTATATATGGATCCAAGTGAACATCTTATTTTTTTTAATTGTGTATCATGTAAAGAACATCATTTATTTGTGCCTAATGATGAGGACCCAAACTACAAAGTGGATTCTTCAGATGAAAAGGTATGTCATGAATATTTAGTGTATCCATGTATTATCAATCCAATTCTAAAATAAAAGGAGAATGTTGTAGTGGTTGAGCATGTTGCTTCTCTTATTCCTAAGAACAAGAAGAAGAATTATAAGCATCATATGACCAAAGAGGAGAAAGAATATGAGGAGTTTTGGGTAACTCTTGGTTTCACATTATTTTAGGACATTATGAAATAGGGTGTCTCTACTTATGCTTCTTAGGAGACATATTTCTTATGGAGAATCAAGTTTGTGGTATTAAGATCATAATTTCAATATATAAAAAGACTTTTTTTTATTTCAGAAGGTTATTGGTTAAGGGGGAGTAACAACTTCATGAGTTTGTTATATTGTCTTGTGAAGGAGCTCTAGTATAGAGTCAAAATGGGTGGTTCCAGGTGGCTTAATGAGATTGATGCAAACATAAATAAGATATTGATGCTTATAAAGGTGTATACATTTATTTGTGATGAGATTCACGTGCTTTTATGGTCTATTGGTATGTTGAAGCCAAATTGAAGTTTTTTTATTACTCTTGGTTCTCTCAATTTTGGCTTAAGGGCACGCAAGCCTAAAATGGGTTATAGAATGTATGGGTTCCCAAAGGCGTGGAATATAAAATCTTGGTTCAAAAGTGTGTAATGGGTGTCTCTAGGTGTGCAATAAGTTTCAAATGTGTACGTTGACTAGAAGGAGATTTGTTGACTCTATTTTGAAATTTTAGGGTTTTGAGTTTTACTAGAAAATTGGTCTGCCTTATGAATTGAAGTTTTAGGATTATTAATTTGTTTAATTGGACAAATTATTTTTCAAATAAATATTCACATAGATATGAAGGTTTGTGGTTCTCAAGTTATTCAATTTTTTGTCAATATGGAGGCCTAATTGGTTAGTAGGCTTGTAAAGGATCTATATTGTAGAGAATGATCTTGGTGATAAATATTGGTGTGTTTAAGGGGGTATATGAGAGTGCTCCAGATATGAATTTTTAGGTCTTGAAGTTGTGTCTACTAAAAATTGTGGGCTCTATAAGTTCTAGGTAGGGCTACAAGGAAGCTAGACAAGCCTAGTTTGAAGAAGAGTACTTTTTGATCAATTTATCCAAAAGAGAAAGGTATGTTTGTTTCAAGGAGAGTTCTTAAGTTGGTTTAGTGCATATTTATTATTTTTTTAGTGGCATGAAGTTATCTTGGTGGTCCTTGTGGTAGCTTGATAGAGAATACTAGTAAGTATGTGTGATGGTTCTTCATGGTGTGTAAAGATCTGAAGATGCTCAAAATGTGCAATGGATTAAATTTATTAGGGGGAGTCCCTTTTAGATTTTTTTTGGTTAGCTCCATCATATTTTAGTGTTTTTTTTTTTTCTTTCTTCATTCACTATAGTGCTTGGTTAAAGAGAGTGTTGGCATAGAGCAAGAGGAAGTTTGCCAGGGCAAAAAGAGGTAGGCTCAAGGTAAGGGGGAGTTTGTATCATATTTTCAATATGGTCCTCTCTTTTGGGTAGTATTTTTAGTTCATTAGGATTATATTTTTCCCACTTTGTCATTGTGTCAAAGGGGGAGAAATTTCTTGTTGTGGGAGTGCTTAAAGAAAGAGAAGGTGAGTTGTATATTGTTATTTTTTATGGTTGTTGACATCAATGATAAAGGGGGAGATTGTTAGAGAGTTTTTGGTTATGTCATGGAAGTATATTGGTGAGTGGATGAAGTGCCTTGTTATCCTAAGTGACATTGACAAAGTGTGCGATGTGTTTGTCCTAGTGTGCTTGAAGTTGGCTTGGTTGATATTCTATTTTGGCATGGTTAGAGATGTTCAAAGATGAGTATGGAGTATCAAGCATGAAAAAAATGTTATTAATATGTTTTTTAAGATTTGAATGCTTATTTTCATGATTTTATGTCATTTTGTTGATCATTGTTGTCATCTAGACAGTTTGGGTCTAGTGGCCAAAAAACTGAGTAGGCAATTTGATGATGTCACCATTACCAGGTGTGGATGAGTCATGAGGGAATGGTCACATGGATTTGTTTAGTATTATACCTAGTTATTATTTTATAAATATTATATCATCCACCTAAGTGTTTCAAAATATATGCAAGTGCAAATTTGGGCTCTCAGACATTTTGATAGTGTTTTTCCATATAGCCAAATTTGTATAAGGCAAGAAAGAGTCAAGTAGGAATTTTATTGGTGGTATATATCATATGTGTGTAAATTTAAGGATAATTTTATCATATGGTTTTATTTATTTTTTTTCTTAGTTCTTATGTGCTAAATTTTAGATCATGCGATGTAGCATGAAAAAATATATGCATGTGTAAAGTGAGGCTCCTAGGCATTTTGACAATGTTTTCTATGTTAAAATAAAGCTGAGTAAGAAATTTATTAATGTTAGATATGACATGTATGAAGGTTTAAATATTATATTGATATATGGATGGAATCCCCTATGTGAAAGGATCTTATGTGCTAAATTTCAGATCATGCAGCTATGCACAATGAAAGTTATGCAAGAGCAAAGTTGGCCTCACAAGCAAGTTCTAAACATAGTTGGCTCTGTGATAGAAGATTTTGAAAAGGAAATTTAATGGTGATATATCTCACTCATGTGTGGGTTTCAAGACAAAATTATTATATTGATGTATTTTCCTATTTAAGGAGATTAGATGGTCTAAATTTGAGATCATGCGTCTAAGCATAGTAAATGTTATTGAGGTTCAAAATTTGCTTCTCAGACATATTGCAATGGTCCCCATAGGCAAATATGCAAGAGGTAAAGTTCAAGAAAGTCTTAATCAGATTGGTATAGTGTATTTTCTCAAAGATTTTAGGAAGTAGTGAGATGTCAAGAAGTGCATGTTAGCAAAAGTAAAGGATAAATATCAATGATGAACACGTGATCATATAGTTGAAGATCTACGGTGTGTGGTAAGTCAAAGTGGTCAACATGTTCAATGTTTAATGACCCATATAGAATTTAAAGAGAGAGAACCTTCCAATAATTATTATAGTGCATGTTTGGCCAAGTTGAGCAAGATCATGATATGAAGGCAAGTGGTCAAGGTTTAATTATGACTGTTAGCATTTGAATATTTAAATTTAACAAAGGAAAAACTAGTGCTTTGTATTTTGTCCATAAATTTTGATCCAAGATGAATTTATTGATGATGTAAAAATAAAATATTAATAGGAATCCATGTCACATCCATTTAACCTATTTAGGTGGTCTGAATGTTTGTATAGTCAAAGTTATGGTGCTTCAAATATGACTGTGTTTGATTATGTTCTACAAGTGACCCGAGAAGGATGTTTAAACTTGTGTTGATGTCATTTCAATGTATCATGATGAGTTAGATTATTTGGATTGTTTTAAAATACATGAGTATTATTTGTATGGTATTTTTAGGTCTTACCATTGATATTTTGTATGAACAAAGGTAAGAAGTTGACTATGTGTTTGTTCATAATGTTCCTATGCACTAGGTCAATGTTTGAGTTGTTTCAGCATATGTAAAGGTGATAAAAGATTAATGTGATGATTTTAGGATGTCAAAGGGGAAATAAGGAGTGGAACCATGTATTTGAAATTTGTCTTGCATTATTTTTTTGATTGATAAAGTGATAAATGGGTGAATAGGTCTCTATGAGACCTATAAAGGCTACAAGGGCCTAATTAAAAGGTGTAGCTACTTAAGGGTGACCCATAGATTCTATGACCAACCTATGAATTTTATTTTTGAGCCATGTCTTGATGTGAGAGATGACCTAAGGATTAAGGCATGCATAATGGCTAACCAAGGTAGTGATTATCATGTTTGCTCTATAAATAATGAAACCAAATGTGTTGGTTTCTAGACTTGTGAGTGTGAGACTTAGGAGAGATTTGAGAGAGGCTTTTGTGTGTAAATTAAAGAGTAAAAGAGGGGTAGAGTTAACTTTGGATGATTTGAATATAAGTATAAAGACATCAGTTCATAGGTGGATGTGTTCATAAGTGTTGTTGTGGTAGCTTAGCATATAAGGTGGTTACAGCCTCCTTGCAAGGTGAAACTTTCTAAAAGTTTGGTTGTTGTTGCAACTCAGCTAGACAGGTGTTGTAACACCTTATGGGATTATAGTCTCACTAAATATGGATTTTAATTCCTTGATCAGTTACAACTAGTCTAAATTGGCTCTTGTTTTAGATTAAGGTAAAAACAGGTTTTTAAGGGGCCCCGAAACCCTTTACATCAGATAGATATAAACCTTAAGCACATCTAGGAAACAAATAACCTGGAACCTACAAAAGCTAAACCAGATAAACCAGTAATCTAAAAATAGCCTACAAGAGCTAGACAAACAATAACTATTAGTTATTATTTTTTTTTTTTACAAGACCGAAGTTTCATATCTAGAGGAGGGACCAGAAGCTTAGATTTTTTCCTCTTAACAGTAGTCCGGCCATCCTCTACCTTAGCTGCCTCAGTAGCCCATTCCACAGAAGGCCAAGAATCATGAAGCCCAGGGGGCGACAAAACCTCAGCCAAAACCTTAGGAGAACCATCCACCAACTGACTCCTAAGAAAAACCTTCAAAACAGGTGGAGGAACCACCACCTCCTCAAAAATCGGTTCAGATAGATTACATAATCTAATCTCCTCCGAACCTTCAACAGGAAATGTCTCCAGCTGAGACTCCTGATCCATCGAAATAGATAAGATACTCTTTTCCTTCTCATTCTCAGAATTAGTCGAAGCTTCCTCTGGTTGTTCTGCAATATAGTGATCATGATCAGCTTTTGCCCACCAAGAAGGAGGTATTCTGGGTCTGGATTTCCTTGCAGTGCACCAGGCTGCAACATGCCCCATCAGATGACACTTTCTACATCGAAAAGGTAACCCTTCAAAATCTAACATTTGTGTCCAAGATCACCTAGGGGAATCCAGACAAATCGCCTCAAGAAGGCCCTTAGAAACATCCACCTCAACCATAAGGCGAGCACAGGTCGATCTGAAATACCTTTTGGTTTCTGCATCCACAAATAAAAATTCCCCTATAGCATTTTCGATGGTTTTAAACACCGAATCATGCCATAGATGCAATGGTAAATTAGGGAGCCGAACCCAAATAGGGATCTTGTTGAAAGTTTCCGTTACAGGATTGAAATCCATATGCCATCGTTTGGCGAAGAGAGGGTATTTACCCTGCCAGAAGAAATTTCTATTGGAAAGAATGGTCTTCTTGTCCTTAGAAATGTGAAATAAAGCTATAAAAAAACCTTTACCACAAGGATAAATTTCAACATTTCCATCAATTAGTGGTAGCCATGTCTAGGAAATCCAACCATGTAAATCGGCATGAGATGGCCAGAAGCCGTGAAATCTACAAATAGCTGCAGACTTTGAAAAATACTCTGCCTAATCAAATATTTCCTTAACAGTATCAGGATCAAGATTAACCCTGATAGGTTTTAAAGCACTTACAGGTGATTCGCTTAGTCTCCCCGCAGAAGCTTGGCGTTTCACATCATGAATTTCGGCTTCAAAAGCAGCCACATCCGCATAAGTTCTTCCCTTAGACCCAAGGACAGACCCAAAAATAGGGGAACCATTTATAGAATCCATCAATGGAGAAGAGCCCCCTTCCACGACCAGAATCCTATCCCCATTCGCTGGTAAAGGATCATCCACACCAGCCGCTAGATCTGCTGCCGCCTAGACCAAGCAGGAAGTATGCGCTCTCGCCTGAGTGCCCGCAGCGTTCAAAGTCTCCATTGGCTCTTGTTATTATAGGACAATAATCCAATTACAGGTTACAGTGGGTTTTCTCCCCCAAAAGGGTTTCCCATGTATGTCATGTGTTATGTGATTGATCTAGCATTATCTCTCTTGCTCATTGTTATGAATGTTGTGTATTATTCATGAATGATTATTGTAATTTATTAAGAACTTGAAAGGATTAAAATTGAAGTTACATTTTCTAGGCTCACTGATTCACCCCCCCTCTAAGTGATTGTACCTCAAACAACTACTTGTGTTCTTGTTCCTCTTACTTTTTATTTTCTACATCAACTTTTCTCTTATGTACCTCTTCTTATTTTTTATTCATTTCCTCTTCCTCTTTTTACTAATTAGATTTACCTTCTTTCCTTTATTTTTCTTCTTCTTTCTTTCTTCTACTTTTCTTCTTCTTCAATCTACTTCTTGGATGCATCAATAGTAGCTTACCTTTTCTTTTAATCCTCTGCAGCCTATTGATTGGATACCTAATCAATGGTTTGTTGATTTTTGGCTTCATCATCTATAGGAGCCTTCTTGCATAGCCCCTCCTCCTATGTTTGATACACTTCTAGCACTTTAGCCTCTTTGTGAAGTGGTTATGCATCCTTGGATAGTGTCTAAGCTTTAACTTCCTTGATTGGTAGTTTCACTACAACCCGCTATTATTATTATTATTATTATTATTATTATTATTATTATTATTATTATTATTATTATTGTTGTTGTTGTTGTTGTTGTTGTTGTTGTTATTGTTGTTTTTGTTGTTGTTGTTGTTGTTGTTGTTGTTGTTGTTTTGCAACCTCTTTTTATAAAGCCTCTTCTTACTTCTATCTCTTTTCCTACCTTCATCAGTGCTCTACATCCCTTAATGCCTCTCCCTATGTATCCTATTTTTCCTTTGATGTTGGTGAATATGATGTGAATTATTTAATTTCCATCATTAGATCATCAAACTGTGATGAAGGTATAGGCCAGACATTTGAACTATTTTCTTTGACACCCAAGTCTTTAGGTGCATTATCTACTTTAGAGTCATCCTCTTACATTGTGAAACTATTTCTAGTGATGGAGATGATAGTGAAACACCTATAGGTGTTAGTTGTGCAAGGGCATATAATGTTTCCATTTCTTATTCATCTATTTCATATTTATATCTTCTTTGTGTGTGTTTCTTTTGGTGAAGTACTTCTATAGGACTTTTGGGAAGAAGATCCAATAGCTATGGATGAGAAGATCTTCCATGTGCTCCCCTATAGTGAAGTATTTTGTGATCTCCTTTAGGTGAGCTTATTTTTTAATAGTGTCCATAATAATTGGTGGTGGGTAAATAGGTAGCTTCACCCAAAGTTCTTATGATAGATTTTTTTGTATCTACTCAATGTGCACTACTTTTCAAAAGAAATTATATTTTTCATACAAATCACCAAACATATCAACCTTCATCATACAATATGAATCTTGTGCATCTATCTAAAGCTAATCCCAATGACATTGCCTTGTGATTTGGGTCACAGTCAGGTCCTCTAACTATGTCTTTCTCTATGTACATCATCTAGGAGGTGAAGGAGATCAGTGCCCTTTAAAGACCTTCCTCTTACAATGATCTAATGGTGTTATGGTTGTTGATATGGGTTATATAGTGGATGAATTTAATATAATATCCTCTATCCTAACTATTTTTAAAGGCATCACTCTAAACATATCTAATTTTTTTGGTGCACAACCTCACGCTACATAGTCACCATATCAATGAAGAAGGGAAATGTCATACTAGGTACTTTGGGTAGTTAATGGATGTTCATATTAGCTCCATGTGAGATATTTGTGACAACTACATGTTGACCCAAGTACTTCATCACATTAGGTGGGATGTGAGGGTGAGAGTTCACCAATTTAATAAGTTCTTCTCACCAGGCACTAAATAGTTGCCTATGTAGAAAATATCTACTCTCTTCTAGATGAAATTATAAAAAGTGATTGCAAGCTAGTGATCAACATCCATATTTAGAATACCTTCCATGGATTTCCATTGTTTGAATACTAGGATAAATACTATAAATTGATATTGGAATGTCTACTTTGTGGTACTCTATGCTCTCTTAATGTTTGTGGCAATTTTAGATATGAGGAAGTCTAGCTAGTTGAATTCCTCATTGAGGTGAATCATGTGATGAATATGTTGATGATAAACTTCATTATGTCCTTTGTGGTTGTCTTATATAACCTCTAGTAATTAATTCTACAAGAATACAAATAGGTACATCTTCAATGTCATTCAGCAAGACTCCTCTTGTTCCTTTGGCATACACTTCTCTAATTTATGGTAGAATAGTTGGGTTCTATTTATAAGGTGTTAATGGCTTCCCGCATGCCACCAATCCCATTTCTCTTGCCATAGCTACATCATTTATATAAATATTAACATTTGGGACCAGATAGATCTTACCCTCATTGTATCACCCCAATAATAATTACATGATGTCATTGAAATTATAAAAAGTAGGAAGTCAGATCAATCTTTTCACATTTATGTTGTGCTAATTATTGTGATTGGAGAGCACTAGGGCCTATGCATCTTATGGTCCTTTCTACCTAAACAAATGTTATTCTATGTGTTTGATGAAATCATATGATTCTAGATCTACAAATTTGGTTTGTTTTAAATTGGCCATGATTCTAATGTCTACCATCTAAGCCATTGTAAGTCCCTTGATTTTATCATGCATGGCCATCATCAGTGTTGGCATTGTGTGTAGTTATGTTCTATGTAGTGTGGAGATTGAGAATACTTTGAATCATAGAAATTTATTCAAACTTTAAGAAATCACTAGGCTAAAACTTGGCAAAGGTTGTAATGTTGACTTATCAATTTTTATCACCTATTTATAGGTTTTAATGTGCCAATTCACCTACCTAATATTTGAATGTATTGAGCTACCATTGGGTCATATGCATGGGAACATTGAATTTCAAGATTGATTTTTCCTGATTTGGCATTTGTTGTCTTGATATGGCACTTATTTGACTCTTGTATGACATTTGATTTGGCATGTCATCATTCCATTCTTCATCCATACCTATCTATTCACTTGGTGATGTTTATGTACACTCTCTTTCTAGGATCTATCTTTATTATCCCACTTGTTTCATCATTAAAATCCATAAAGTAACCATTAACCATTTTTGGATTAAGATCTCATCTCATGTTTTATCTCTCAGACTTAATAGCTATCAACCATCACCCTTTTAATTATGACATGTGTCTCTACCAACCCCTTTATTACTAGATCTACTTATCTATAAAATTGTTCCTTATTCTATTTACAATGACTTTAACCAAAATTTCAAAACACCCTAATAACATAGAATAAAAACTAGCAAACCCAAATGCACACATCAACAAGAATAGAAACCCTAAACTAATATGGTATGCCATAGCACCTCTTTAACTTTACAAATCAAACTTACTGATGGTAGAGCTTCAACCTACATCCATTTTCTTGGATTTGTAGAATAATGACTTATAGATCCTTCAAAATTATAGTCTCAAACTGTAATATTTCATGGATTTTATATGGGCCTTTCCATTAGATATTAAGTTTATCTAGGAATGCATAGAATTGACTATCATACAATAAGACTAGCTATTCTACCTAGAATTCCTTAGTGTGTATATTTTTTTCATGCCACACTTTCTATAAGCTTTGTGTATTTCTTGTGTTTAGACTCTTTTATTACATTATTCCTCCATCTTGTTTATCTCTATGATTTTTTTAATCAATGATTCCTAATCATCCAAACAAATGATATTAGCGATGCATAAGCTAAGGACCATATTTAAAAGTCATGACTATCTCCATTCCATAAGCAAGTTAGAATGGTGTAAATATGATCACGCATTTGTATTGTGCGTGATATGCCCATAAAACTATAAAGAGTCTATCCTCCCAGTCATCTCATTGACCATAAAAATTTTGTAGTGTCTTTCACACCATAATTGGTTGTTGTAGTAACTTCTACCTACTTTGTGAAGTAATCCATTGCAATTATGATGTATTACATATGGATGAATTTATTGGGTAGATTTATTAGGATAAAAAATATATCCCCCACTATTCAAATGGTTTTTTCATAAGCATAGTCTATAATGACATTTCATCCCTATGATTTGGCTTCCCCATGGACTAACATACATCACATTATTGTGTGATTTGGAGTGCATCTTGAAACAAATGGGGCCAACATAACCCACTCTATAGAATCTTCCTCTCAGTAGCATCACATGTGAAATGACCCCCAATTACTCCTTGGTGTGCTTCTTTGAGCAACAATGGTTGTTCATGTTCTAGGACTACTCTATAAAAAACCTCATCCTTACCTAGATGATAAAAAATCCATTTATAATGGTATATGGTAAGGCTCAAGTAATTAACGACTTATTTTCTCATTCTTGATAGTGCAATAAAAAAGTCCCCTACTCCAAAAATTGTGTAATTTATTCTAAATGTTTCAGGATTATAGATGCTCAAAAATGTTGTGTGTTTAGAGATTCATCTTGAATTTCCTCTAGTTATTTACTATTGTGAAATATGCTTAGATGGTTGGGTCCAACATTTTCCCTTCTAGTTTTAACATTTATATAAACTAAATTTATTTTAAAAACATCAACCATGTAGAAATTCTTCTTCTAATCATAGGCTTATTGACCAAATCTTGTAGTGTTTGGTGATCTATAAATAACTCAAATAGTGTCACCAATAAGAAGTATCTAAACTTCTACAGTGAAAACACTATTGCTAAAGCCACCCACTTTATTCTAGTGTAATTATTTTTAAAAATTGATATATTTTTTATTTTAAAGTGGATGACATGGTTCATTCTTCCTCTTAGATGTGCTAAAACTACTCCCACAGTTATCCCTAATGCATCTACATAAACATGGAATGGCTTACTCCAATCTATAAAAACCAATATCGGCATAATCACCAATCTTTGTTTCAAATATATGAACACCCCTTGATAGGATTTTATCCATATGAATTGTGTTCCTTTACACAATAGCTTTTCCAAGGGTGAAAATATAATTGCACACCCTTTTATAAATTTCCTATAATATACATTATGGCCTAAAAAATATCTTACCTCTATTGGACTAGTCAGTGGTGGCATCCCAATAATTATTGTGATCTTAGCCTAGTCCACCATAATTACTTTGATACATACTCATGACCCATCAAAACCTTGAAGGGTGTAAAAAATAAACATTTCTTTAAATTCAAGACAATTTTTAATGCCCTACATCTTTCCAACATTAGTCTAAGTTTGGATAGGTTATTCTTAAATAATGAAAACATTGACTAATCATCCAAATAGGCTTATAATAAGTCATGGATAAAATATATGAATTCAATCACTATGGCTTTGGAGAAAACCATAGATGTATTCTTCAATCTGAAAGGCATTACCTTATAGGCAAATGATCCTCATGTCTTGACTCAATCCTCTTCTATGATTAGTATCTGATGAGAATTATTGAATATATCTATGAATGAAGACTTTGTGTCCTATGATAGTCTAAAGCACTTCATCTTTGAAAGGTATGGGGAAGGGATTGTTCACACAAATGTCATTCAGACTATGATAATATACATAGACTTGAATTTCACTTGTTTTCTTTGGTTTTACTATCTTTTTACTTACCTAATTGGCTTTTTCTATAGGAAATATGATTCTTGCTTCTTGTATGTGATTAATTTCAGCTTTGACCTTTAGCTTCATGTTGGGGTTCAGGTAGTATGGTCTTTTCTTGATTGATCATGCACACTCCTTCAATTAAATGTATAACTCCCATAGGGAAGGATCTACACATTTGAATTTTGTAAAATTTGTATGGAAAACATCTTGATAATATATTAAGAACTACATGACTTCTGAGATACCTATTTGAATCTAGTAATCCCTAATGTGTGCCATTTTTGGAGCATCTTTTGTGCTTATGTTTCTAATATATTACTTCAAAGGTTATTGATACATCTTTTTTTACTCCTTAATAATTTAATATCTTAGTACTCATTGTCCTTCCCTCTCTATTACATTAATGTGTTATATTCTATCCTCTTCAGTTTGTCCTATGATTGGCTCTGCTAACTATTTAACTTCTCTTTCTTGTTCAAATAAGTTTGTGAGATCCATATATTTGATTTTTAAGTTTGATGTTGATTCATTTTATTATTGTATTATATGACATGATTGCATTCAACTATTTCTTTTTCTTTTTCTCCTCTTAGTAGGTTTATAAGGCACCATTCAAGTCACAGGATGCATTCTAATACGATGTAGACTTCATCAAGTTATCGATGTCTTCAATCCTTCCATGACTTTAAATTTTTTCAATTCTTGATGTTGTATTAGGGTGTAACTCTCAAAGATGAATGTTTAGATAAAATCATGTTGAACTTATGTCTAGTGCTTCATTTCCCTATGACACTCTTGGTTTATATACCAAGTAGTTAGAAAACCCCCTAGGGTATACTTAAAATGATGTGCTCAATATTTAAAAGCCACTCCCTCCAAATAATAAAATTCAATGCACCTATATAGATGGAGCTTTATATAATCCCCTTCTTGAAATATAATTAAATCTTGTCTCACCCCCTTTCGTAATTGAAACCATGTAATCATCATTTCATACACTTATTCCCAGTCTAGTTTTTCATCCTGATGCACTGATCACCAGTTCATAGTGATTCCTTTTAGCACATATTTGAGCATGTCAACCCTCTAATAAATGTATATCACATACTACCAAAATTTTAAAATGAATTGGTCAACATCCTCAATTTTAAATTACTGAGACATTTGACACTCAATTACAATTGCCATGCATAGAGGTCTTATTTTATGGTCCCCTTTTGACCAATTCAATAGATGAGTATCTAAATCATCATTGATTAAATATATTGTATCCCAAGGTGGAATACCTTCTAGCATAGGATAGATATATTCCTTCTCTTTGTAACCTATCTAATATATAAAATCTACTTGAGAATGGATGGGAGATCTGACTGATATAGATCGCATGTCAATCTTGTCTAGTTGCAACACATTTGTATGGTTTAACATTGGATTATATGTTGATTGCATAGTATCATATGGTAGTTTTTCACTTCTTATAGTTTAGAGTGAAGTTTTTGAGTTATGGTGTAAAAATTTATGTTTTATACTATCTAGTTCCTATGGTGCACTCTACGCATTAGCTTTAATCTAACTATTCCATGTAGGACAATATGGAGAGTCTAGTTCCTTAGGGATTATGTATGGTTTGACTTATAATTTTTTCATTGGGATTACAATGACCTTTTCATCTTGGTGTGATTTTAGCTGGTCCAGGATCATGTTGATTGTCATCTAGCTATCATAGGCCCATTTATTTCTAGTCATCACACAGTAGTACATACCCATTGTCTTCATATTGATGATTTCAAAATCTCCTCATAAACTAAGGTATATGATTTTGATCTCCATGTCTTCTAAAATTCCAATGGATTCTACTCATCTGTAATCTATAAGGTTGAGTGTGACTGGACTATAGTTTAATGGCATTTTACTAATAGATTCCCATGTCAACTTGGGAATCATATTTATTGTGCTACTGAAGTCAAAGATTGCATTAGGTATTTTTCACCCCACTAACTCTATGTCCATCCTCACATATATGTTCCATAACTTCTTTATCTTTACGTACCACACCATTTTATCCATTATCTACTATCTTTTCTATGCACATTCTAATAGATTATGGATTAAGTTGTAAATGTTTTATGATATGTCTTTATTTCATAGGGTACTCGATATTTTTAGAAAATCTATCATTGCATTCAAAACTCCCTCTTGACACATAATGCACACTATTTATCCATATAGTTATGCATCAATGGTGGAATCATTAGTCTCTATAGTCCCTTGTTGTTGTAAGTTTTCTAGAATCTATGCAACTTCCTTCATTAAACCTTTCTTAATAGTAGGTTTAGGATACTTATCTTTATAAACCTTCTTTATGCCATGGTCCTATGACATTTCAATAGGAGATAGTACCTTCTTTGTATGTTGTCTTCATATTACTGCCTGCATAAAAGTGTCTTCCCACAGCTCCATGTTGATTAAGTTAACATTCCACACTATTTTATTTGCACATTGTTTTTCCAAGACTAGATAATCTTCAGTGTCATTATTATCTAACATATAATAATAAGTGCAATATAATTTCCATTAGGGATTCAATGGATAATTCCTTTACACATGGTTGAATTCTCTATGCATATAACATTGCATAGCTTGTCATTGAGAACCATTTCCCCTTCTTCTCTACACACCTCCTCGATAACCTCCCCTATATCCACCTCTTCCTCTATTATCTTGAGAACCCCAATTATAGGATTATTGTGGTCTGAAGTTTGTAGGGTTCAGTTGGGCATTCGATGGTTGAGTTTACTATACATATTTGTATCTACCATATTGGGTTTATGATGACTATGATTCCCACATAGGCTATTGTGAATGCAAAATTATCAGATTCTAAGAATTCAAATTTTGAACAAGAGGTGTCCAATTTTGTATAGGTTGATTCCAACTAGTCATTTCTATAGGTTAATAAGTTGGTATCTTTGGTACCCAAGGTGTAGTGTTAGGGTTGGTACCTTGTCTATTGTCTTCAAAAATTATATTAGTTTGAGTTGTAGTGATTATTTATTGAGAAATGATTATAGAAACATTTTAGTAATGTCTTGTTTTAGTTATTGAAGGGATTTATAATTCTTTTCATAATGATTATGATATTTTCATAAGTTACAGTAAAATGTATGTGGATTCTTTATGTACCAGTATAGAAGATAACATTAAGACATCACATGTCCCATAGTTATACATGTATCATATAAATCCATTTTTACTCTAAGAAACTCATTTTTGTGGTGTCCTTATATTCCACACTCCATGCACTATAGACCAAATCTTGGCCTTTCTACTACATCTTGTTATTGTTCTAACCTTTTTATAAAAAATTGTAGTATTTTTTTCATCTACGAACTTATAGTTCAATCTTCTCTATAATATTCAATCTATTATACATAAATCATAGATGTCCTTGCCTCCACTTCTATAGGATACTTTATTTATTTAATGGTAAACCTTATTCTTAATCATAGGCCTCCTATGAACTAGGCATCATTATCCTTGTCTTCCAAGATAAATTTAAATTTGTTCATTACATAAAAAAATATACAATCGTAATCATTAACAATCTCTTTTTCTCCTTGATAAATTTATTTGAGGTCTTGGGTAGTCTAGTTGGAAATTCTCTTTATTTTGAACTCTACAATAAGCCAATTCTTCACATCCTGTAGACTTATTAAGTTCATGTCTTTTCAAAACATAAATTCTAAGGCTCATCCTAATAAATCACCAATCAATTCACATTTATTTACTACCTCATCAGTGACTCCTTTAGCTTTCTACTTCATATCACAAGTTAGTAGGTATTATTCAAGGTCTACATACCCATCATATTATGTGATATGAATAAAGGCAACCAACTGCAATGCCATATTGGTATTCATCACAATTGTGAAACTTTGTAGTTAGATCAGTAGTGTTTGTAAAATAATAGGAATCACTAGTGTTACCAATGTTAATTTAGGAGGGGACTTTGGTATCTATTGTATCTAATTTGTATTTGATGATGAATAAGTATTTGAATTATTCCCTTCTTATTTTTCTTCAAAAATTTATATTTGAGTAATCCACTCATTTAGTTATTGAAAAACATGTGGATCGATCTAAGTCAATGCTAAGGATTTTATGCCTCTCTTTTGTTCTCTCATGAACCCTTGCACTACCTGATTATATTTTTTCTCTAATTTTTTCCTTTTTTTGTTATGGACTTATTCAATCATTGGTATCTTCCATACTTCATCTTCCAAACCTTCTACAAAACTCTTACTATGTTGGAAAAAATTAGGCTACGGGGATGACCATTTATAGGGTGGATAATTATTACCTCTATCCTTGTCATTTTAGGAGCTTGAACCTATGCTTCATTTACTATGAATTTCTCTCTACTCCTTAAGCAATGGATTTGGTTCCTTAATATGGAATACTCTTATGTAAATATGTGATGTAGGACTACTAATAACTTATTCTACCTCTATACTACCAAATTGATCATCTCTTGTTTCCTTACTACTTTTCTTCTCTCCTCTACTAATCTATATCCCACTTTCCTCACTTCTTCCGTCATCTCACTTTGCTTCTCTTTCTTCATCTTTAGTCTTTTATCCTACTTTACTACTTCATTTACTCCTAATCACAAGTACATAAGTATTCCTCAAGAGATTCCATATCTACTATTATCATAATTCTCATTCTAATTCTAGGATATTTTTTCATTCTATCTCCTATTGAGCCTCCATCCTCACCTCATATTCAATCTCTCTCTACATTTTATTTCACCATTCACCCATATGTCACACACATCCCCACAATGCTCGAAGTGACTACTCCATTTTAAAGGGATCAAGTACCATTATTATTTCCATAGCCAACATCTTAACTAACATAGGGAATTTATGCAAAAATTTCCCTCTATCTATTGCACAAATAAATCCCATGCCATTTCAAATGTTACATAGCCTTGTACTACAAACTCTATAATATATTTGTCAATGGTTATGGCTAACCAATGATCTATCACATGAGTCCAACTATTGTCTAATTTTTTGAAACCATTATATTTTTTCCATAATCCATACAAATTCAAGGTTGATCTATATCTAAATCAATGATATTATTGATGAGCCAACTAATTATCCAATAATCTAGGTAGTTTGCAATAGAAGATTTCATATATTTCACTGTAAATATGTTCTTATACAATATGTCATTCATAACACCTAACTTTTTGTACTTATTTTTTTGTGACCTCTATGATTTTAAGGACTAACCAATGTTACACATATCTTTGTCTAGGTAACCACCATATCATGCCTATAAACAATGAGTTCCATGATCACTATACCATTATTACAAGAGGTTCCTAAGATTCCTCAGAACATGATAATTATGGGAATAACTCAAAACTTCATAGAAAGGAGAGAGAATAATGATTATCATAAAAAAAATATATCTAATAAGGCTTGCACAAAGACTCAAACATATGTAATTTACCAATTATAACTAATACTAGTTAAAACATATCTTTGATTTCCAATAAAACTATAATATAAAAGATATTGAAGGTGCAACTCTTCATAGAAAATAAATACTCATAAATATTTATATTAATCTATTTATGAGCTTGTGCTCAGATACAACTTATCCATTTCTTACTTATGCTTCATACATTTTAATAAAACCTTGATTATAAACATATTCTAGAACAAGTCTTACACGACAAGTACAATAATCTCTATACAATATTAACAACAAGAAATACTATGATCTAGAACATGCTTGGTAAAAAAAACCTCTTTTCCATACAATAGAGTTTAGTTTTTAGTATCTTCACAAAAAAATTTAACCTTTAAGTGCTTTCTCTCATAACCCACTCTCATCACATCATCCAAGTTATTACATGACGTATCTAATATGAATCCAGGAATAGCCTAACAAGAAATAAACTAAAACCAACTATAACCTATCTGACATGTAACCTATACTCTACATGTTTTGATTCTCATACAATCTCCCACTAACAATTTATTTGGATCACTCCATGTCATTACATCCCAGTCATTCAAATATTCATGCATTTGAAAAAATACTTTCAACACAATATTATAATTATAGATCTATGACCTATTCACATGGTTCCACTTGTCATAATCACATGGATTCATAATATGTAGCTTAAGTCAAACCCCTACATTCATGCCACATGTCACATTATCACAACATCATAAAGGTTATAATCAAAAAGATAAAAGCATGGTGAAATAAGTTTGTATAGCCTCATTGGTTTACAATTCTATATGGGACTGGCCCTTATTTATATCATGTGTTCCCATAGAAGTAGATGACATAGCATTCAAATGTTTAAAAGGAAGTCATGACTACATGAAATAACACCATGTAGAACAAATTCAAATAAAGGAAGACAAGAAAACATCTAGGTGTAAATTTCATGGGCACATAATGGAAGTGCTTCAGCCCAATAGGTAGACACATCATAGAATTTCCATTGAAAGGACTAGACATGTCATATCTTATCTTAAATCAAAAGGAAGACCTCTATTTAGGTTAAATCTCCCCCCCCCCCAAAAAAGAAAAAAAAAAAATTCAATTAAAATGCATTGAACTAATAGGAAAGGCTATATGATGTTATTACACTACATAAACTAAGATAATTTTCAAAGTACTTATGATGTTGAGAAGTAATTGCATAGTCAAAACATTCAAGTGACCTACTGAATTTATAGAGCTCCTAATCCTCAAATTATGATAAATTAGTAAGCTAATTTCATAGTGAGCATATAAGTTCAAAAAAACTAGGCAAATTCCTAAGTGTTTACATACATTATAATCATACTTAAAAATATAGGACATAGTGAAGTATCTATGTTCATTTGGCATACACCAAATATTCATAAACAATGTTTGATTTTGAGGCTCTAGGAATAAAGGTTCCACACTATAATGCCAATTTTTAGAAAATTGAGCATCATAAGGACATAAATGAGATTGAAAAACTTCCCATTGAGGCTAGGAAATGCATTGTTGACATCACAACTCTCAAATCAGTTGGGTTGCATCAATCTTTAGCAAAACTAAATGTATATTCTTATGTGTATATATTTTATAATGTATTTTATGCCACTAGATGTACAATTGATGCTATAGAAACATTAAATAAAAATATTACAATATATTTCATTTTTGGAGTTGCTTACAAAAACTATTACCAATTACCCACACTAGAAACTATATACAACCAGAATGTTTCTTCCAAATGGATGAAGGCAAATGACATCAAAGAAACCTTAGGGGACTAGTTTTACGGTTATAAAAACTTCATATGCAAACAAAACATAAGCTCAATTCCCATTCAAAAATCTAGGCAAGGAGTTAGGTTAGGAATGACCTTAATGAATAGAGTATTCAAATCAATAGACATAACCCATGTAGATGAAAAGTGGGTACTCTTGATTTCTATGATCATTAACAAAAAAATGCCCTACCCTAGGGGAAATTAATTTCTATAATTTAGCCTATCAATTTCATAGGGTGAATCTCTATATGTTGTCCTATGTCATTGATGTTTTCTGTATACCATTAACTATCTAAGTGTTGAGGCATGAACTTTTGATTATAGAGTCTCAATTCATAAGACCTTTTCTATGTTATATATTCATAGGTATAGACAAAACATCATAATGATTAGATAGTAGTTTTATCCACCTATCTATGCATATATCAACAATATGCCTATGCCTATATTATCTAAGGAAATAAGGAGGACATTGTTAAAATTTGGTGCTTATTGTTATTACCTAGACTACACAATTATAAAAGTGGAGGGTATAATGGAGGCTCCACTAACATTAACAAGGTATGTCCCTAACAAGGTATCAAAATAAGAAATCATCCATAAAATTGTGAATGGAGGGGATGGCATATGTAAAAATTCCAAGAAAGGTATGATACATCTATTTCATCTTCAAGAGGAAAGGGAAAGTTGTAAGGTTTGGTCATATTTGACCAAAGTAACAGCTCATAGGTATTATTTTGCATTGATAGCTAATGAATTTAGACTTTAGGATCCTCATGGTAAAATGGAATGCCATCTAATTGGACTAAAGGTAAAGGTTAAAATTTTATACCATCATGATCCTCACACATTAGACCACATATTCATTAATCCTTAGGATGAATAGGAAGTCATAGGAAGGATGCATATGACTAGGGTGTCTGTGGAGATTGCTTGATGGTTCAATATAGTGGAATAGATGAGAATTAAAAGACTTGTGAACCAAAATAAGAATATGTTCCATCTACATATGATAAATCAAGAAGGTGAGTATTGCAAGGACTTCTACTAACATAATATTCTCTAACAACAACTCCTCCTTATTTAATTCTTTCACCTCCAAATTTTCATATAATTCCATTTATTGATGCATTGGCCCGCTATTTCATTGAGACAAGTACAAATCACTCAATTAGATCCACCTAGTCCTCAAAGTCTTATTTCTAATATTCCTTCTCCTTCAATGCCCAAATTATAGGATGCACCCATTCTTCCTCCTTTCCCAATGTAACCAAAACCCATTGTTGAAACTTTCCCTCCAAAATAAAGCCAATGAAAATTATTTTAGTTAAATTTACTTGAAATTATCCTTTGGTCCCAAAGTTATCTACTTCAGGCATTGGGATAGCTTTGCCCCAATCATCTTCATAATATCCCATATCATTTTGTTTGAATTATCCTATTTCTATATAGTATTATTTGGTTGTCTTCTGCTATTTCCACTATTTATTCAATTATTAATGCAACATGGGCATCAAATAGACAAGTCCCTCTTCTTGAACCAGTGCATGTTGAGGACCCCTTTATTATCACTTCATATTCATAAGTCACATTCATGTTATGGCTTCCAAACATCATTAGCAAGGTAATTTCAGAGCCCAAATACATTAATAAGAAAAAGAGGAAAATAAATTTTATAGGTGTGGTCACCCATATTTTTTTGTCCACTTTGCCATTCACTTTTTCTCCATCTGTTCCACCTTTCACCTCTTTCCCCCATGCTTTCACCATCCCAACTTCCTTATTCACACCACCTAGACCATATCCTATAGCAAAGGTCACTTCATAGCCATCTACCATAGATTTTATCCTAGATGACCCTTCCATCCACATGCCTACAAAATTATTGACCTCACCTCCAAATCCTCCACCTATTATTGTTACTACCTTTTCTCCCCTATAGGATGAAAATCATGGATTCAATAAATGTAATTAGAAAAGATGTAGATGGTAGGCATGTTTATTGTGGACAAGTATAAGATTTTGATGAGGTTTAATTAATACATAGGGTTGATGAAGAGAGTAACAAGAACAAAAGTAAAATAGGGCTCTAATACAACCATATTTGACACTAAAGAGGAAATTTTCACCCTAACCAAGAAAATAAAAACCATGCTAGGATGAGTTTGGAGAGGATATTGAGTAAGTAATTAAGGCTACAAGAGAAATGAATAGGAGTGTTATCTAAGGAATGGAATAGAGAAAGTAGAGAATTCAAAATTAGATAAACTCTTTAGTCCTAAACAATGTCTATGATTTGTATCTTTTATTACTTGACATTTTTGAAACAAAGGGAAAAAACACTCCCTTGGGCCATAAGGTACAATATTATCTAAAAAATAGCACAAGTTGATATCATATTGGCCACATTAATCAAATCATTAAAATAGTACTTATGTCCTCATATTGAGATAATGTCTCTAGTAGACATTAACATGGTCCACACATGGTCATTGAACATGAAGACATATTTCCAAGAGTGGTAAGTAGATATGTAAGTGATGCTTTGAACCATCGATAAACTAGTGGATAAAATTTTGGGACTATTGAAAGAGGCTGACAAACATATATTTTTTCTACCCAATGTAAAAGTGGTCCCATGTGAACACTTCAGTTCCCAAATGTTTCCTTTTATGACATGTTGCAAAGATAAGATCACTTATGGTAATCAATATAGTAGTAAATAAGTGATTGCATTGGTTTTGTATGCTAAGGAGAATATTGAAAGGTCCATGAAAATTAAATAAAACCTACGTGACCCCATTTTGAGTCATAACTTGATAAATAATTCCAAAGTAATTTTATAACATCCAATTTTGGATATAGATCTTCTAGATAATAAATTCACTGAAGTAGCACTATTACTTTAAATTCAACAAACATACCCAATTACAATAGTTGGATCAAGTATCTCTTCATCTCCAGTTGCCTCTTCAACTTTGGCTACTTCCTTTGCTCAAGTTATCTCATAGACTTTTAGTCAACCTTGAGAATTTTATAGATATTTTAGATATGCATGGAACTAAATTTAGTTCCAATATTTTTAAAATTTGTAAGAAAATTTCACCTTGACATTATGAACTACATCATTGGTTCCTCTTTCTACTTTGTATTTTGATCTCTTTGAATAAGAGAATAATCATGTATATCAATTGGTGATACACGGTAGATAAAATTAAAATTGTTTGGTTTGGTTTTTACCTTTGATTTTTGATAATGTACCTGCTATTATGGGGCCCACATTATTTACTGGTTGGGGCCCATCAACCAATTAGGGTCCTCTTTTTGTAAGGAGGGGAACCCTACCACCTATATTCCTTATGATATGGAAGAATTTTTTCATATAAACCATTCTCAAGTCCTTTCCATAATGCATGTGGGACTAAATTCCATGGAGTTGGCAAAGCTTAGTGCTCAATACAAGTGGAGAAAATTCAAGCCACCACATGGCATTCCAGGAAGCCTCCATGCCTACAAACAACCTCCAAGTCAACATCAATGTGGCATATACACCAATTAACAACCCAAGGATATGCCTCAAATACTAAGTTATAAGCATTGTTGGTCCTTATGACCACTTCTCAAGGTAATAAACCTCTATTTAAATCCATTTTATTATCCATTACCAATGCATGTGGGAGAAAGAGATGCTCTTAAGACCATGTAATACGACATGGATTTTTTTTTAAATCTTTTTTTTGTTATATTTCCCATTAATGTGAAATAAATCAACTACCAAATGTGTTAAGGCTTATCAAAAGCCTTAACAAAAGATAAGGTGGGGAAGTGGGGCTCAACCCCAGCACCCCACGTGACCCATTTTGGGTCTTTTCCAACTATGAAACATAATTTTTGGCAACTAAAATAAAGGATTTTATATTTATCCTTTCAAACTTGATATAATATGCCCAAAATAAAGGAGATGAAGGAATTTTAAGTGGTATTTGAATCCTGATAAGCTTGGTAAAAAGATGAAGCTTTGACCAATGAACCAAAGACCTCTAAAATATTCTAAAATGAGGAATATTGCATTTAAAAAGAAATATTTTACCTTTGTAAAAGGAAAACAAAGCAAGTATATGTATTTTATTATATAAAAATTAAATCAAAGGCCAAGAATTCATTGTTGAGACCTCCTAGAGATAGTACAAATTACATTTGAAGCCCATTATTAAGAAAAAAACCCTTATTCAGAGAGATGGACCCTCATTGGGAGAAAAATGGTGTAAGAAAATGTATTTTACATCATTTTAATCAATCAGTTCATGTTTTGGGTCAACCCAAAGATGTAGTCTAAGTTGGATGAACTCCATTATCAATTTTTTGGATATTTTTCTCTATTCTTTTAGTTTATTTAATGTTATTTTTTTAATATTGAATTATAATTAAATAAGCCAATTTTTACGTATTTATGGGAAATTGAGATAAATAAATTTTAATATTTGAACTGGTGATTTAGTGAGGGTTTTGCATTAATTACCCATTTTCAGATCAAGTTTTGTATCAGAGTGGTTTTACAAAGGGTTTGTTAACACTTTTTGTTTGTGTTAGATTCTTTCATTTTTTCAATTTATAGTTTGGAAGTACAATTTTCTTGGTTGAAAAAGTACAACCATGGGAAAAGATATGAAAAGAGAAAGTCTTTAGGAGATTGAAAGCATAAACTGATAGATTTAGGAGGAAAACTTTGAATTAAGATAAAGATTCCATCCCTTGGAGGATAAGATATAAGATTTGCAAGATCAATTGATGTTGCAAGGAGAATTTCTCATGAGAATCATTTAGGAGCTGAAACTTGAGTTACAATCCATGGAAGAGATTTTGGAAAAGTTCTAAAATGGTGAAGAATTTAAGGATAAATAATATTCTACCATGAAAATAAGAACATTTTTCTACCCCAAATTCATAAACCATGACTGATTTATGCATATTAAGTAATTCACCATGTTATCTTTCTTCCCATCAAGATGTAGATGCTTCTTTTGGAAAATTTGAGAATTATACTTAGGGCATTGGCTCCAATTTGCTAAATAAGATGGGTTTTTATGGAAAATACCTTGGCATCCATGGCCAAGGAATTATTAATCCCATACATGTTGAGGAAATACCTCATTATGTAGGTTTGGGATATGTTGGTGGAAAAGGAGAAGTTGGAAAATGCTCTAGGATATTTGAAGCAAGAAAATATTCTAAGAGAAAAGAGCCCAAGGCACCAGCTCTATAAAAACAAGCCATATAAGGATATGGCACACTATCACTCCATGATGATGAGAGTGATTTCATGATATAATTAAGAAAGGGAAAGAATTTTAATCATGGGAAAAGTATCTAGAAAGAATGCAAAGCATATCCAAAGATAGAGGAACTTCTAAAAGGAAGAGGTAACATATTTCCACCTCATCAAGCTTGCACAAAGGACAATATTAAAAGGTATGGTAAGTATAAGTATTCAAATTTTTACTTTAATTATGATAAGAATGGCCCTATAACATAAAGAATTAGTTATGCATATCCATGTTTTTTTGGAATGAATAACCATTTTATGCCCATGTGTTGGAAGATAAATTTCATCCAAAGGAAATCCATGTCCTTCAAGAGGAAGGAGACATGTTGTAAAGACCACTCTCAAAGTCAAAATGTAGAGAAGGGAAATAAGGGCTTATTGTCCATGAAAATGGGAAATAATTATTACTCTCATTGTAATATGAGTGGCCATTGGGTTGACAAGTGTTGGAATCTTCATTCATAACTTCATCTAAATACCTTTAATAAGGAAGTTGTGTAAGCACCTACAAGCAAGGAGGTAGCACATGAAATATTTTTTCAAGAACCAATAGCCCAAAAGGCATCCCATGAATAATACCACATATCCATAGAGGATCCCATAAAGAGGGAGAAAACCAAATAAGAACATATACCCAATCGGATCATTAAGAGATTATTTAGTTTCATGGATAACATATTTACATATCTGAGTTGAGTTTAACATGCTTATGTAGCACCTCCAAATAACTTATTAGATTTACATTATTGAATAAGTATGAAGGAAACTAATTCCATGCATATGAGCAAGTGTGGAGGTAGACCACTCCTTGAGGTTGAATATGGAAAAGCCAACCAAGTTGAGAAGCACATTATGAGTAGCCTATTATAAGAGGTGTAATTTTCTATTTTTTATTCTCATGTTCATGTTTATATTCATGTTAACATGCTTTTATTATTACTTGCTGTAGAATTTGGTGAAATGGGTGAAGATGCACTCCACTAAGAGAGAAATCTAAACAAAATTTATCCAAGTTAGATAGTAGTTAAGAGATATGTTTATAGGCTGAAGTGTTCTTCCAAGAGGAAGAGGAAGTGGCATGAAATCAACATGAGAAGTGATTCCATGGTGAGTAGAACTCAATAAGAGCACTATTATTTTACGAATGTATGTTTTCATCCATTTTATTTCATTTAAATATGTTCTTTCAATGTATGTTCAATTGTTTATATGCACATTTTATAAGTACCTAAAACTGAGAAATGTTGTAAATGAAATTGTGTTTACAATACATGTATGTTTTGTTTGATTGTAAGACCCAAAGAAGGGAAAATTTTACAAGTGGTGACTTATTATAACACCACTTATTCATTATGCAATGTAATTTTCTTCCCTTTTTGATAATGTTAAGATCAAGGAGAATGCAAAAAATCATCTCCTAATGGGAGAGATTCACTCTATCCTACAAGCAATGTAGTGGCTAAGAGAATATGCCAATAATAAGGCCAAGACAACAAGAATACAAGAAGTTTATTTGGTATATATCAAAGGAATCATGAACTCTCTTAACTTGGGTTTACAAGTTTTAGTTTGGGTGTATAGTCTCCAAGAGAGAGAAACCTCCATACATGTAGATATTCCATGGTAAACTATAAACTAAATATGCCTCCTATAATCATGGATCAAAGTGAGAATGTTCAATTTCCTTATATTGATGTTTTTGATCCTAAATTACTTGATGAGTTTCATGAAGAGTTTGTTCTTGATAGAATAGAGAGGACTTCGTGAGGGGTACCTTCATGTGAGTCAAAAATGAATACATCCAAGTAAATAATGATGCATAGAAACCAAAAAGTGAGGGAGATGTATCTTCACTTATTTTCTAAATGAAATAGACCTTTGGTGGTCCAAAATATTTTTAGTGGGGAGAATTGATCCATAAGTATATCCATATTTGACACATTTATATGGTCTTAAAATCTACTTAAACTACCTTCACATTGAAGAGGTCATTGAGAGATTTATAACGTAATTTAAACAAAGTCATTTTGACACTATATGCAAAAGTTATGGCCTGATAAAGGTAAAATAAAATAGGGAAAAAAATACACATAGTATTGAGTCAACAGTTGACTATCCCTATATGTATTTGACATCTGAACCAATCACAGCCTAACATGTGGACTAATTAGATGGTGGCATGTGGTTGGAAGAGAATGTAAATAGCTTGGTTTAGTTTTCACCTCTAGTCTTTGGTAACATACCTGCTAGTGTGGGGGTCACACTATTTTCTAGTTTGTGTGCCCTCAACTAGTTGGGGTATTCTTTTTTAAAAGAGGGAAACCCTGCCACTTATCAACCCTATGTTATGGAAGAATTTTTGCATACAAACCATTCTCAAGGCCTTACCATAATGCATGTGGGACTAAATCACATGGAGTTGGAAAAGCTTAGCACTCAATACAAGTGGAGATAATTCAAGACACAACATGAAATTCTATAAAGCCTCCATGCCTACTCATATCCTCCAAGTCAACATCAACATGGAACTCAAATTTAGCATACATGCTAATCAAGCACCCAAGGATATACCTCAAAGACCGAGTCATAAGAATTGATGGTCCTCATGACCACTTATCAAGGTAACAAACCTCTATTTAAATCCATCTTTTTGTCCATTCCAAATGCATGTGGGACAAAGAAATAATCTTAAGACAATGTAACAAGGTATGCAGTATTATTTTTTAATCTTATGTTTGTTATATTTCCCATCAATGTGGGATAAAATAACTATAAAATGGGCTAAGGCTTATCAAAATCCTTAAAAAAATATAAGGCATGGAAGTGGGGCTCGATCCCATCACCCTACTTAACCCATTTTGGGTTTTTTACAACTATACTATGCCATATTTGTCAACTAAAAGAAAGAATTTTATATATATATCATTTGAAACTTGATCTAATATACTAAAAACAAGGAGATGAAGGCATTTTAAGTGGGATTTGAACCCTAATAATCTTGGTAAAATATTAAGCTTTGAATAAAAAAACAAATGCCTATAAAACATTATAAAAGGAGGAATATTGCATTTAAAATGTAATTTTTCCCCTTTGTAGTCTATCTATTTTTTTGTAGGAGAAGAAATCGAAGGCCAAGATTCAATTATTGAGACCTCCAAGAGACAATATAAAGTATGTTTGAATCCCTTTATTGGGAGAAAAATCCTTTATTTGGAGAGATATCCCCTCATTGGGATAAAATTGATGTAATTAAGTGTATTTTTCATCATTGTCATTGATCATTTTGTGTTTTGAGTGGACTCGAAGACGTAGTCTAAGTTGGATGAACTTATCAATTTCTTGGGTATTATTCGCTATTCTTTCAATTTTTGATTTAATATTGAATTATAATTAAATAATCTAATTTTTATGTATTTATAAGAAATTAAGATAAATCAAGTTTAGTATTTGAATTGGTGATTTAGTGAGTGTTTCGCATTAACTACCCATTTTTGGATCACACATGGTTTTTCACCTCTTTTTTACTCAATAATTAAACATGTAACTCATGCCCTAGAGTGGTAGTCACATATCCTAAAATGATAGGAAAGAATCCCATCAATCCTTTAGGGTGAGTTTTACTCACATCAACAAGAATTAAATTGGAACTAAAAGGGCCCACCAGAAGCACTAATCATAAAATCAAACAATCTAGATATATCTCAAAGACTCACTTGATCCCATGTGAATCAAGCTTGAGGTTGCTTCAACCATTAGATACCCATAGAAGACCTATATATGATAAAGGGAGACCTAAATATTTAATAACCCAACTAATTTCCCCATAGAACTTTAATTTTCATTAGTATATACCTATATCTTGATTGACATGAATTACTATAAATGTTCCTCAATAATTTCATGAATTACCTAGGAATATAGAAATATGTCTCCCTATATTCACACCCAAGGGAGGATGAACTACCAAGGAACATATAACATCTTTTGAATCCAACCTAAAATTGTTTAATGTCCAACATCAAAATGTATTATGTAGGCTCTTTCCCTTCACATTTCAAGAGTCTGCATATGACTAGTTCTTAAACTTGCATGAAGATTATATTACTAGATGTGTCACCTTTAAATATACATTTTTATTCCTATTTAGACAAGTTACTGACCCCAGTATCTTGTACAAACACATTTCCATCATGAAAAGGAAAGATAATAAACCTATCCAACCTTTCAATACATGGTTCTATAAAATGTGCAGTGTAGTTACAACCTTATATAGATCTAATACTCCATTAGCATTGAAAATGTATAAGAATGCCTTGGACCCCATGATAATAGTGTTTATCCATAGAGATCTTATTACGACAAACATGACATTAGCTTATGCAACCACCATTAATATACAAAGATAATTAAACCATTAAGGTCATCTATTACCTTCAATACCTAATGTCAACCCAAACATATCAATGCTAAATTTTATTCCACATATGAAGAAAAATAACCCTTTGCTTGGTTCTTCCCTAATCACTCATGTATTACCCTTAATTCATGCTAATATGAATAAAATATTAGATTTTCAATGTGAAACATTCACTCAAAATATAAATGCAAGTCAAAATCAAGTTTTGGCCCCTACCACCAATTACAAAAAAAATCCAACACAATAATATACAAAGGGAGAATTGGATGTAATACAATGTATGGTTCGAAAACTCAAAAATTACGTCCTTGGTATGCAAAAGTAAATACAAAACACTAATGGGGAAAAAATAATAGAAAATTTTCACACCAAAGGTATAATAGGTCATTTAATCAACCAAATAATAATGTAAAGCCTTCACTTAATAGACTCATTGAAATCATTACCTATTAATTAGTTTCACCAAACTAGTGTAGGGTACATTATACTTCTTAAAATGATGAGATCATTTGCATTGAATGTTTTTATGCATTGGAAATTTTTTTAGAATTAAATTGAGGAATATAAGGTTTTCCCTAAACATATAAATAATTTGGTTGCATCTAACCCTTCAAGTTCATCCAAAGATCCTAGTGAAAATATGGTATTGGAAACTTTTAGCTTCCCCAGTCAGAAAGATAATGAACTTGAATAATATGTTGATGAGGTACACACCTTTTCATATTATCAATCAATTGATTATGTACTTATGATTAGGCGAAAATGACCCCTAACAACATATAATCCACCAAATCATGGTGCAATACCTCCATATCCAACAACAAACAATGATCCTCCACCATCTAGAGGTAATGATGAGTGATCAATCATTAATGCTTAGTATAGTCTTAGTAAGTGTGGCTATAATATAGTGGAGGATATGAAAAGGATCAAATCATGCATAACCCTACATGAATTATCTTAAATCATCAAAAAATAATATTTTCTCTTGAATCCCTCATAGATAAACTAGTCCTAAACAAACATAAAACAACACAAATGAATGTGACTATTCATAAGGTAAAAACTGATGTACCCCCATTCCTTCTCATAATAACAATGTTTATTAAGAAATTGTTGGCCAAAATTTGCCTACATACAATTCTTTTGCCAATATGTCTTGATCACCTCTATCTACAGTCATGGTTTGAGGATCAAGTTAAGGAGTTACTTTCTTCAAGGTTTTTGGCTCATTTTGTCTTTTCTCAATAGTGAAATTATATAGAAAACCAATAAATGAATTGGTTTTCATAGATAGGATATGATCTAAGTTCATAATTAGTGACCTTCAAAGGTTTAAGTTCATTCATGATCCACCTGGTTCATTTGAGTAAAAGAATTCACAATTTTGAGACAAGTATATGCCTTAAAAATGATATAGCAGTGTGGGACATGCTTGGGGACGTCAAATTAAAGTCATGGGAAAGAGTTGTTTGGATTCAAAAATATTAAAATGGGTTGAATTTGAATGAAAGGATACCAAATGGTATGATCTTGGAAGCTTAGAGCAAATAGCAATGGCATGTAAGCAATCTCATGAAGTCAGTAGGTCAAAAGATCTTATATCAAGATCGATGGTGCAAATTCTTATGTACAAACCCCAATCAATGATCTTCATTCAAGGATCAAGATAAATAAATAAATTTGGATCAACAACATGCATTCAATCATACAATATAAGATCAAAATGAACTTAAGTTCAAAATTTTAATGGCTCTTGAGGATGAATGTGACAGTGCCAAGTGTCTCAATCATGGTGATTTTTTGAGAAGATCAACAACTTACATTCAATCATATTATTCAAATGGAGATCAATAGTCTATATTTGATCCATCAATTCAAATATTGATAGAGCATGTTAAACCATATAGAATAAAATCAATGGTAAACATGAAGTCAAAAGGTTAATGAGCTTAAATTGTGCACGAGGCTGGCACATGGTGTAATCATGTTTGATCACATGAACTAACAGTCAGGCCCATAAGAATCATGTAGGGTTGCCAAGTGTCAAAATATCATTTGAGTCAAGATTAAAGGCATGTGAGGCTTCTAAGAGACACAATCTAGAAAGTAGATCATAGATAAAAAGCCCACATTGAAGGTCAAATCTAGGAGACTCCCAAGGAGATTGATGGAGAAAATTCAATCAAAGTTCTAGGGGGAATGGGATCGAGACATGTATCCAAGGTGATGATATTTAGGTTTTAAAATGAAATAAGTAGCCTGAAGAGATGCCACATAGGGGACATATCAAGGAAAAGGATTTCTCTACCCAGGTAGGCAAATTAATAAAGTTAATATCTAAATGCAATCTGGGTTACCGGAGCAAACTCTGCAAGTTAAGGACACCATTAAAGCTTAGTTGAACCTCTCAAAATCTCTCAGATATATGTTTTATGTCTTGATCATGATTAGGAGACTAGGTAGCCTATGTATCTTCATCAAGTTATGATTATATGAAAACCAATAAAGGGATTGGTTTTCATATATAGTAGACCTATATTTAAGGTTTGAAGTAGGGGTAGAGTTGTGATTATGAAAGGAGTGTCTTATCTTTCGACATAGTCATACCATATATTTTTAAGAAGTACATGGAGCCACTTAAAATAGACATTGTCATGGCTTAGTCAGGTCCATAAATATGAATATTTTATCTTTATAATGAAGGCAAGTGGATGATGGCATAGAAATCCAAGGGAGAGATTTGTTGGGTGGAGAGTACAGGTGGAGAATTCAATGAATTTATAAAAGTCTTTGAAGACTTTCTCATTTTAATTGATCATGACTCAGCACCTTCAACAAATTCTTGTCTTCTATTATGTTTCTAAACCAATCAGGGGGCTTAAGGATCATTTAGAGCTAATGAATGGTTAATTGGGAGGCAAGATTAATGATAATTGATCAAAAAGTGGTTGGTACTCCATTGAAGTGATTAGACCTCATTTATTGAATTTTGTCTATTTTCTCCTTCTCTTTCTCTTTCCCTTTTCTCTATATCTTCCATTTCTTCTCCCTTGGAAAAAGGACTCACTTTTGAGAAGACACTCACTCTCATTTTAGAGTATCAAGAGACTCTCATTTGATAAGGCAAGGCCCTATCAAAAAATTTATGAAAGACATCTTCAATTAATAAAGACTTTCTTTACCTATCTCTTGCCACTGAATTGTGTTTAGCAAGCTTGTGCATGATGGCATTGTGAAGGAGTTTCTTTCATGTCCATTATCCTTCTTTCTTACCTATTTTTAGGTGCTTTCAAGTTTTTTTTAGGTATAAACTTGTGTTCTTTATACCATTAATGTATGCTTGGTGTGAATCTTAGAATTCCTCTTTACTTCATTCATTGCTTATGAGCCTAGTTTATGAAACACTTATGCAATCAACTAGTCTATGAGGTTGTGTGAGATAGTATTGCCTTATGCTTCATTAGTGTTTATTTCATGCTTATGTGAGTTCTTTTTTAGTTTGGTGCATCACCCTTTTATCTCTCTTAGTAACCCTTTACCCCCTCTCTATCCCTTTCCCAGTAAAAGCATTAATTTAGGTGATCCATCAAAAGGAAGTCAGCCTTCTCCATAGGTTCAACCCCACTATAAGATACCCACAGCCTAGGGTTGTTCCCATTTTGTGGCTTAGTTGGGGGTAACATAAATAACCCCCTCTAAGGGTGAAAATTAATAACATAACATTTTATGGCACACTCGGTGGGACTACGTTATTCATTGAGTGAAGAGTTTTGGTATTTTCTTCATCCAATCAGCCTTTATAGGCATGTGTGCAAACATCAATGGTGACTCTAAGTATTTATGATTTATTTTAAGTATACCAAGTGCTTGATCATAATTATTTGGTATGTATCATTACTCATTTGATCAAAATGCATGTTCTTTCATTCCTTATCCTTCATATCAGATTATAAATGTTTATGGTTTTACCCCAAGTGGCTCTCAAGATTTAGTGTATCAGCCTTGTTAGAGTTTATCTATCTCTAGTAAACCAAAAATGAGTCATAGGGAGATAAATATTGATCTCGAAAAATAATTAAGAGAGATTAATAGGGTAGAAGAGTGTTATAGGTAGTAATAAAATCTTAAACACCAACATTCTATTCAGGAGAAAGAGCTCAGGTTTTAGGAACAACATTTGGATATGCAAGACCAAGGAAAAAAAGAAAATGATTATTAGTTGTTATTAAGAATGAGAGTAGCCCATCCTAGACCTCAATCACCCTCTCGTACCCCTATGTCCATTCCTACTCAAGATCATGAAATCCCATCATGGATATTCTCATATGATAATGACCCTTATTGTGTCATACCCTCTCTTGTGAAACCAACCCCTCCTACACCCATTTATGAAGAGGAGAAGATGGTTGCATCTTATACATTCCCCTCATGGAAATTAGTTTAGAAAGGCATTGAGAAGAAAGAAGAGGTGATATTTAAGGTAGTCCAAGAAGTAGCCTTGGAAGAGGAGGAGTTAGTTGTGAAAAAAGTGAATAAAACAACCATAGCTCATCTTAATGATCTTGCCCTACAACATTTTTTAGACTCTCTCTCTCCCCCCTCAATAACCACCTAAAAGAGACTTCAAAGTCCCTAGTTTTAAGGATACTCTCCTAAGTTGCAAGCAAGGTGAAATTTTTCACCCTCCCACCATCTCCCTCTCAGAGAAAGAGCTTGTTTTACAAAGGATAGCAGAGGATCTTGTAGTCATAGGTGATCTTGAACAAGACAATACAAGTGTCTATAAAGAAGAAATCTTGATAGGTATCCCACTTTATTCAGATAAGGTAAATTAGACCTTGAGCAAGACAAATGTGATGTTTTGGATATTGGATGGTCAAATCAACCCTCATTTGTAGTTGAAAAACAAGATGAAATATTGAGTGAGGTTGATGAAGGAGATATCTCAAGTGCTCAAGTGATGTAGTTTGAAACCCATACCACTAAAGAGATTTAAAATAATGATGAGTTAGACCTTGCTTATAATGATGGACCTCCCTTATTTATAGAGGAAGGAGAGAAATCTATCTACCATAGATCATAAATTGGTGAGGATGAGTAGTTTGATGCAGTAGACTTACAACCAGATGTCCTCAATGATGCTTTAAATGTGAATGAAGGGGTTAAACAAGATAACTATGAGGACTTTTTTTCAATTTTAGAATCAAGCTATATGTTTTTGCTAGGTAATTATGAATTGAATAAGGTAATTAGAGGTAGTCCTAATGACTCAACCAGTGAGCTACAAGTGGTGGATGAACAAGTGGAGACTCTTCAAGAGGCTACTAAGAGACAAACATGCCACTTCAATCAACCATGGGTGAATAAAATTGTAAGTGATCCTATAGTCCAAATTGAAATAAGATTTGAATAAATGGACTAGTATGTCTATATTGGAGACATGTTTGTCCTCTTTCATCCATTGGAGAGCATACCAAAAGGATTGAAAATCAAGAAGCCTAGTTCACCAATTCTATTGCCTCTAAAATAAGGTATTTTTCATCCTGGTCTATTATAAGTGAATTATTTTGAATGCTTCACATTTGATCTAGGAGGAAATTACTTGTAAGTGATAGCCTTATATATATTAGAGTATATTTTATGTTTTCCTTTAAGTGCCTTGTGCACATTTATTTTCAATTGTGTGTTTCCCTTCCATAAATTCCTTGGGCATTGTTTTTATTTTGTTCTTATTATCTTTATATCTTCAAGAGGAGGTTTTTATTCATGGGCAGACTTGTATCATTTTCACATCAATTGGGAAATAAAGGCTTGTGACTCCATGTGCCAAATATATTAGACAAGGTAACTAATCTATTGCATAGTAGGCATGTAGTCCCAGGATGTTTCCATAAATTTTGGCAAAAATTGGACTACATACAAATATTTTTCTAATATAGCATGATCACCTCCATCTACATCCATGGTTTGAGGATCAAGGGAAGAAATGACTTCCTTTAGGGTTTTTGGCTCATTTGTCTTTTCTCAACGAGTATAACTATATAGAAAACTAATAAAGAAATTGGTTTTCATAGATACGATAATGAGCTAAGTTTATAATTGGTGACCTTTAAAGGTCTAAGTTCAGTCATGATCTGTCTAGTTGATTCAAGTAAAATAATTCACAATTTTGAGCTAATTATATGCCTTAAAAATGACATAACAGTGTGGGACATGCCTGGGGACATCAAATTAAAGCTACAAGAAAGAGTCATTTGGATTCAAAAAATATTTAAATGGGATGAAGTTGAATGTAGGGCTACCAAGTGGCATGATCTCAAAATATCAGAGCAAAGATCAATGGCACATGATCAATATCATGAATTCATAAGGTCAAAATATATTAGATCAAGATCGATGGTATAAATTATTACATACAAACCCTAATCGATGATTCATGCTCAAGGATCAAGGTAAATAAGTCAAGATGGATCAATGGCATGTATTCAATCATGAAATAAAAGATCAATGATGATCTCAAGTTCAAAAGGTCAGTAGATCCTAAGGATGAATGTGATGGTGCCAAGTGTCTCAATCATGGTGAATTTTAATCAAATCAATGGCCTACATTCAATCATATTATTCAAATGGAGATCAATGTTCCATGTTTGATCTGGTAGATCAAATATTGATGGAACACATTTATCCATGTGAAAGCATATCGATAGTGTGCATGATGTTAAAAGGTCAATAAGATTAGATTGCATGCAAGGCTACCATATGGCATAAGTGCATTTTATCGCATGAACTGATATTTGGGTCCATAAAAGGCACATGGGGATACCAAGTGTCAAAATCTCATTTGAGCTGAGATTAAAGGCATGTAGGGCTACCAAATGGCACAATATAGAAAGTAAATCACATATCAATGGCCTACATTAAAGGTCAATTCAAGAAGATTCATGAGGAGATAGACTGATCAAATTTGATCAAAGTTCTAAGGGGCATAGGATTAAGACACGTGTCTAGGGTGACACTGGTTAGGTTTTAAAATGAAATAAGTATCTTGAGGAGATGCCACATAGGTATACATGTTAGATCAAAGGATTTCACCACCTAGGTAGGAAAATGAATAAATGCAAGATCAAAATGTAATATATGTTACCAAAGTAAACCCTATCAATCAAATATGCCATTAAAACTTAGTTGAACATCTCAAAATCCCTCAGATGTAAGTTTTACATCTTGATCATGATCAGGAGACTTGGTAGCCTATGGATCTTCCTCGAGTTATGACTATATGAAAACTAATAAATGGATTGGTTTTCATCTATAGTAGACCTATATTTAGGGTTTTAAGTAGGGGTAGACTTGTGATTATGAAAGGAGTGTCTCATCTTTCAACATACTCATATCATCCATTTTTAGTAGGTGCATGCAACTACTTAAAATAGACATAGTCATGGCTTAGTCGGGTCCATAGATATGAAGATTTTGTCTTTATAATGAAGGTAAGTGGACAATGGCATATAAATCCAAGGGAGAGATCTAGTGGGTGGAGAGTATAGGTGGATAATTCAATGAAGTTCTAAAAGTCTTTAGAGACTTTCCCATTTTAATGGATCATGACTCAGCACCTTCAATAAATTCTTGTCTTTTAGTATGTTTCTAAGCCAATCGGGGGGCTTAAGGATCATTTGGATCTAATGAATGGTTAATTAGGAGTCATTATTAATGATAATCAATCAAAATGTGATTGGTAATCCATCAACGTTATTAGACTTCATTTATTTAATTATGTTTTCTAATTCTTTCTCTCTCTTCCCCTTTTCTCTATATCTCCCATTTCTTCCACATTGGAAAAAAGACTCACTTTTGAGAAGATACTCACTCTCATTTTAGAGTATCATGAGACTCTCATTTGAGAAGGCAATACCTTGTCAAAATTTATATGAAAGACCTCTTGAAGTAATAAATACTTTATTTACCTATCTCTTGCCTCTAAATTATGTTTAGAAAACTTGTGCATGATGACATTGTGAAGGAGTTTTTTCCATGTCTATTATCCTTCTTTCTTGCCTTTTTTTAGGTGTTTTCAAGTTGTTTTCAGGTATAAACTCATGCTCTTTCTTCCATTAATGTATTCCTAGTGTGAATCTTAGAATTCCTCTTTTCTTCATTCATTTCTTGTGATCCTAGTTTATGAAACCCTCATGCAATCATCTAGTCTATGAAGTTGTGTGAGCTAGCATTGTCTTATGCTTCATCAGTGTTTATTTCATGCTTATGTGAGTTCTTGTTTAATTTTTTGCATCACCCTTTTATCTCTCTTATTAACCCTTTACCCTCTCTCTATCCCTTTTCATAGAAGTAACATTAGTCTCTCTATCCCTTTTCATAGAACCCCCTCTAGAGTTAAAAATTAAGTCTAAAATATAAATTACATAATTTATTGGTGGATTAGGATCTGAAAATGTTAAACCCATTGGAATTTACATAAAACTAGAATTGACTCTCTTAAAATCTGACAAAATTATGGTTCATTTGGATATATCCAAGGTTAAGGTAGTTGGGGAAATATTGAATGTCCACATGAAGTTGGCATTAGAGCCTAAAATTCACTAATGTTAGAGAGTTATCAATGATTTCATGGTGATGTCATGGATGTGTCCACATGAGTGGATGAAGAGCCTTGATATTCTAAGTGATAATGACAAAGTGTGCAATGTGCTTGTCCTAATATGCTTAAAAAAGGCTTGGTTAATCTTCAAAGTTTACATGATTAGAGATATCCAAGGATCAGTATGGTAATTTGAGGATGTGAAATAGGTACCTAAGATGTTTTTTATGCTTTTATTTCTTATGTGCATGTGTGTAGTGCATATGATTAATCATTTTTGTCATCTGAACATTTTGGGTCTAGTGGCAGAAAATCTGAGTAGGCAGTTTGATGACATCACCATTGCCACATGTGGATGAGGCAAGGGGAGTTGGTCATATGGTTTTGATCACATGTGTAGCTATATATTATCTGTTAAAATTTATATCATGCACCAAAATTCATAAAAATATATGAAAGTGAAAATTTGGGCTCCCAGGTAGTTTGATAGTGTTTTCCCATACCTAACCAAATTTGCATGAGGCAAAAAAGAGTTGAGTAAGTAGTTTGGTGATGGAATATCTCACATGTGTGGATGTTTTAGGAGAATTTTATCATATGAGTTTTTTTTTTTTTTTTTCCTAGTTTATTTGTGTTAAATTTTAGATCATGCACCAAAGTGCATCAAAAGATATGCATGTGTAAAGTTTGCCTTCCAGGCAATTCTTGACATTAGTAGCTCTATGGCAGAAATATATGAGTGAGAATATTAATGGAATGTTATCTCTCTCATTTTAAGGTTTTAGGATCAGTTTGACACATGGTTGTATTCTCCTATGTGAGGAGATCATATGGTCCAAATTTTAGAACATGTGCTTGAGCGAAGCAAAAGATATGGAGGTGAAAAGTTGACCTTACAAATAGATTGCAAACATTCCCATAGTCATTTTTGCACAAGTTAAAGTTCAAGAAACATTAATGGAGTGCATTGATCCAATAATTTAGGAATAAATGATATGATGCCAAGTTTTCAATGTTTAATTTTAAGTAGAGATAAATATCTATCTTCTTCGAAGGATCAATGGTGAGTGGGTGATTGTACTGATAGAGATCAACAGTGCACTTTAAAATCAAGGGGTTAAAGTGTTTAATGCTTAAATTGAGTAAAGATTGAGTTAATTAAAAAAGAATAAATGGAGAATGTTCATTCCAATATGTCTGGAATCAATGAGATGAGGATAAGTGTTCAATTTTTAACATCAAGTAATGATAAAGACCAAGCTACATACAGGAGATCGACGAAGCGCATTAAGTCAAATAATAAAGATGACGATCTAAAAATGAGAAATAAAAGGTAAAGGTTGAGTTACTTAAAATAATATTTGTGGTGTGTTATTGATGTAAGTATCAAGGACAAGAGATGTGAGTAAAGTGACTGAGGTTTAACTATGACCATTTACATTTGAATATTTGAATTTAACAAAGAAAAAACTAGTGCTCTGTATTTTGGCTATATCTTTCGATCTATGCAAAATTTGATCATGGTGTAAAAAGAGAAATTTTAGAGGAATCCAAGGTGAATCTAGAAATATAAATATATAAAATTGTGTACATCCAAATGTATGAAGGTTTAAATTTGACTGTGTGTTTGACTATATTCTACAAGTAACCCAAGAAGGGTATTTGTGCTCATTTTGATGTTATTTTGATATCTCATGATGAATTAGCTATTGGATAATTTTGTATACTCCATGAGTATTATTTATATGCATTATAAATGTTTGATCATTTGTATATATTATTAACAAATCTTAATAAGTTGATTGTGTATTCATTCATGATGTTCTTGTGCACCAGGTTAGTGTTTGAGTTGTTTGAGCATACATAGAGATAATCAGAGTTGATTGTGATCATTAGAGGATGTTGAAGGGGACATAAGGAGTGGACCCATGTAATTTAAAGTGGTCTTATATTCTTGTTTTTCTTGATTAAGTGATAAATGGGTGAATAGATCTCCATGAGACCTATAAGGGATACAAGGGCCTATTTGATAGGTGTAGTTGTTTAAGGGTGACCCATGGGTGTTATGGCCAACCTATGAAGATTGTTTTGATCCATGTCTTGTTTTAAGAGATTAATTAAGGTCTAAGGCATGCATAATGGCCAACCAAGGTGTTGATTATCATGATAGCTTTATATATAGTAAAATCAAAGATGATGATTTCTAGACTAGTGTGAGATTTGAGAGAGGCTCGAGTGTGTGAATTATGGATCAAATGAAAGGTAGAGTGCCCAATAGATGATTTGATGAGTAGATCATATTTAGGAATATTTTTATGACATGTACATCATAATTTTGTTGGTAGAATAGTGCTCTTATAGATTGAGTATGAGCAAAGATAAAGAGTGATAATCAGAAGTCCATCATCAGGTGTTGAAGACATCAATTCATAGGTTGATATGTTTATAGGTATTGTTATGGTAGCTCAACATATAGGGTATTATAGCTTCTTTTTAAGGTGAAAATTGTTAAATTTATAGTTGTTTTTGCAACTTAGCTAGATAAGTGTGGTAGCACCTTGTGGGATTACAGTCTCACTAAATAAGAGATGGTAGTTCTTTAATCAGTTGTAGCTAGTCTAAATTGGATCTTGTTATTATAGGATATTAGTCTAATTATAGGTTCTAGTGGGTTTTCTCCCCTAAGAAATTTTATCACATATGTCATGTGTTGTGTTCTTGATCTTACATTATCTCTCTTGTTCATTGTTATGAATGATGTGTATGCTTCATGAATACTTGTAGTAATTGACTAAGAGTTTGAAAGGTTTAGAATTAAAGTTGAATTATCTAGGCTCACTGATTCACACCCCTCTCAATGATTGTACCTATAACAATTGGTATTAGATCAAGTCCTTTGGTAAAGGATTGACAACTTAAAGGTGATCTAAGGTACAATATGGGTAGTCATCAAGGAGGTTTCTCTACTAAGCAAGCACTAATGTTAAATGGATTCAATTATGCTTTTTGGAGTGCAAGGATGAGGACATACATTATGTACCTAGGGTTTGATGTATGGAAATATATTGTGGATGGTTATGTTTCTCCTAATACTCCTCTATCTAGTACTATAGACAAGAAGCTATTTGAGAATAATTATAAGACAGTTAATGCCATCACTTGTGGGCTTACATAGACTAAGTTCACCAAAGTAATCAATTGTAAATATGCTAAAGATATATGGTACAAACTATAGATCATTTACGAAGGAGATTCAAAGGTCAATCTTGCTAAGTTACAGACTCATAGAAGGCAATTTGAAAGTCTCAAGATGAAGGAACAAGATTATGTGGCATCCTTTCTATAGAGAGTTGATGAGACTATGAACATCATCAGAGGTCTTAAAGAGAATCTTGAAGAGGCTATTGTAGTCAAAAATGTATTAAGGTTTATATCCTTTAATTTTGATACAAAAGTATCTACTATATAATAAAGTTATGATCTTACTCAGTTGAAGATGGATCAATTGCATGGCACCCTTACTACATATGAGATGAGAGTAAATGATGATATACCACCAAAGAAGGAAGCAACATTCAAGATAGAGATGAAGCCTAAGAAGAATTTCCAAGGTAAGAAACTCAAAGAGGATGACATATTTGATATTGATGAGGATGAAGTAATTACTTTTATTACTAGGAAATTGGACACAAGTTTAAGGAAGTATAAAGGTAAACTACCCTTCAAACGTTTCAACTGTGGAGAGATATGACATTTTACTCATAAGTGCCCTCATAAGCATGAAAATTATGATGAAGAAGAACATGGTAAAGGTCAAGATGAAAAAAAGAAGACATATAGTAAGAAAGGATTTAGAATGTATAACAAGAAAGAAGTCCTTCAAGAATATGAAGAGTCTCTGCACCAAAGAATATTGTAGCTTATTAGATGAGAATGAAGACAGTGACTTAGAATATGATCATGAAGCTGATGGTCCTTTGAAGATGAAGCTCTATTAATGGATGAGGAAGGAAGTTTTTCACATCAAAAGGAGCCCACTTGGAGTGATTTAGATGATGATGAAGATGAGGTAGACTATGAGACTACATAGACAAATGCTCTTGAAGAATTGAAGATTTAAAAGAAGATCAATAATAAGATGAAGTCTCAACTCAAGGACTATGAAGAAAAATTTAGTTTGTTTGAATAAAGAAAGAATGAGGACACCAAGGAACATGAAGATATAGTCAAGAATCTCAGTTGTTAATTGGAAATATTGTCTACAAGCCTGAAAGCTAAAGAAGATGAATGTTCAAGGTATGTTTCTGAAAATGAGTCTTTAAAATTTGAGTTAGATAAGACATATAGTAAAGTGAAGACATTTTTAAGATTTGAAAAGAGCTCAAGTGATCTAGACAATATTCTAAGTCGTCAAAAACATGATAGTGATGGAACTGATCTTGGATATGAAGAAGAACAAAAGAATGTAACTCAAGACAAGATGAAGATTAATGTAAACAAGGACAATCAATTTTTGAAGACAAGTCATCATACAAGGAATAAAGGTGCTAGCAAAATGAAGACAAATTAGATCAAACAGTGAAATGCCATGAGGTATGCAAAATTCAATGGTTACTATTACACTTGTAATCAATTTGGGCATAGAGATAGATAATGCAATAGACCTGTTAGAAATGAGTTTACATTGAACTATGATGGGGGTCATTAATCAAAAGGATTGAACAAAGTTAAGTGATTCAACTATCTTATTGAGGGACATTTTGCTAAAAATTGCCTAAATGAGATAATGCAAGATATGTTTCTTGAAAAAGGTATAGTGTGCTTCAAGTGTTAATAGAGAGGTCACATTTCTAGATTCTACAAGCAAAGGTCTACAAGATAGAATAGGTTTAATGAAGTTCCTAGAGTGCAAGAAAGAAGGAAAGTTAACTCATGGAAGCTAAAGGTGACAATTGTGGGTCATGGAGAGTCTACAAGTCCAAGTAATATGTTTTCTATAGTGGAGAATGATACAAAAGTTGAAAAGTACCAAGGGATCTCATTGTCTGCTCATGTTGAGAATGAAAAGACCAAGCTCAAGGAGAAGACCAAGGTGCTAGTTGAGGCTTGTTCTGAGGTGTGTATGGATCCAAGTGAACATATTGCTATTAATGAGCATGTGTCTTGCAAACAACGTCAATTTTCTTTGTCTAATGATGAGGTTCCAAACTACAAGGTAGATTATTCAAATGAAAAGGTATGTCAGGAATCTTTTTTATCTCCATGTATTATCAATCCAATCCTAGAAGAAAAGGGGAATGTTGTAGTGTTTGAGCATGTTGATTCTCTTAATCTTGAGAAGAAGAAGAAGAAGAAGAACTAAAAGTATTAGATGACCAAGGAGGAGAAGGAATATGAGGAGTTGTGGGCAATACCTAGTTTCACATTGTTCTAGGATATTGTGAAGTAGGATGTCTCTACCTATGCTTCTTAGGAGACATTTTTCTTGTGGAGAAGCAAGTTTGATTGCTCAAGATTATATTGCCAATATAAATAGATAATTGTGTTGATCTTAGAAGGTCTTTGGTTGAGGGGGAACAACAAGTTCATGAGTTTTTTTCTAGATATTTGTGAAGGGGCTATTTTATAGGGTTAGAATGGGTGTTTTCAAGTGGCCTAATGAGACTGATAGAATAGTTTGGTGCTCAAAAAGGTCTATGAACTTCTTTGTGATGTGATGTGAGTGTTTTTTTGGTCTGAAGGTATGTTGAAGTCAAGTTTAAATTTTTTTAGTGCTCTCAATTTTCATAGTTTTTGGCTTAAGGGCAAGCAAGCCTAAAATGGGTTATAGGAAGTCAAGACTCCCAAAAGTGTGAAGGCTCAAATCTTGGTCCAAAAGTGTGTGATGGGTGTCTCTAAGTGTGAAATAAGTTTTTGAGGTGTGTGTTGACCAGAAGGAGGTTTGTTGACCTTATTTGTTTTGAGTTTCTAAGGCTTTGGGCTATGATAGAAAAGTGGTTTGCTTTATGAGTTAAGGTCTAAGGCTTCTTAATTTAATAAATTGGATAAATGGGTTGTCAAAATAATCTTCACATAGATCGGAAGATTTGTGCAAGTTATTCATGTTTTTGTCAAGATAGAGGCCTAATTATCTAATAGGTTTGTGAAGGAGGTATTTTTCATAGGATGATCTAGGTAATGAAATTTGGTATACTTGAGAGGGAATATGAGAGTGATTCATATATGAATTATTAGGTCTTCATAGTGTGTCTACTAAAATTTGTGGGCTCTGCAAGTTCTAGGTAGGGCTACAAGGAGACTAAACAGGCCTAGTGTGAAGAAGAGTGTTTTTTGCTCAATTTCTCAAAAATATCAAGGTATGTTTTTTTCATGGAGAGTTATCAAGTTGGGTGAGATCATTTTTACTATTTTTTGAGTGGCATGAAGCTCTGTTGATGGTCTTTTTGGTAGCTTGAGAGAGAAGGCTAGTAAGCATGTGTGGTGGTTCTTCATGGTGTGTGGAGATCTGAAGATTCTCAAGATGTGTGATAAATCATAAATATTATGGGTAGTACCTCTCATATATTTCTTATTTATTTCTATTAGTTTTTAGTGTTTTGTGTGTTCTTTATTCATTAACTACAGTGTTTGGTTGAAGATAGTATTGGCATGGAGCAAGAGGAAGTTTGTCAAGGCAAGAAGAGGTAGGCTCAAGGTAAGGGGGAGTTTGTATCATATTTATATGTGGTTATATCTTATTTATGTTATTTTTGGTCATTAGTATCATATTTTTTCCAATTTTATCATTGTATCAAAGGGGGAGAAAGTTCCTATTGTGGAATGCTTGAAGAGAGAAGGAAGGTGAGATGTATATTGCTATATGATGTGTGTTGAAATAAATAAAAAAGGGGGATATTATTGGAGAGTTTTCAATGATTTCATGATTATGTCAAGGAGGTTTCCAAGTGATTGGATGAATATCCTTGACATTCTAAGTGACAATGACAAAGTGTGCAATGTACTTATCCTAAATTTCTTGAAGAAGGCTTGGTTGATCTTTAGAGTTTGCATTATTAGAGATGTTCAGGGGTGAGTATGGTAATTTTAGGATGTGAAAGAGGTCCCTAAGATGTTTTTTATTATTTTATTTATTGTGATCATGTGTGTATTTCATTTTGTTTATCATTGTTGTCATTTATAACTTTTGGGACTAGTGGCAAAAAATATGAGAAGGCAATTTGGTGATGTCAACATTACCACGTGTGGATGAGTCAAGTAGAGTTGATGATATGGTTTTGATCAAAAATTTTCCTAAATATTATGTTATAAATTTCAGATCATGCTCTTAAGTTCATGAAAATATATGCAAGTGCAAAGTTGGGCTTCTAGGCAGCTTGACATTATTTTCCCATACTTAGCCAAATTTACATGAGGCAAGAAAGAGCCAAGTAAGTAGTTTGGTGATGGAATATCTCACACCTGTGGATATTTTAGGATAATTTTATCATATGGGTTTGTTAATTTTTATTCTTAGTTTATTTTTAATAAATTTTAGATCATGTGCCAAAGTGCATCAAAATATATGCATGTGCAAAGTTGGCCTTCCAAGCAATTCTTGACATTATTGGCTCTGTGGCAGAAAAATATAAGTGATAAGATTAATAGAATTATATCTCAATCACAAAAAAATTTAAAGAATAATTTGACACATGGTAGGATTTTCCTATGTGAGTATATCATATGTTCTAAATTATAGAACATATGCTTAAGCGAAGCAAAAGATATGGAGGTGCAAAGTTGACCTTATAGACAGATTGCAAAGGTTCTCATACTTAGTCATTTTTGCATAAGTTAAAGTCATGGAAACATCGATGGAGTGAATTTATCCAAGAAGTTAACAATAAGAGAGATGATTCCAAGTTTTCAATGTTTAACATTGATCAAAGATAAATATCAAGCTTCTTCCAAGGATCAATGGTGAGCGGGTGATCGTATAGATAGAGATCAATGTTGCACTTTAAAGTCAAGGGGTTAAAGTGTTAGATGCTTAAAATAAGTAAATGTTGAGCTCCTTAAAATAGGATCAATGGAGAATGTTCATTCAAATATGTATATAATTATTAAGATGAGAATAAGTGTTTGATGTTTAACATCAAGCAGAGATAAAGCTAAGATATGTATAGGAGATGGACGGAGCACATTAAGTCAAATAGTCAAGATGAAGATCCAATGATGAGAAATAAAAGATAAAGGTTGAGTTCCTTAAAATAAGATCGATGGTTTGTTATTTATCTAAGCAATGAGGACATGAGATGTGATCAAAGTAACTGAGGTTTAACTATGATCGTTTGCAATTGAATATTTGAATTTAACAAAGAAAAAAATAGTACTTTGTGTTTTGGCTATATTTTTTGATCTATGCAGAATTTTCTCATGGTGTAAAAATCAAAATTGTATATGACTCAAAGGAAAATATTTAAATAGAAATTTTAAGATCTAAAATTTTGTATATTCAAAGTTATGAATGTTCAAAATTGACTGTGTGTTTGACTATATTCTACAAGTAACCCAAGAAGGGTATTTAAGCTCATTTTGATGTTTGTTTGATATCTTATGATGAACTATCTATTGGAGAATTTTTTAGACTCCATGATTATCATATATTCACATTATGAAGGTTTTCAAATTTATATAGTATGAAAAAATCTTAATAAGTTGACTATGTATTCGTTCAGGATGTTCCTATGCACCAAATTAGTGTTTGAGTTTTTTGAGCATATACAGAGGTGAGTAGAGTTGATTGTGATCATTTGAGGATGTCTAAGGGGAAATAAGAGTGGAACCATGTAATTTAAATTGGTCCTATGTTAGTTTTTTCTTGATTAAGTGATAAATGGTTGAATAGGTCTCCATGATACCTATAAGGGCTACAAGGGCCTATTTGATAGGTGTAGTTGCTTAAGGGTGACCCATGGGTGTTATGGCCAACCTATGAAGATTGTTTTGATTCATGTCTTGTTGTAAGATATGACTTAAGGTATAATTCATTCCTAATGGCTGACCAAGGTATTTATTATCATGATAGATCTATATATAGTGAAATCAAAGATGATGATTTCTAGACTAGTGTGAGATTTGAGAGAGGTTTGGGTGTGTGAATTATGGATCAAAGGAGATGTAGAGTGCCCAATATATGAGTTAATTATTAGATAAAATTTAAGACTATTTGTATGACCCATAGGTCATAATTTTTTTGTTATAATAGTGCTCTTATAGATTGATTATGAGCAAAGGTGAAGAGTGATAATCAAAGGTCTATCATCAGGTGTTGAAGACATCAGTTCATAAGTGGATGTGTTCATAGGTGTTGTTGTGATAGCTCAACATCTAGGGGATTACAGCCTCCTTGCAAGGTGAAACTTGATAAAGGTCTAGTTGTTGTTGAATCTCAGCTATACAAGGGTGGTAGCACCTTGTGGGATTACAGTCTCACTAAATAAGAGATGGTAGTTCCATGATTAGTTGAAACTGGTTTAAATTGGATCTTGTTATTATAAGATAGTAGTCAATTTTCAAGTTCCAGTGGGTTTTCTCCCCCAAGACGATTTTCCACATATGTTATGTGTTGTGTGCCTGATCTTACATTATTCCTCTTGTTCATTTTTATGAATATGTGTTTGCTTCATGAATACTGGAGGCAATTGACTGAGAGTTTTAAAGGTTTGGAATTGAAGTTGAATTATCTAGGATCAATTATTCACCCCCCCAGTGATTGTAACTCTAACAAGTAATTCATAAACATTCATTTTGTATAAATTCTTGAAGCCTATGGTATGTTATTAATCAAGTATTGGTCCAAAATTCTTAGTGGCTATATCACAATATACTTTTCACATATGTGATTTCCTTAGAGAGGCATGTCCAATCAGATTGGGTTGATAGAGAACCTAAAATTAAGTATATGAATACTGAATGTAATATATGAAATGAAAATATGAATTTTCATTCTTATGACATAGGTGTTTACATTCTTTCCACCATGACCACCAAAGATAAAAGGGACACAAAGGTCAATATTCAAGGTTTTTTAACCCTACAATTTAATGGGTGCAATATAATTAATGCTTAGGTGTTAGTGTTGATCAATTCTCATGGGAAACAATATCTTGTGGCCTATCATATATAAATGCCCTACACCAATAACTTGGTTGAGTATGAATATTTGATATTAGTATTAAAATTTTCTTTAAATGATGATGTGAAATAATTATTAATGTATGGGGAGTCCAAGTTGGTGATTAATTAGGTAAGAATCATATTTTAGTATAAATTATCATATTTAAGGAAGTATAAACATAGGGATTGTAACATGATTGAGGCCTTTTTTTTAATTCAATATAACATCAATTACTATGAAATAGAATAAAGTTATGGATTCCTTGGCAACCTTTGTAGAAAATATTTTTCTTGTAAAAGAGATAACTAAATTCTTGATCAAACTTTTCTGATGTCCTTTTTTCCTAAAAACATTTGAAATTTTCTAGGTATTTGATGATGATATACAAATTAGTCAAGTCCTGAATAATTCAGGTGTTTCGAATCACTAGTGATTGATGAAAAGGATGGAAATACCTATCAAAAGGACAAGCTAGGAGATGATGAGAACAAGAAACTTAAGGAAAATAGAATACCTAAAGATATGGTGTCACTATAAATGACCTTCGACACATATGCATACATCAAGTGTCAACATCAAATGAATCTTATAGACAAGAATTCATCCCTATTAATCTAGGGTTATCAGAACATCCTCAATATATGAACATAGACCTAAGCCTAAATAAACAAGAAAGGGAATAATTTAGGTCTGTGCTTCAATAATACAACGATATCATTACTTGGTTGTGTGATGATCTAATTATATTCAATCCAAGGGTTATTACTCACATTATACCACTATGAGAAGGATAAAAGCCTTTTAGGCAAAGACAAAGACCAGTTTATCCCATTATAGATCCCTTTATTTGCAAGAAGCTGTAAAATTTTTTGGTACCTAGAATTATATTCCCCATTGGACATTCAACTTGGGTGGATAATCTAGTACCTATGTATAATAAAAATGTGGAATACAATTGTGTTTATTTCATAAATTTGAACCATGCATCTAAAAAAGACCACTATCCTTTACCCTCTATACATGAATTCATTCAAATGGTTAGTGGTTTTGAGAAGATGTATTTCCTAGATGATTTCTTAGGATACAACCAATTTATCATTGATAAGTAAGACAAAAACAAGACAATGTTCACCATTAAATGGGGAATGTTTGCTTACATAAGGATGCCTTTTGGACTAATCAATGTAGTGGAAACTTTCCAACATGCTATGGATTATGCCTTTAAATGTTTTTTCAATAAGCGTATTTTTATCTATATGGATAATCTTACTACTTTCTCTATAAAAAAATTGGAATGTGTGAACCATTTGTGTATTGGTTTTGATAGATGTTATAGGTATGGTGTTTCATTGAACCAAAAAAAGAATATGTTTAACATCACATAAGGTAAGCTACTAAGTCATATTATTACTAAGGAAGATATTTCTATAGGCTCAAAAATACCTAGTGCTATTTATAACATTCCATTTCCAAACAATAAAAAATAATTAAAATCATTTTTTTGGTAAGATCATTTTTATATGCAAGTTTAATTTAGGATTTGCTAAAATTGTCAAACCATTGAATGATATGTTGAAACAAGATGTAACTATGGAGTGGAAATCATAAGCTAAGAAGTCATTATACGAAATCAAGGATGTTATCACCTAAGTTCTAATATTGGTCTATCCTGACTTTACCAAAGACTTCTACCTCTATTCATTCACATCACACCATACCATTATTGTGGTGCCCACATAGAAATTTGATTTTGGAAAACATATTATAGCATTCACGGGCACTAATTTGAATAATTTGAGCTCAAATATCTTGTTTTAGACAACATTGCATATGCCTTGGTTAAAGAAGTAAATAAATTAAGGCATTACATCTTGCATAATAAATTTTATGCAATTATTCTTAACCTAGTAGTTAAACTCATGCTATGATAGAATGAGTTGGGAAAACAAAGGGGAAATGGACGAAGAAAGTTCAAGAACATGACCTTGAGATCAAACTAGACAAGATGGTAATAAATCAAGGCCTCATGTAATTAATGACATAATTTGATCCCTGAATCACTATTGTGTAATTGGATTAGACCCAAATTATGGGTTATGACTAGTATGATTTAATCATTGACTACATGTTACAGATGAGTTGTCCTCAAGAACTGAACAAAGAACATATAAGAGCTTTCAAACTAAAGGAATCCCATTACATGATAAATAAATGATTTATATATTAGAATAACTATGAAGGGATATATTTTTAATGTGTATCAAATGAAGAAGTTGAGGAAATTAAGACCAATTTTCATGAAATATTAGGTGGTGGTCATCCCTCAGGAACTATAATAGCACATAAGATACTATGAGTTGGGTATTATTTTCCCACCATCTTAAGAGATGCACATAATATTTTTAGGACCTACCATGAGTGTCAAACATTTTCCAAGAGGTAGGTCCATGTATTCTTGTCACTCTAACTTGTAATTGAAGGATGCCCCTTCACTCAATGGGGATTAAATTTTGTTGCAGTAATTATAAACACCTAAATTTCACCATTTAGTGTCAAAATTAGATTTGACATGCTAACCCTTCACCATCCCAAATTCAAATTCATACTAACATTAGTTCCCTTCAAATTTTAAATAATTTATTTATTAATTAAACATGCACACCTATTTTTCTCTAAAACTAATTAAATCCAGATTTTCGACCTCATCCAAACATCCTTCACATTTATCTCAACTAAATATTGAATCATCCAACCACCTTCCTCAACTTCCTTAACCACCTTATGAATCATATTATAAAATTTTAACTAACATGTGATTCATCCTTTAAATTTTCAACTATCTTGACCCATTCATGTTGATTCATTCAACTACCAACTCTCCCCCTTTTTCTCAACACATGGGAATTAGTCAGCATCCATTGAGATGAGGACTTCAATCCAACCATTGGTTATTTTAATAATTCAACAATTTTAGATTAGTCTCAACCGTTCATATCACCACCTTCAAGCCTATAAATTGGCATGTAATCCTCCACTCAAATCATCCACCTTTAAGCTATCAAAACTCTATAGAATTATATTTGATAATCCATTAAAATCACAGCCATTTATAACCACACACTTCCAGATTACCTTTGTTCGGATAAGAGTTGAGAACCCACATCAATAAATAAAGATTGAATCTACCATTGATAATGCAATGGAGAAGGTGAATTATCAATGGAGAAGGTGATGAACACACATTTCATGTGTTATAAGTATTTCATTAGTTATCTTTTGTTTATTGTTTTTTCTCTATCCAAAGGTTAGTGTAGTTTAGGAAGCATTGCATTACCTGTTATATTCTTAATTTACATTATAAATTTCACACTATACATTTTGGCACACCTGGTGAGACCTTTCCCTCATCTTTTACATCATATGTGCATTTAGGAAAATATTTCAGTTATTTTTTATTAGTTTTCTTGTGCACATCCATTTAACGTTCATTTTGGAATCTTATTTTTGTAATTACAAGTCTATTTTTTTGAGTTTCTATACTTTTTTTACATTACCATGCATAACAGTGAAATTAGGGACACTAATAGTGAATTTTTTGTGTAGTAATTTTACTTATATTTTTACATTTTTTCCTTTTGTTGATATTTTGTGTGTGTGTTGTCTACCTAACACCTTTATGTTTCAATTTTTCTCTTTTTCTTGGCTTATATTTTATATTTAAATCATTTTTTCAGAGTAGTGAAATCATTTCACACAACAGTAAAATCATCCAAGTAAACAATGAAATTGTTGTGTGACAATGAAATCGTCAAAGCCAATAGTGAAATTATTTTATACAACAACAAAATCATCCAAGTAAATAGTGAAATCATTGTACACAACAATGAAATCATTCAGAATAATGAAATAGTTTTGTAAATGTGAACTTTTTTTTTTTTGCTTTCTATTTTCTATAGTTCTCATTTGATAAAAAATTCAGAGTTTACTTTGACTATGTAATAGCTTCTAGAGGATAACATTTTATGTTTTTCCTTAATATTTTTTTTTATTTTTTGATAATTTTACAAGTTACCTTACTCTTTTAGTTTTTAAAAAATTCCAATAGTTTTTTGCAAGTCACTAGTCCAAGATTTAAACAAACAAAGCAAGCTAAAAACTAATTTTGTTTATTGCTTCTATTTTTTTATTTTTGGATTAACCTTGTCATTTCATTTTCAACCAATCATTTTAACTTTTTTTCTATATTAATTAATGCACATTTCCATTTTTGCGTTACTGTATCTTTTCATTTCAACACTTTGTGTGTGTTGTATGGTTGTGTATTCTCTTCCCTTAGTATCACATTGGTGATGATACACAAAAAGCAAAAACAAATTTTTTATTTTTATGTTACCTAAGTTGTGCTTGTGTGTATTCTCTTCCCTTGGCATCACATTGGTGATGATACTTGAAAATTAAAGATAAGCATTAATTTATTTATTTTTATTTTTCTAGGAGTTTTATTGACCATAAATTTTAGCACCATGTAGTAAGCCAAACTTCGTGTATCGATGAGGTATATAAATCGATTTTTAACATTTTAAACACCTAAATAGTAATATTTTTAAAGAACATTGTGATGTGAGACATTTTCATGATCCAATACCTCGAGTTTCAACATTTGCCTTGAAGTTTATTTTTTCTGACATCAACCTACTGAAATCTTATGATTAGATTGGGCACATTGTAACTAGACCCATTTGTGTGCATTTTTTAAATCATATTATTTCATGGTTTTGGGACTTACATACCAAAATATATTTAAAGGACTCCCCTTAGACAAAATTGTAAAAAACTTAAGCCTAGGTGTGCCATTTTTTCATTCAAATTTGGTGAATTGGTTACCAATTAGCATTGAGAAGTTACTTTTCACATGCCCTTGAAATTAATTCTAGTAGGATATGGGAATAACACTTCCTCCATAGTCATCTCTCTAAAATATTACGCTGACACTATTTAATAAGTAACAAGAAAAGCCTAAAAGTTGTTCAAGTCCTTTAGTCTAGTTTTATCCCTTTTTGTGCATTGCATGTGTGTTTAAAGTAGGAACTTATTTGTTTTTTCTTCTTTGTGAAAATCATATGCTAAAATCCTTTTGATTGAAAACAATATTTGAATTTTAAAATCAAACCAAAATCATATCCAAATCCTATAAATCAAGAAGAAGTCCAAAGTCAAAAACTCAAAGACATTTTTGTCAATCATTTTACTTTCTAGTCTTGTTATTTCATCCTTTTTTATTTTTGAGTCAATTATTTTTAGTAATGCCACCTATCACTAGGCACATGGATACATTAAAAACCCCTAGGTTGAGGGAGGAACCTTTTAGTAATGACCCTTTCAAATTTGGTAACCAAGAACATCAAGTTGAGATTCATGAAATCCATGAAAATGATGAAAAAGAGGGACCTTACCAAGAAGATAATATCCTTAGAGACATCTTACTCCATTCTCAAATCACTGAATATATCCTAGCCAATAAATATGAGGTCTTGATCCACACTTTAGATGTAGGGGCAAAGTTGCGTTCATATTTTTAAGTCCAAAATTTGCATCACTTGATTACTAGAAATGAAATTACATCCCCCACCCAATATCAAGTCACATCTCATGAATCCTTAGGTAATAACAAGGTCATCATAAGTCCAACTAATCCCAATTCCCAAGTTTACATAAATAAATGGAAAACTATCATGAATGAAGAGACATCCAAACCTTGGATTTTTTAGTAAAAATCATGTATAACAATTAAATCAAGAGATTCCCAATCTTCAAACCAATAACGTAAACAATCCCTTGGTTAACCAATCTAAATTCAACCACCAAATATGAGTTCACCCATCATTAATCCCAATCCAAACTAGAGATTGAATGCCATTACAAGCTCATAAATCATTAATCCAACAAATCAAAATCCAAGTTTGAATGTTCATTCAACCTCACCCATCAATAAATCCATTGCAAATCTAAGTTTGAATGTTCATTCAACCTCACCCATCAATCAAATTAATCCAAATCTGAATTTGAATGTTCATTGAAATTCACTCATCAACAATCAACATCCAAATTTGAACTTGAATCCATATTCAAGTTCAAAAATCAATTCAAATTCGAATTTGAATGTTCATTTAGATTCACCAATCAACAATTAACATCAAAATTTGAGCTTGAATCCATATCCAATTTCACCAATCAACCAATCTGATTAACATCTGAACTTGAATACTTATTCAAGATCACCAATCAATCCAAAAAATCCAAATCCAAGTTTGAATTTCAATCCATATTCATTTTTACCAATCAATCAACATCTAAATTTTGCTAAGTTAGGAACAACTAGAAATAATTTTCAAATTTCAATCCAAACTATTTCACAAGTTCAAATCCATCAACAAATCAAGTTCCACCAAACATAAATCAAAATACATTCATAAGTCCTAATCCAACCTTGAATCCCAACATCAATCAATACCTACCTTTTGTTTTAACATCAAAACTATTTTTAAATCCAAACTTGAATCAAAATACATTTACAAATCAACCTTCAAATACAAAAAATTTAAATTCATCTTTTATCCCAAATCCAACTTCAAATCAATTCATTAACAATCCACCCCAAAATCAATATTTGGTTCCACATTCTAATATTAACCCGATTTCATTCATTAGTCAATCATCCAACATATTTACCACATTAAATCAAAACAATCAATTCCCACTATATTTTATTTGTGAATGGCAAAATATGAAAAATAAAATTGAAAGTTTACAAGATGGTACTTTTTTCAAACAAAAACAATTCAAATTTGAGTAAATTTGTCCATATCTATTTGACATTAACAACGTGATAACACCCATTGCTACACATTTTAAACTTCCTAAGTTTGATAAATACAAAGGTAAGAGATATCCTAGAGGACATCTCAAATAGTTTTATATGGTTTGTGCAGACATTGCCTATAATAGTGAATACTTATTAAGACTCTTTATACATAGTCTAGGGGTCCAAGCCCTAGAGTGGTTTCTTCACTTACCCAAAGGATTGATCAATACCTTTGAATACTTATATGAAAGATGTGTGGGTCACTTATCTTACAATTTTTAAGGGGAATTAATTATGGTAGACTTATTCAATACCAAACAATAAAATGGTGAGACTTTTGCCTTGTTACTGCAAAGATGGTAGTCATTATCAAGCCATTTTCCATGGTCCCCCCTTCCCCGCCCACCCCCCCCCGCCCGCCCTCCCTGCCCCTGAAAAACAACTTATTGTAATCTTTAAAAATAATATTGATGCATATTTAGCATATCAATTACGACTTCATTATCCTTCATTGTTTTTTTAAAACATAGAGAATGGAGTTCAAATTGAGAGAACTTTAATTTCCAAGGGTGTCATTAAAATTTTCAAACAAGACAATACTTCTTCAAATCAAATGAAAAAAACCCAAATTCTTTGTAAATAAAAAAATGTTGTAGGTGATGGTGTAACTAATGTAAAACAAGTCCAAAACACTCAACCAATCAACAATATCACTATTCCAAGTAGTCCACTGATAACAATTTGTTGCAAATGATAAAAATATTCGATAAATCAAACTTTGTTTTACATTCTCTCGACAAAAAGTGAATATTAAAAAAAAATCTTCTGAAAAAAATTTAAAATATTTTTTACCCTTCCTCTAGAGAATATAAAGCAAGGTTTGAAAATTTAAAAAAAATTATAACCCTTCTATCCGTAATGAATTGCAACTCATATATATTGTGAAAGATATCAATACAATCTGGATAAGGGAAAATCTCTGAATAATAATTCATTCATTCTAACTCAGAAATTTCCCATCATACTTTGCTGGTCAAGTCAAATCATTAACACTATGAGTCACCATTTTCCATTAATCAAATTCAAGATAATATACCATTTTTTGGTCTGTCCAATGCTTCACCAAAAGGCACTAAGGATCTCTAAAAAGGAATTGACCACCTGTAGTGCACTTCTATTTTTTTATTATAGAACACAATCGAATATAAGGTTTCAGATTTTCCAATGTAACACTAAAAAAATGGTAAACAAATTCATAAGTAATCACCTGCTTTGTAGATCGATTCACATTATTACCATTTCAATCACCAGAATTGGGTGATTTATTTTTGCACTTTCTATAAAATGAACAAATTCTAAATTGTTCAACGCCTCAACCTTCGTAATTAACAATGATAAAAAATGCAGCCACAAATGGTCAATGTTGTCATCTATACTATTTTTATTAAATTTTTAGCAGAAGTTCCTTTACATGCAAGTCGCCCAAGTCAAACTTAACTTGCAGTACGTTGAAGTTGGCTATTATAACATGCAAGCTCTTTTACCATCACTTGAGCAATTATATTTGATTCATAAAATAATTCCTTTTTGCTTATAAACTTTTAATCATTACAATATGCAAATTACTGGCAATGAAATGCCACTTACCAGGTAAATATTATATAGAATAAAATGTATTTATATATATCCACGATATATGTGATCTTCTAGATCATGCAAAATAAAATTTGATTACATCCTCACACTAACTATTTCTTCTCTTGATCGGAGTCTGAAATTCTTCCTTCTATTCCATGTGATAAACCTTGAACTCATGTAACATATACTTCCACACTAAATATATATATATATATATATATGATATAATATTTTTAGTGTGGAAGTATATGTTACATGAGTTCAAGGTTTATCACATGGAATAGAAGGAAGAATTTCTTATATATATATATATATAATACAAAAACAACCACCCATAAATAAAATACAACTTAAAATTTATATTGATTTTTCTTCCTTTTTATTTAGAATATAGCTTATCTATTAGTTAGAACGGATACTAAACTTAAACTTCCGGACGTAATTATTTGAAATTTTTTTTATTTCTTTACTAATTCAAATATTCTATATTCTTTACAATTGCTACCACCTGGACATCAAACTAAGTTTTAATTTCTACCCTTAATTTATTTTTTACATAATAATTTTTTAAAATTTAAAATATGGAAAATAAAATAATTTAATATTACCTCTTAAAAATGCTCCTGCATCATCCACTAAGACAAGAAAATTGAAAACACAAATTTACTCCTTTAGGAGAACCTTTTAAGGTTGTCTTGTAGAAATTGGGCACTACAAACATGGCCATTTTCCCCAACATAAACCATTTGAAGAGAATGTTCCTAAACTCAAGTGGTACTAAGAAAATGAATACTATGAATACTGAAAGATCAAGGGACATCCAATAAATAGTTACATGAGGCTTAAACATTACATTAAGGACCTCATCAATCATGGGGACATTACAATAAAAATTCAATATTTATCCTCTAACAATAAAAAATTGTGTATATATAAAGATATATTGATGAAACATGAGCAAGGGCATAATAAACAAGGTAAAGAGCAAGCCCAAACTAGTAATGTCAATCATACTAATCACCCTTTTGATTCTATAATATTGACTATATGAACCATCATGTTTCTGTTATCAAATTAAAATCCCAAGATTATGCTATTACAAAAAGGTGCACTAAGATCACCATGCCGAGTGTTTCCTCACCTACCATTGAGAGTAAGTACAATATTCTAGAGCAACTTGAGAAGACACCAACTCATATATATATCATAAATCTTCTCAAGACAACCCTTGTATATAAAGCCATATTGTATAAAACCCTCCAAGAGTCCAAAGTCCCACAAGACATTAATCCATCCAATTTTCAAGTGTTAGAAATTTATCCACTAATAATCAAGTCATATTTGATCATTCTAATGTCTCCCCCATGGCATTTGCACATAATTTACCCTTGTATATAGAAGTCGTAATCTCTAGGCACAAAGTAAAGAGGGTGTTTATAGACAATGGCTCAGCTTTGAATTTTTGTACATTAAGGCTAATAAAGCATTTGGGACATTTAACAACAATATTAGAACCTAACATCATTACCATCAAGGCATATGATAACAATGAACATGAGTCCATGGGCTATTTATCTTCCTCTTAAGGTGGGGCCTATCATTCCAGAGACTTAATTCCATGTAATTGACTTAGATCTTCCATACAATTTACTCCTTGGATGTCCATGGATTCATACCATGAACATCATTCCATCCACCCTACATCAAAGTTTAAAGTTTTCCCATAACAGAATGGAAGTAACTATACACAGTGATCCTCAACCCTTCCAATATTGTAAAATATTAAAAGGATGATATAAACAATATAATTATATCCTAGTTTCTAAAGACACTTACGTTCCTACTAAGGAGTCACCAAAGCTATCCAATTATATTCATCCCTATGAGTTACTTCAAACATTTATAAATTTACCATCTACAAGTCAAGCATCCATAAGTCGACCATCTACAAGTGAACCTTACACTTCACAATACACACTATCTCCTCCATCTAAGTTCACTATTATTGATAAATGGATGGGTGAATATGAAATTCATGATGCTCATTACTTAGGTAAAACCCACATCTCCTAGTAATCATAGCAGGCCCCACTATAAAAAGGAATATCAATTGGTTTGCAAATTTGGAAAGACACCATTTGTAGAGGGTGTTTTCCTTTCGAATGATCAAATTGAAGATTCAAACTCTTTTTGGATTTATTCTGATGAACAAGTTACATTTTTCCTAAACAACCAATACCCTATTGCTAAAACCATAATGTGTAACATAATGAACTACAAAGGCAAGGGCCTTGCTCTCCATGAACAAGGTACATTAGAACCAATAAGTATTAAATTGCATGAATCCCTACATGGTATTAGATTTAAACCACTTAATGTGAGTACTACACTTCATGTCAACGATCCTTCTAGTGAATATGAGGAAGTCTCTTTAGACACTATAACAATTTCCATTTATAGCCAACTTGAATATCTTGTCATTACTAACATATTCCATGATAATGTCATTCTAATGCTTGAAATTACATACTCAAACCTTATTCCATGGGACCAATAACCATCACCTCCACTGGATCATTTACAAAATGATGAGGTAATTTCTAAAATTTTGAGAATCATACATCACATCCCTTTAAGGGACCATAAAAATGGATTTTCTATTTAGTTTAATGATTCTTCATACTTTAGGGATATTTTAGATTCACATCAACTACAACAAATCAAGATAGAATCAAACTCTACATTTTTAGAAGAAGCTCCAAACCATGAATAACTTGAAGAGGAATTCAATCTTCCTCAACCTCTTACAAAGTATCAAGAAAAATCAACCCTTTTATTTGAAAACATTATTGAAGTAAATATTAGAACAAATGAAAATCCAAAAATAGTGAAACTTGATGCATCATTGGATCTAGAATAACAAACCACTTTTATACTTTTTCTCAAGTAATTTTTAAGCATGTTTTCATGGTCATATGCCAACATGTCAGGTTTAGATCCATCACTACTTGTGCACCATCTTGTTGTCCATAAGGATGCCAAAATAATAAAATAAAAACTCTAAAAGATGCATCCCAAAGTGGAATTACTTGTGAAAGAGGAATTGAAAAATAAATTAGAGGTTGGTTTCATATGTCTTATTGAATACTCTGAATGGACATATAACAAAGTACCAATAATGAAGAATCCAGCTGAAATCTGAGTTTATACAAATTTTAGGGACATCAATAAAGCATGTCTAAAATATTATTTTCCATTTACAAACATAGACATGATCGTATAATCCACCGTAGGTCATGATATTTTTTCCTTAATGGATAACTTTTTAGGTTATAATCAAATTAAAATCACTCCCAAGGACCAACACAAGGCATCATTTACAACACCTTGTAGCACATTCTATTATCAAGTAATGTCTTTTGGCCTTAAGAACATTGGAGCTACCTATCAAATATAAATGATGGTCATCTTCCATGACATGATTCATGACATCATAAAAGACAATGTAGATGACATACTAGCTAAATCAAATGATAGAGTAGAACATCCCAAGGTACTCCACATAATATTGAAATAATAAGAGAGTATAAATTTTGTTTTCCAAAGAAGTGTGTGGTTGGGGTTGCTTTGGGAAATTTGTTGGGAATCATAGTATCACATTGAGGCATTAAGGTTTATCCTTCAAAGGTTACAGCTATTATGGACATGTCTTCACCCAAAAATATTAAACATCTACGTAGTTTATAAGGTAAATTTCAAGCAATCTAAAGCTTCATCTCATATATTGCAGACATATGCCACCCTTTTATGTTTCTACTTAAGAAAGACACGCCTTTCCATTAGAATGAATATTTTCACAAATTATTTTCCAATATTAAATTATATCTTTCCAATCTATTGGTCCTAATGCCACCTACCCCAGGTAAACCTTTTCTTTTGTACATATCCACAACATAATATGCATTGGGGGCATTGTTGGCTCAACATGATGAACATAGGGTAGAAAGAGTGATCTACTACTTAAGTATAACTTTGGTGTCCTAAGATCTTGAAAGGAACAATAATTAGATTGTTCAAAGCCAAAAGATCTCAAGTGTTAATAAAACATCACGTCAAGTTTGATATGCAAATAAGAGATATTTCATATAATATACAAAATAAGCTATGTTTAATACAATAGAGAGCCCTTACTTAAGTAGGCAAGGAGAAATAATAAGTAAGCCTAATTAAGCAATGTGGGATAAATCCACAAAATACAAAACTAAAAAAAGATAAACAACCTATCTAGAACCTAGCAAACTTGAGAAATACATACTCTAACACCCCCCCCGCAAATAAAGATAGGGGATAAAATAGCCAAAAAATATATAGTGGCATATCTATAGTATGAATCCTGATAAAAAGCCCTGATAAGGTACTCATGTGCAATATATATCCATGAAGTGGAGAAAGAGAGAACATCCATAGAAATAAAACTCCCCCTAAAATGATGTAAAAGAAGGAAGGAATGAATTCATATGGAATCCCCCCAAGGATAATTGTCATCGATATTAGAGTGTTAATACTCCAAATTGAGATCATAAGATGACCAATGTTGATGTTGAGATCCTTGTCTAGAATATTGTATAAGCTTCATCTTCATTGAGCAATGTTTCTTCCTTTTTCTAAAATAAGAACACAAATGGTGTATTGGAAGTCTACCCATTCCACAATGGAAGATGAAGGAGGCAACAGTACAAAGATCTATGAATCACGTCTAAATCTAAAGTGGGGCATAGGTCTAGCAAGATAATGCACAAGAACTGGATGTAATGCCATGAAAATAAACTGATCAAAAGAAATACATGGAACATTCACTAAAAGAATGTCCATGGGAAATGGATCATAATGATCAACAAGTGTACTCTCATTAAAACCAATAGAGTCCTCTGAAGTGATAATATATAGTTTCTTAGCATCCTACATGGGAATAAAGGTAGGTTCTATAAATAGACATCCCAAGTCTGGTAGAAACTCATCTCATAGATGTAGCTTGATAAAAATAAGAGCAAAGTCCATCAAGAATGTGTCATCATAAGAAACTATAGTAGGAGGAAAAAGTACATCATCAAAAGAGAAAACCTCAATGATAGGAGGAGAAGGAGATGGAGAAGCATCATCCATGTCACCGTCAAAATATAAATCATTACTAATAAGAGGAGAAGGAAGTGGAATAGGAGGTGGAATAAGAGAGGTTTTAGAAAACTCAAAAGGCTCAATATCCTCCTCAAAGAAGGTTGAAATAGCATCCCAAGCTCCCTTTGGTGATGTGGCATCCATATTATGAATGTGAAAACATTGAGTTGAATCAAGATAAGATCCTCATCTTTCATAGATGCAATCTAGGTATTATCTTCTTCATCGATGAAGTTGGGAAGATCACCAAGTACCATTCTCCATAAGCCTTTCAACTGAAGGTGTATCTTAATTTTTAGTTTCCAAGTGGTGTAATTTGAGGTGTCGAGGGGCTCCATTGTCAAAATATAAGGAATAATATGGGAAGAATAAATAAGGATCCCCACAAAAGAACAACTTTTGATTCAAAGAATGACAATGAACAAATAAACCTCCAAAAATGTGTAAGCCTGCCCCCAAAATTTAGCACTTTATAAAATCAGTGAATTTATAAAAATTGATGACACCAATGGATAGATAATTGAAAACCATACACTTTTAAAAAAATTGAACTCAAATCCAAGTTACAGTTTAAAAGTTATAGGCTTTATGAATTCTTGTAAATGGGTCAAATTTAATAAAATTTACATTACAAGCTAATGTTTATGACCAAATTTGAAATGAACTTAGACTTCCAACCATTATTTATAACCAAAATGTTTTTGCACATGTATAAAAACCAATAAAAGTGAAAAAAAGATATTTTGGTGACCCCTATGCATGTGCAAGCGAACTATGCTTCCTCTTTAAGGAAAAAATACAACTATTAAAAACAAATAATGAATAAAATAGCTATTTTGAGATGAGAACAATAAAAAAAATTTGTGTGTCATAGCAAGTATTTGATCAAGGAAATAAGATGCCACTAAGTAGAAGAAACTTTCAAACTAAGGAATCTCCAAGTCTAATTGGGTGCCAAGGATAAGAACACAATAGTAGGGGGATGCCAATGTGCTTAAGGACTGAGGCTTGCTTAGCTGAAATAGATGTAGAATAAAACTACATGCTAATAATTCTCTAGATCATCATAGGAAAAAACCAATACCACACAAAAGTCTTCTGATCTCCTTCTTGGTATGGTGTAGGTGGGAATATCTACATAGGTAAAAAAATTGCTACAGTTCACTTAAAAAACTAATGCCACCTACTAAAAAAGCCAATGCCATGTAGGCCTAACATGTAGATGGATGCCAAAGTTAAATTTCATTATATAAGTATAATGGATGGTGCTTAGAGTTAATGCAAGATGTTAATAGTACAAAGGACCACAATACCAAATCAAGGGCAACATAGATCACCAAGAGATATAAAAACCTCAAATGAAATCAAAACCATGGAGTAGAGAAACTGTGGGAAGTGTCATGGAAAAGGATTTGAAAAGGTTGATGCCGATGTCAAATATATTACAAACCATAATTGATCTTACTATTAAGTTAGATTTACACCAGTTGTAGCTTGAAATAGGTTAATTCACTAATAGTGACATCGAGCATCGGGAGAATGTATGATCAAAAAAAAAAAAAATCCTCTCCTTTCCTCACTAATGTGAGATTTTATTTTGGTTGCAATGCATGGTGTGGATAGATTTGGCATTGCATGAAATAGGCAGATGCAAGTTGATACGAGAATCAAAATCTAATGCCAATAAAATATTTTGCCTTGAAAAGAACTAGATTGAGTTGATGCCATAAAAACCAAATCATATACAATATAAATTGATAGATCTCCAATGAAATTTTATACTAATGCAAACTTAAATGTAAAAGACTTGGAGATTTCAAATATAAATAGTTCTACAATATGAACTCTACAAAAAACAATAATGCTAGAGTCATAGGGCTAGATTGGGGAGAATATCAAGAGAGTGTGTGAAATAAACCATATGGAAAACAAAGAATGTAAATCAAACACTGGTCAATCTTGATCTAATATGTTGTAAAGATCGATACACTCACAATACAAATTCTTGATTCACGTATATATAAAATAAACAAATTCTTTAGCAAAGCTATCTTGCAAACATAAGCCTACACCACTTTTTATCTTTGAAACCATGAAAGGAACAAGGATTAGATTGTTCCAAGCCAAAATATATCAAATGTTAATAAAACATCACATCAAGTTTGATATGCAAACAAGAGATATTCCATATAATATCCAAAATAAGACTTGTTTAATATAATGGAGAGCCTTTTCTTAAGTAGGAAAGAATAAAAAAGAATTAATCCTAACTAAGCAATGTGGGATACATCCAAAAAAGATAAAACTAAGAAAATACAAACAACCTACCTAGAACCTAGAAAGCATGAGAAATACATACTCTAATAGATCTCAATTAATCTCATATGGAAAAATCATGTCTAGTATTTATTTTTGCTTCATAAAAACTTCATCACTACATGATCAACAATCAAACAAATATCATTGATAAAATTAATCCACTCAAAATATCTCTTATCCAAAATAGCTCTAGCATGTAGAATGGTTAAGTGGGTCATGCTTCTAATTGAGTTGGATCTTGAGTATGTCAACCAAAAACTAATCAAGGGACAAGTACTTTCAGATATATTGGCAAAATCTCATCTAATATATCATACACCTCTCACTATAGATTTTGTAGATAAAGTAATTATGTTTATAGATGAACATCTAGTTTTTAAATTGTATTTTGATGGTTTTTTCACTAATCATGGATAAGGGTTAGGTATTCTACTAGTCACTCTTAATGGAGATCTAATTCCAAAATCATTTCAAATGGATTTCTCTTACACAAACAATGTAGCGGAGTATGAGGCTTTCATATTTGGTCTCAACCTATAAATACAATGGGGTATCCAACATCTTTGAGTATTTGATGATTCCAATCTTATCATAAAAAAATCCTAGATGAATTCTAAGCTAAAGATGAAAATTTAATCTCTTGTAAATATATGGTGGATAGTCTCAAGTTGTGCTTCTAATCTATATAGTTTGAACAAGTGCCTCATAATAACAATAGATCATCAAATGCAATGGCTATAATTAGTTCACTTATTGACCTAAAAACCAAACATAATCATTTTCTTGTAGAGCACTTGATGATACATGCATATGATATGCCAGACTTAGAGATGGTTTTTAAGGTTTATATATATATATATATATATATATATATATATATATATATATATATATATATATATATATATATATATATATATATATATATATATATATATATATATATCCACGATAACCTCATTCCACCCAAATCAACCCATACTAAAAAAAAAATCCTTCATATAAATAATTTCACATTTTACCATCCTTGGAAACACCCTATATCAAAAAAGCTATGATGAAACTCTATTAAGGTGTTTGAATTCTAAAGAGGCAAACTTAGAAATTAAGGAGGTTAATGATGGAATATGTGGAGCTCACACAAGTGGCATAACACTTGCCAAAAATATTTTATGTGTTGGATACTATTGGCCTACGATAGAATATGATTCTTGTAAATATGTTAAATAGTGTGTGCCTTACAAAAATCATGGTGACCTTATCCATATCCCATCACAAACATTACAACCCATAATTATGCCTTGGCCATTTTCCACATGGGGGTTAGACCTCATTGACAAAATCAATCCCAATTCTTCTAATGGTCATAAACATATCATTATAGTTATTGAGTACTTTACTAAATGGGTTGAATCCATGCCCTTAACTTATGTCACTGGCAAAAAAAATTCCAAGTTCAACCTAAACCACATTATCTACCACTTTGGAATCCCCTCTAATATTATCTCTGATAATGTAAAATCCTTCAAAAATAAGGACATCAAGGCTCTTTACCACACCTATCACATTAAGAAAATTGGTCCATGCCCTAATACCCATAAGGTAAAGGAAAAGCTAAGGCAACAAACAAAAATATCCTAAAAATCCTCAAAAAAATTGTCAATAAAGTTGGTCGTGAGTGGCACATCCAAATTTATCATGCTTTGTGGGCATGCCATATACGCATTCACACACACATAGGGGAGATCCCATATTTCCTTGTTTATGACATTGATTCAATCTTTCCCATTGAATTTGAGCTCCTATCCTTATGCATATCCTTGCAAAACCTAATTGATGATGAATCCTATCACATTTCTTGCTTAAGTGAGCTTGACCTCCTAGATGAGAAATGCCTTAATGCCTTAAACCATTTATAAGTCTATCAAAATTGGATTCCTTGTAGCTAAAATAAGAAGATTAAATCCATAGAGTTTGAAATCAAAGATCCTATTCTTAATAAAAATCAATGAAACACCAATGTTGATCAAGAGAAGAAAGGGAAGTTCAAACCTAACTGGTTGGGTCTGTACACAGTCATTGTAAAATATGGATCTATAACTTATAAATTGGCCATGAAAGATGGAGAGGAGCTTATGAACCCATGAACATCATGAACCTCAAAAGTTTATATTCCTGAGTAACTTTAGTGTTGTTGCAAATATGTCATATATCAAAAAAATAAAAACTAAACAAATCTATCCACAAGTGAAAACCATTCTTATGACACTTTGGGCAAGTACCATGGTGAAAACTAGCTTCTAGTGCCATGTGTAAATCCATTATATATACACCCCTTAGTTACTTGGGAGAATACCATCACACTAGTCACTTGTATATATATCCATTAGTTATTTTCATCTCCTTTTTCACTTGTATAAGTCCCATCTTTTAGTTTGACCATGATATGTTGATTTTAGGTTTGACCTTCACAATTGTGTAAATATACCATTGTTCATGTTTTAATGGCATATTTTATATCATTTAAACAATACTTATCCACTCATATAATCAACTCTTTATCCATTTATCCATATCAATACATAACTTACATATAATCATCTAATAACCATTCATCATTCAATCACTCATTTCTTGGGTGGGAAATCCATCATTTACTCATCTTTTCATTATATTACATCATATCTTTTCATCCATTCACATTTTTGGAGAACTGCATCTATCTTGATGTTCCCAATGGATTATGTCCATGGTGACTATGTAGGTAGCACTTAGAGACATGAGGTCTCTAGCATTAGCTTAGCCACCATCACCACCACCTTCATCATCCTATCATATCATGCATGCACCATGTCAACATGATTTCATTTTTCCTTCCATTCGTATCCAACACAAATACAAATATCTTGGTCCATTACCAAAGAATATTTTTTCTTAGTCATCCCTTAAAATTAGTTCCTCATTAGACATTCAACATGGTTAAGAATTTCACTTACCAAAGATTGAACTCTATCCTAGGTCGTTCACAAAGTCATTTTTTTAGTTTGTGTGTTTAGTCATTTTCTTACTTATTCATTTACCTTCTTGTGTGTTTTCATTGTCATTTTTTTTATTTCATTATTTTATTATATTTTATGAATACTTTTTTATTTTGAACATAATGTGTGTTTACTTATTTATTCATATTATTTACATGGTTTTTATTGTTTCAAGCATTTTTCTTTTATTTATTATAGTTTTTGTGTGTCTAGATCATTTTGTGCATTAAAAATGGAGTAATTATGATATTTTATATCATGATGCACTAAATCTTGTAATAATGAGTCTATTAGTCCTTACGCATATAACATAATAGTCATGGTCTATCCATACCATTGATGCCTATTATCTTACACTATATCAAATTAAGGTTACCCAGCTCTTAATTGGTTATTAATGTTGGAATTATTATTAGAACTCCAAATAAATTAAATAAACAAAGTCAACTATCTAAATCATCCAAACATACATTCTTCCAATCCATCTTATACCATAATAAATGCTAAAAAAAAACATGTGCTCAAACATATCAAAATTAGGAAAAATAATTGCATAATTAAGTCATATCTATCCATTTATATCATCTAACTTATATATAAACTTAAAACATCCATAATATATCCATAACCCAAAACAAAGGCCAAAAATAATCAAGTATGTGTGTGTGTGTGTATCTATGAGTGTGTGTGTGTGTATCTACATACATAAATATACATACATACATACATACATACAAACATAGATATATGTATGTCTGTATGTATATGTATATGTATATGTATATGTATATGTATATGTATATGTATATGTATATGTATATGTATATGTATATGTATATGTGTGTGTTTTTGTATGTGTATCAAATTTGTTAAGGTACATAGCTTAGTGTAGTGATTTTTCCCACTGGGTTTTGCCTACACGATCGTATGGCCTTTCTATGTATTTAAGCTTCCTTATATTAGTTATAAAGGGTCCATAGGCTAATTTTATTAAATTTTAATTAGCTAATTAATAAAATTATAGCCTTCCTCATGATTCCCTAATTTTCTCTATATGTACCCCACTTTTCCTTTTTGGAAGTTTAATTGACTCATTCACATTTTGCAATAGACAAGTTAATGCATATTTTTCCTCTCTTAAAATTTTGGAGCTCTCTCTACAGGTATCAAAATTAATTGCTTAAACACTATTCAAAGATATTGGCACACTCTTTCATGGTACCAGAGCTATCTTGATAGTCTCATGCATTAGACTACCTGGTAAGATCCTCCATGCATTCACTTTGCTAATTTTTCTTCTATCTTGGTCGTCATTTTTGACCTTAGAGGCATTTTATTAATCCACCTCAAAAATCATATGAAAAGGCCTTTTATGAAAAAACCAGTTGTATACATTTTTTGGATTTTTTGAGATATAAAATGGGTTGTTCTTAGATTTTTGAGAAACTTTATAGATTTTCTTAGAAATCAATTTCTTCCATCTAGTCAGACATCCGTACTAATGAATTAATATAGCCTGCAAACCTTGATTTACTCTCTGTAGATAAAATAAAGTTCTTGAACTCCTTCAACTTCTCAAAAAACAATTACCTATAATTAATCAGGTTCTCAGAGGGTGGTTACTTTATTCCAAACCAAATCAGGTTTTCAAAGTGCTTCTACTTGCTTACAGACCAAATTAGGTTTTTGAAGTGCTTCTACTTGCTCACAGACTAAATTAGATTTTTTGAGTTCTTCTAGTTGGAAGTAATTAGGGTTCTCTAAGGTAATTACTTATAAAAAAATTAGGCTTTAGCATTCAGACTTCACAACCCTGATTAACATTGGCTAGACCCATTTGGGTTTGTGGAGGTCAACTACTTATTAATCATTATTTGCTTTATAAGTAATAAGTCATGCAAGTTGAAGAACCTAAAATACACTAAGGAAGACCAAATTGGGTTTTCCAAGCATGATTACACATTATTCACTTACTTATGAAGTAAATCAGTTGAAAGAACTCATTTTTCACTAGCTAGACCAATCTGGGTTTTCCAGGCAGTCTTACTTGTCAAAGAGTCTAAAGTAGTGCAATTGGGAGAACCCAAAGTCAAGCAGTTGGAAGAACCCAAATTACAGTAGGAGACCCATTCAAGTTTTCAAAGAAATTTTAATTATTACTTTTTATAAGTAATGTAACTGCAAGAACCTGAAGTCAAGTAACTGCACAAACCCATATGATGTTTAAAGAGGTGTCAAATTTCAGGTGAAAGATAATGAAGAAATAAAGTAAATTTGGTTATATTTTTAGATTTTTGGATGAAAAAACACAAATGTAAAAAAAATTGATTTTTGGAAATGGTCTAGGAATATGTCAGAGTAAGAACTTATAAATGTTATAACTTTCAATCCATAACTCCATTTTGGGTGTCATGTTTTTGAAAGTGCATGTTTTCTCAAGCTCTTCACATTGGTGACATTATTTTAGGACTTTTGTAAAAACCATTTTTTCATGGTATATTGACTTAACACTCTCTTTAAACTTTTGTACCTTTCCTCTTGGATGCATTATCAGCTGTGCCCGATGTCCCTCTCATACTTTCTCACACTGATTGATCATAGATGCATTCTCGATTGTGCCTGACATCCAAGATTGAGTGTGTGTACATTATAACTTCAAGGGGGTATTCTTGATATTTCAAGGGGTACTTGTACTATGTGATTTCTTTTTTTTACTTTCATTTCAAATCTACAATTTTTCTCATTATAATCTACACTAATGGATCTAGACATCAAACCACTCTCACCATTTAACTATCTAGAATAGAAGTCTAAAATACAACTCACTTTGAGAGGTAAAGGAATCTATCGGATTACTATGAGTGAGGAAATTTAGCCATCTATAGATGCAAAAAAGGTTATGGTATAATATATGTGATGAGGCCTATGGGTTTCTTTTCCTATCAATGTCTCCTGACCTCATGTTTCATTTTGAATCTACAAATACTCGAAATGAAGTCTGAACAATCCTAGACAAGCTTTTTGGAGTGCAAGACATCATGAGGGGTCATGAGCTAGAGAATGAGCTCATCACATTGATCCTAGGTAACTATGACACCCTACAAGACTTATTTACAAAGTTTAAATCACTGAGACTATAGTTGAAGTAATGTGGTATTGAGAAAATAGATGACCAATTGATTTGATCTGTGCTTGCAAAATTGGGTCACGACTATTCAATTTTCACCTCTACATTTCATGTTACCAAATGTGCACTTGGATCCACTTGAAAAATGCCATCATTTGATGATTTTATTCCCAATCTAACTCAAGAGAAAGATAAGTTGGTTCAAATGGGTATACTGAAGTCTTTAAAATCACTTGCCTTGATTATCAATTAGGACAAGAAGCCTTCTAGTAGTGGCAAACATGAGAAGAAATAGTCTAAACTTGATCATGAGCATAAGAAGAATAAAAAATAAGATGCCAACCCAAAGGCATCATCAAATGAGTCCTCTTCAAGTAGGAATCCTAAGAAGGAGAAACTCAAATGCAAATTTTATAAGAAACTTGGGCATGATGAATCTCAGTGCATAAAAAAGAAGATTGACACCTTGACTAAGATGTTTGAGAATAATAGCATTAGTGTTCTTGAATATTCATCTCAAAACACATCAGCACAAGATTTTTCAAAGGGTAAAGATTAAAAAAGGGTAAAAACAAGGGTAAGGTACTTGTTGCAGTAGCTTCTCAGCCTTCGACTTGGGTTATTGACTCGGGTGCTTCCTATCACATGGCCTCCTCAAAGGATCTATTTTCAAAAATAGAGCCATGTTTTGTGCCTTAAATTCTCATGGGTCATGAAACTTCAGTAGAAGTTAGTAGTAAAATATTGGTAGAAGTAAGTGATAGGACTTTCAATTATGTTATGTGTGTTCCTTCACTATCCACCAATCTTCTATCAGTATATCAAATCACTCACATAGGTGTAGGGAAGTGAGTTGAGTTCACACCTAATTTAGTGGTCATCAAGGAGCTACACAGTGACACCACAGTAGCTTATGGGAAGGATAATCATTATTATAGGTTGTATACCTTCTCACATTTTTCCTTAGATCAACCCTCAACTATACTTCTTACTCATGCAGATGGAGTAAGCAAAATATGGCATGAATGGTTTGGCCATTTGAACTATCATTACCTAGAGAAACCCAGTCATAGTCCACAGTGACTTAGCAGGTCTATTTCCAAAACCTTTATTCAATAAGATAAGATACATGCTCACATTCATCAATGACTTTTCAAGGTACACCTAGGTTTTTTTTTCAAAAATAAGTTTGAGGTCTTTAATCACTTTAAGGACTTTAAGGCACTTGTGGAGAAGCAATCAGAATGTTCCATTAAAATCTTAAGGACTGATAATGGAAAGGAGTATGTCAACAATAGTTTTGATCATTTTTACACATAAGAGGGTATTCAAATGCAATACAAAGTTTCATATAGTCCTCAGCAAAATGGTGTGGCCAAACATAAGAACCGTACTTTGAAATAAATGGCCAACTACATGATTTAACCAAAATATCTTGCTCCTTAGTATTGGGCCAAAGTAATCAACTATGCATACTACATTCAGAACTAAGTTCCACACAAATACTTGAAGGGAATCACTCCTTTTGTAGCTTGGGATGGTCACAAGCCTATACTAGATCACTTTTGAGTGTTTAGATCACCAACTATGGCCCAAGTTCTCAAGAAGAAATGCAAGGCAATGGACCCTCAAAGTCAATCTTACATCTTTATGGGGTATGCAGAGGGTGTTAAGGGATATAGGCTTATCCATCCTAAAACTCATGATTTGTTCATTGAAAGGAGTGTCAAGTTTCATGAGGGCCCACTTAAACATAATCATGGCACTTCAAACTCTTTAAAACTATTATTGGACATTGATTCTACTTTTGACAGTGATGTAGATCCACCTCAAAATCCTCCTGAAGATGAGGATGACTCTTCTTCTTTTTCAATTTCAAGCAATGAGAGAAGTGATGAGGATTCTCCTCTTCCATATCACACTCACACTATAGATGATGAGGACTTACATCCTGATTCTCCAATCTCATACAATTTTGGTCTTATTTGGGCTAGACAGACACTTCAAAGTGTTGGAGGATGGGTTGGAAATCCATCAGATGCAAGGTGGACATGATCATAGTTATAGGGGACTTCACATGCCTGCTTGGTCATTTTCTTAGATTTGTAAACCTTTCATGAGGCATCTGCCATTCCAAAATGGGATTCTACTATGCAAGAAGAGTACAATTCTCTAATCAGGAACAAAGCATGGGACTTGGTCCCTCTTCTGAAAGGAAGAAAATTGGTTTGGTGTAAATGGGTTTATCAGACCAAGTATGGTGTAGATGGGTTAATTGATAAGTACAAAGCTTGTCTAGTTACAAAGGGGTTTTCAAAAGTTCTTGGCATAGACTACATTGAGACATTTGCTCTTGTAGCCAAGGTGACATCTATAAGACTCACTCTAGCCATCATAGTCACACATCGGTGGGATGTTCATCAAATGGATGTAAAGAGTGATTTTATACATGGTGACCTCAAGAAAGAGATATATATGGAGCAACCACAAATATTTATGGAAGATACCTCCTTGGTCTATAGACTCAATAAATCTATCTATGAACTCAAATAGGCCCCTCAAGCATGGTACACCAAGATAGACTCCTTTCTCTTCACAATCAAGTTCACCAGATGCCACTCAGATCTAAATGTATACATCTTACAGTAGGATGATTCTCTATTAATCCTAGTTCTCTATGTGGATGACTTACTGATTATAAAGATCTCATGATCATCCATCTCAGTAATGAAAACTACAATTTCAGATAAATTTTCAATGACAAACATGGGATTGCTACACTACTTTCTTGGAATTGAAATCATTTAGTTAGATTTTGGGATAACTTTATCACAATCCAAGTATTATCTTGACTTACTTTCAAGGTTTAACATGGATGATTTTAAGCCAGCTCCTACTCCCTTCTTGTCTGGTGTGAAGCTTGAGGTTGATTATCCTATACCACTCATTGATGCAACTTTGTATTGGCAACTCATGGGTAGTCTTATCTATCTCACACACACTAGACTTGACATATCCTATGCATTTGGTTTGGTCTCCTAGTTTATGTAGGAGCCACATGAGTTGCATTGGAAATAAGCAAATTAGATTCTTTACTACATTCAGGGTTTGCACAACTATGGGAAACACTATGGAGCAGGAATAAAGGTTTATTTGATCAGATACACCGATTCAAATTAGGATGGAGATATTCAAAGTTGAAATTCCACCTCAAGCTACAGTTTCTCACTTGGTTCAAGTCTAATAATTTGGTCAAGCAAGAAGCAACATGCAATTTCTTTATCATCTACAGAGGCAAAATACAAAGAGGCTATCAATGCCACCACTAAAACAATCTGGCTTCAGGGGATTCTCACTAAGTTTGGTGTCCATTTTCATAAGCCAACAATCATCTACTGTGACAACCAAAGCATTATCCAAATTTTTAGGAATCTGGTTCTCCATCAAAGGACCAAACACATAGAGATTCACATGCATTTCATTAGGGAGATTATCAATGAGCAAGTCATTGATTTTCGATACTATCCAATATCAGAATAGATTATAGATATTCTGACCAAGCCTTTCACAAAGAGTAAATTTGTTCATCTATGAGATCTCATTGGGGTTAGGGCTACTCCACATTCTTCTTCCTCCTATGGAGGTTCATCACTATGTACTTGGCTACCTCATCAGGATTTTAATTTTGGGACCCAATTCTCATCTCATCTAAGCTACACTTAAGGGGGGTGTTAGTGTAGTGCTTTTTCCCATAGGCTTTTGCCTACATGGCCGTATGGAATTTCTATGTATTTAAGCTTCTTTAGGTTAGTTATAAAGGGTCAATGGGCTAATTTTATTTAATTTTAATTATTTAATTAAGAAAATTAGAGCCTTCCTCGTGTTTCCCTAATTTTCTCTATGTATACCCCACTTTTCCATTTTGGAAGGTTAATCGACTCATTCACTTTTCCGTATGGAATTTATATGTATTTAAGCTTCTTTAGGTTAGTTATAAAGGGTCAATGGGCTAATTTTATTTAATTTTAATTATTTAATTAAGAAAATTAGAGCCTTCCTAATGTTGCCCTAATTTTCTCTATGTGCACCCCACTTTTTCATTAATGCATATTTTTCCTCTTGTAATTTTAGATCTCTCTCTCTATAAGAATCAACATTGATTGCTTGAACACTATTCAGAGATCTTGGCACACTCTTTCAACATCAATATAATGATACAGCTTAAAATGTTTATAAATCATCATGTCATCTAAGTATCTCCCTTTCCCTCAGATGGGAAATCTATAGACATGCTCAGACCATGTCATTATGGTTTACCCCTTAGAGGACCCATAACATTGAGATGTCTATCCCATAGATCTCTTCGAATCCATGGTATGTCATGTCTTTATAGATGGTTTTTTCCTAGAAGAGCACTCTTTAAACAATAGTTCTCACTACCCCAATAATACCACCTACTCATAAAGACTCATGTAGTAGGTAACCTACTCCATAGATCTCATCACACTATCTAATTCCTAAAGTTTACCAAGTACTGAGTAGCTTATTCACCTCTAAAATATCTACCCATAGTGTTTATCACTCTCACTTATAACTCTATGCCAATCTTATCTCATCTAGAGTCTGCATGGTAACATCTTATGTCAATAGTCCTCCATCTCTACCATATTCCTCAGTTATCATCCTATCAATCTCCACTTGAAACCTATCTACCTTAGCCTATAATCTACCAATCTCCATCGATCTCATGTCACCCTGTCTATCTCTACCACCTCTATCTCCTTGAAAGCCTGCTATATCAATATCTTGAGCTCTAATATCCTCATGTAGTCTATAACTCAAGGCCTCATCCTTTAATAACCTCACTAGACCTAATATCCCTACTCTATGATGTATAGGTCATCATCAACTTTGACATCAATGGATGAAAATAAGAAACACATTCATACACTTACCTCTACTAATATCTCTTGGCTCTGACTCTAATTTGCTTTAGTCTAGTTCTTGACCTTTGGTTTCACAAAAATATCTATTTGTGTCTTTAATCACAATGTCATTTCCCTGTTTTACTAATCATCCTTCCACACAATCTCTCTTGTCATTTTATTACAACTTACATAATAATATTGGTTTATTATGCTTCTTCTTTGACTAGATCTCATTGGTCATTGGGATCCACTATTGATTCTAGATTACTAAACTACTATGATGTTTATATACATCAATTTCATACTCAAACTAATCCATCTTGTTCCTTTTATCTCACATTACAACCTCCAATCTCAACCATTATCTTTTAGTGTTTACTTTATCTATGACAGTGATCTCTACTAGCCTTTTTAATGTTCTTTTGTATTGTACGGATGGGTACCAACTAATATGGGAAAACTAAAACCCTTTTTGGATACTCTCTATCCCTTTCTTTATAACTAAAAATTTTCATTTGATAATTCATTCTTTTGACCACTTTTTAAGTCACCTCTTAGCCCTTATTTAGGCATATTCGGCCTCCCACTACCCTGTCTAACACACTGTTGGTTTCAACTATATTTTTCCATACATAATAAAATTTAAAATAAAAAAAATTAATACACATGAATATCCATATTTTCACAAATTTTTAGAGTTTTCCATGGTGGAATCTTCCACAAACTCAATTCTTGTCTCGAAACCCTAGATCAGGGTTTGTAGTTGACTGTGTAACCCAAGAGAGTGAAAAATTTGTTTTCAATATTTTATAAAGGTTTAATATCACTATAACTATTGGAAAATATTATCTAATCCCATTTCACCTTTCCATGCATATAATTCCTTCCTTTGGGTGATTGTAGGTTGGTTTTTATAAATTCTCTGTCTAACTGAGTTATGAAATATAGTCATCTACAGGTTTGGTTACACTATCTATAAACCTATCTTAAATATTCTTAATTATATGTAAATAAAAATTACCAATGTTTATATCTAATTTTTCACTCGGTTCACTCATGATCCATTGCACTAGAATACATGCTCAATACTCTTTATTCCTCATATGATAATATAGGGCATGTATCTGCCTTCCTTGGTAATAGTTTATGACCATAATAACTAAATAAAATGCTTCCTAATTCTTAAATGACTATTACATAATCTTAAAAAATGGTCAATATACTCCCAAATGTCCTCTTATATACTCTTTTCTTATAACACATGCTCACTCTCAACCTCTTGAACACAATCAATCTCTAACACACAAAACACAATCTTTAAACAAGGTTAATAAATTATAAATCATTTTTTAAATCATAGGAAAAAAATATCATATTAATTCATTTAAATAATTTTATAAAACTTACAAGATAATTTCCCAAATAGAGCATTGAACAACACAAATTTTCAAAACTCCTTTACTCTTCTTCATTCATGATTCTTGACAATATTTACATAATAGGTATATTTGACAGAGTTTTCTCCCTTCTCCTTTCAAAGCTTCTCTACCATCTTTATTTCAAATTCCTTCCACCTAAAAATGACTCACTCCACAAAACAAATACTTATTTCAAAAGACTCTAACTATCATAACTAACTCCTAACCCCCTTTTTATATGTTGAGAGTGTCCTTAACTAACTTAACAAGAAATATGAGTTTCAAGGTGACTAATCACATGAGTCACTTATGAAATTAGGTTCCCTTGACCCACTTGAGGGTCTTAAAAATAATAACACATTATATATACCTCCTACCAACATGACATTTTATCAAAACCTTAGGCTAAAGATTCAAAAATTCAAATTGAGGAATTGGTAGGAAAATGCCAAAACAACTCAAATTCAAATTTCATCAAGTTATAGCAACTAGTATGGACTCCTACAGACTTCCTATGACCAAAATGACTAACAAAAGACTCAAAATTTTAAAATATACTAATATTTACATAGATTAGTGATGCTTCTGGATCATACTATAGAGGAGAAAAATTAAACTCTCCAAGAAAGTTATAAATGATCAGACTTTGATGTTCTTTGCAACATCCTTCTTCCAAGTTCATGTCCACCTATATCCCAAGGCCTATTTCAAACATGCAGACCTTCTTGATGATTTCTTACAAGTATGATAACTCTTCCTTTGTTCACCTCTCTCTTGTATTGCATCTTCAATCTAATCATGAGAAATTGTTGCTTGTTCTCTCTCCTCCATAAACCTACACATGAAGAAAACAAGTAAAATAAAACCACCTCTTGTTTGCTCTCTTGGCCTGCACTTTTTTCTTCTTCAAATTTTGTTTCTTCTTCATCTTGACTCAAGATTTTCATCAATGCCAACTTAGCTGCCATGATGGTCTCCTTGTCTCCTATGAGACTCAAATCCTTAGTTTCTTGCATTATATGTTGCCATATCTTATTCTCTTATGTTGTATATCCATATATATCACCTTGATCTTCCATTGGGTGCTAATAAATACACTTCTACCTAAGACATATAAAATCTAATAAACACTTCATCATGTGTTTTTTCCTTGTATTCTACTGCTACACCCTCACAAATTCATTCCTGCATGTTAAGCACTTCTTTTGGTACTATTTTACCTTCTTTTCATTAAACTAGCACATTCATTATCCTCAATATACATTCATATAATTCATATTCATCATTTTTTACATCAACATACTCATCAAACATAACATGGAGACTATTACCTTGTATTCTTTATTCTCTTCAAGTATTTCTTGACTAAAAACTACATCCTTCTTGTTTGTCATGAGACATGGTATTATTACAGACTCTCTTTCTCCTTCCTCTTCATCTAATGGATCACCTTCTTTATGGTATCATAAGATTTAATCACCAAACTCAGTTGTCTAATCAATTTGTTCCTCATCATTAGCATGTTGCTCATGCTTCCAATGCTCTTCACCATCATGCATTTGTTTACCTATATACAAACATTCGAAGAACTTATTAGTCATAAACATTTGAGGCTTTCATGTCCCCTTGCTTCTTCTTCTAAGCTTCCTTGATATCATCTTCATCTTTTTTCTTCTCTTCTTCTCTATCAACTACTTGAGAGGACATCTAACTTTCTTCTTGATGCATACATGGAATCTTGGTCTCATCTCTTCCACGATTTTATGTAATCTTTTCAAAACCTCTTTCATATTATCTATCTCTTTCTCTCTCTCTCTAAGTTTCTTTTCTTCTCTTATTTCTTTTTATCCATCTTCTTATGGTAATCTTCACTCCTCAAGCCCTTCATCATTATTTCTTTTTTATTCACTATCTCACTCTCTATCTAGGTCTCTCTCTTGGACCTATCTTATTCTTATTGACATACCTTCCCACTTTACTTCTTTGACATTCACTTTGTCTCTCTCACATGACTCTCTCTCTTTCTTAGAGTCTCTTTCTTTCTTGTCCTCACCTGGGACTTCTCTCTCTTTCTTAAGTTTTCTTCTCGAGCTTCCTTGACCTTTCACTAGCTCTTCTCTTTCTCTAAGCCTTCTTGGATTAAGGGATTATCCACACCTCTCTTTTCTCTCTTTCAACTATATCTACCTCTCTTTCACATACCTACATCTTCTTCACTCTTTCTTGCAACTTTTATTAGTCATTTCACAATAACATCTCATAGTAACCTTAACTCAATGTACACACAAACTGAATCAACTCTTTCAAAAAAAAATCAAACATATCGTATCCACATAACCTTTCAACTCTGATACCAAATGATGCATATGTCATCATTAATTTTGACATCAATGGATGAAAACAACAAACACATTCATACACTTACCTCTACTAATACCTCTTGGCTCTAACTCTATTTTGCTTTAGTCCAGTTCTTGACCTTTGATTTCACAAAAATATCTCTCTCTATATTTAATAATAATATCCTTTCCCTATTTATAATAATCATCTTTCCACACAATCTTTCTTGTCATTCTCTTACAACTTGCACAAACACCTTGGTTTACTATGCTTCTTTTTAGACTAGATCTCGTTGGTCATTGGGCTCCACTCTAGATTCTAGCTTCTTTAGCAATTATGATGTTTCTACACATCAATTTATTGATCAAAATAAACCATATTATACCTTTTATCTCACCTTACAACCTCCAATCTCAACCATTATCCTTTATTGTTCACTTTCAATGTAACAGTGACCTCTACTAGCCTTTTTTTAGGCTCTTCTATATTGTACGGACGAGTACCATATAATCTGAGAAAATAAAAAACATTTTTGGATACCCTCTATCAATTTATTTATAACTACAAATTTTCATTCTATAATTCATTCTTTGACCACTTTTTAAGTCACCTCTTAGCCCCTATTTAGGCCTATTAGGCCTCCCACTGCCTTGTCTAACACATAGTTGGTTTCAACCATACTTGTCCATACATAATCAAATTAAAACTCAAAAAAATTGATAATACACATTTATCTCCATATTTTCACAAATTTTCAAGTTTTTTCCATGGTGGAATCTTCCACAAACTCAATTCTTGTCTTGAAACCATAGATCGGGGTTTATAGTTGACTGTGTAACCCTAGAGAGTGCAAAATTAGTTTTCAAGATTTTCTAAAGGTTTCAAATCAATGTAACTATTATAAAAGATCTATATAATCCAATTTCACATTTCCATGCATATAATTCCTTCCTTTTTTCCACTATAGGTTGGTTTTTATAAATTCTCTATTTGACTGAGTTATGAAATACAGTCATCTACATGTTTGGTTACACTATCTATAAACCTATATATGTTCAACAACCCTAAGTCACTTTAATAATATTAATCAGATGGAAAGAACACTTACCAATGTGTATATGTGATTTTTCACTTGGTTCACTCATGATTCATTACTCCATAATACGTGTTCAATACTCTTTATTCCTCATATGAAAATGTAGGGCATGTATTTGCCTTCCTTTGTAATAGTTTACCACCATAACTAAATACAATGCTTCCTAATTCTTAAATGACTATTATAAAATCCTACCAAATGGTCAATTTAATTATAAATTTCCTCTTATAGATTCTTTTCTTGAAACACATGCTCATTCTCAACCTCTTGAACACATCAGTCTTTAACACACAAAACACATTCTTAAAACAAGGTTAATAAATTTTGAGTCATTATTTCAATCGTAGGACAAACATATCATATTCATTAATCTAAATAATGGATAAAAACTTAAAATATTATTTCCTGAATAGATCATTGACCAACAAAAGTTTTCAAAAGTCCTTTACTCTTCTTCATTCATAGTTCTTGACAATATTTACATAACACATATATTTGACAGAGTTTACTCTTTTCTCCTTTCAAAGTTTCTCTACCATATTTATTTCAAATTCCTTAAACCTAAAAAATTACTCACTCCACAAAACAACTACTTATTTCAAAATACTCTATCATAACTAACTCCTAACTCCCTTTTTGTACGTTGAGAGTGTCCTTAACTAACTTAACTACAAATATGATTTTCAAGGTGGCTAATCACATGAGTCACTTATGAAATTAGATTCCATTAACCCAATTGAGGGTCTTCACAACAATACCACACTATAGAAACCTCCTAACAACATGACATTTTCTCAAAACCTTAGGCTAAAGATTCAAAAATTCAAATTGAGGAATTGGTGGGAAAATATCAAAACAACTCAAATTCAAATTTGATTAATTTATAGCAATTAGTATAGAATCCTATAGACTTAATATGACCAAAATGACTAACTAAAGACTCAAACTTGTAAAATATACCAATATTTACATAGAGTAGTGATGCTCCTACACCATACTACCAAGGAGAAAAATGAAACTTTCCAAGAAAGTTATAAATGATCTAACTTTGATGTTCTCTATAGCATCCTTGTTCCAAATTCATGTCCACCTAAATCCCAAGGCCTATTTTAAACATTCATACCTTATTGATGCTTACTTATAAATATGATAGCTCCTATTTTGTTGACCTCTCTCTTGTTTTGCATCTTCAATCTAATCATGGGAAATTCTTGCTTATTCTCTCTCTTCCATAAAACTGCACATGAAGCAAATAAGTCAAATAAAATGACCTCTTTCTTGCTCTCTTAGTTTGTACTTTATTCTTCTTCAAAATTTATTTATTCTTCATCTTGACTCAATATTGTCATCAATGCCAACTCAACTGCCATGATGGTCTCCTTGTCTCTTATGAGACTCAAATCCTCTATTTCTTGCATTATATATTGTCATATCTGATTCTTTTCTATTTTACAATCATCTATATCACCTTGATCTTCCATTGGTGCCAAGCAAGAAACCTCTACCTACTACAAGTTAAACTTTATAAGCAATTCATCATGTACTTCTTCCTCATACTTTACTACTGTAACCTATAAATTACTTCTTACATATTACTAACTTATTTTGGTACTATTGTACCTTATTATCCTTCAACTAACACATTAATTAGCCTCAATGTACTTTCATACAATTCATCTTCATCATTGTTTACATCAACATACTCATCAAACACACCATGGAGACTATTACCTTGTACTTCTTTATTCTCCTCAAGGCTTTCTTGACTAAAAATTGACTCCTTGTTTGTCATGAGCCATGGTACTACTAAAAACTCTCTCTCCTTCCTCTTCATCTAATGTATCACCTTCTTTAGGGTATCATAAGATTGAATCACCAAACTCAGTCATCTAATAAATTTGTTCCTCACCATTAGCATGTTGCTCATGCTTCCAATGCTCTTCATTGTTATGCATCTCTTTACCTATATACAAACGTTCCAATAACTCATTAGTCATAAAAATTTGAGGCTTGCATGCCCCCTTGCTTCTTGTTTTAAGTTGCCTTGTTATCATCTTCATCTTTTGTCTTCTCTTCTTCTTTATCAACTACTTGAGAGGCCTTATAACTTTCCCCTTGATGCATACACAAAATGTTAGTCTCATCTCTTCCAATATTTTCTCTAATCTTGTCAAAACCTCTTTTATCTCAAATAAATCCTTCTCTCTCTGACTCTTTTTGATTCACTTCTTTCTCTTTATCCATCTTATTGTGGCAATCTTCACTCTTCAAGCCCTTAATCATTATTTATTTTCTATTCACTATCTCACTCTCTCTCTTGGACCTATCTTCTTCTTCTTGAAAAACCTTCCCACTTGCCTTCTTTTACCTTCACTTAGGTCTCTCTCACTTGACTCTCCTTCTCTTAGAGTCTCTTTCTTTCTTGTCCTCACTTGGGAATTCTCTCTAGTTCTTAAGCTCTCTTCTTGATCTTCCTTCCTTGAACTTTTAATAGCTCTTCTCTTTCTCTAAGACTTATTGGCTTAAGGTATTTTCCACAACTATCTACTCTTTATTTCAACTATATTTTCCTCTCTTTCACATACATGTAGCCTCTTCACTCTTTCCTATAACTTGCATTAGCCATTTCACAACAACATCTCATAGTAACCTTAACTCAATGTACACATAAATTGAATCAACTCTTTCAAACAAAAAATCAAACATACCTTATCCATAGAACCTTTTATCTCTAATACTAAATGATGTAGAGGTCATCATCAACTTTGACATCAATGGATGAAAACAATAACCACATTCATACACTTACCTCTGCTAATATCTTCTAGTTCTGACTCTATTTTGATTTAGTCTAGTTCTTGACCTTTGGTTTCACAAAAATCTCTATCTCTATCTTTAATCACAATTTCCTTTCCCTATTTTTACTAATTATCCTTCCACACAATCTCTCTTTTCATTCTCTTACAACTTTCACAATAATCTTGGTTAACTATGCTTCTTCTTAGACTAGATCTGATTAATCATTGGGATCCACTCTTGATTATAGATTCATCATCTATTATGATGTTTCTATACATCAATTCCCTACTCAAAATAATCCATCTTGTTCCTTTTATCTCACCTTACAACCTCCAATCTCAACCATTATCCTTTATTTTTATGTTCTCTATGATAGTGACCTCTACTAGCCTTTTTTTAGGCTCTTATGTATTATATAGATGGTACCATCTAATCTGGGAGAACTAAAACCCTTTTGGGATACCCTATATCCCTTTCTTTATAACTAAAATTTGTCATTCTAGAATTCATTTTTTTACCACTTTTTAAGTCACCTCTTAGCCTCTGTTTAGGCCTATTAGGCCTCCCACTACCCTATCTAACACATAATTGGTTTCAACCGTACTTGTTTGTAGATAATCAACTTAAAACTCACAAAATATATTAATACATGTGGATTTTAAATATTTTCACCAATTTTCATGGTTTTCCATGGTGGAATCTTCCACAAACTCAATTCTTATCTCAAAACCCTAGATCAAGGTTTACAATTGATTGTGTATCTCGAAAAAGAGTGAAAAAATAGTTTTCAAGATTTTCTAAAGGTTTTAGATGACTGTAACTATTTAAAATATCTATCTAATCCTCCTTCACCTTTCCATGCATATAATTCCTTCTTTTGGGCCATTGTAGGTTGGTTTTTATAAATTCTCTATCTGACAAAGTTATGAAATACAATCATCTACATGTTTGGTTACACTATCTATAATCCTATATATGTTTAACCACCCTAAGTCACTTTAAGACTCTTAAGAATATGTAAATAACACTTACCAATGTGTATATCTAAGTTTTAAATCAGTTCACTCATGATCCATTACTGGATAATATGTGCTTGATACTCTTTATTACTCTTATGACAATATAAGGCCTGTATCTGCCTTCCTTGGTAGTAGTTACCACCATAACTAAAGATAAATCCTCTTGATTCTTAAATGAATATTATAATATCTTACCAAATTTTCAATACACTCCCAAATTTCCTCTCATAGATTATTTTCTTACAACACATGCTCACTCTCAACCTCTTAAACACAATCAGTCTCTAACACATAGAACACAGTCTTAAAATAGGGTTAATAAATTTTGAATCATTATTTCAATCATAGGACAAACATATCATATTCATTCATGTAAATAATGGAAAAAAACTTACAATATCATTTCCCAAATGGATTGTTGAACAAAACAAGTTTTCAAAATTCCTTTACTCTTCTTCATTCATGATTCTTGACAATATTTACATAATAGGTATATTTGATAGAGTTTTATCCCTTATCCTTTCAAAGCTTCTCTACCATATTTATTTCAACTTCCTTACACCTAAAAAAATTACTTGATCCACAAAACAACTACTTATTTCAAAAGACTCTAACTATGATAACTAATTCCTAACTCCCTTTTTGTACATTAAGAGTGTCCTTAACTAACTTAACTACAAATATGAGTTTCAAGGTGACTAATCACATGAGTTACTTATGAAATTAGGTTCCCATAACCCACTTGAGTGTCTTCACAATGATACCACACTATAGAGACCTCCTAACAACATTACATTTGCTCAAAACCTTAGGCTAAAGATTCAAAACTTCAAATTGAAGAATTGGTTGGAAAATTCCCAAACAACTCAAATTCAAATTTGATCAAGTTATTGCAACTAGTATGGACTCCTACAGACTTAATATAACCAAAATGACTAACAAAAGACCAAACTTGTAAAATATAATAATATTTACATAAATTAATGATGTTCCTACATCACTTTATCTCCTCCATCTATATGTGCCTCTGGTGCAAGCCTCATCATTGTATCCCCTCTATATCCCTCTCCCTCTCCATCATTATCAATTATAACCAATGGGGTATCTCCTCCTCTTCCATCTCGTATGGCCTCTTCCATATCTATATCATGAATCTAACCCCATACAACCTCTCTTGTATCTGTGTCATACATATCTTACCCATATATGTCTCATGTATAGCCTCTACCACCATGTATTGGAGCAACTCACATAATCCTCTATCATAAGCCCTTACTCCATGGGCGTGCCCTAAATTTAGCTTGAAATCTCTATCTCCATATCCTAGGTGGTATGTGTGGCTCTATCAGACTCAGTGGTCTCTATTGATCCCACCATGAAACATAATCAATTGTCATCCCTTCATCCACCGCATCCATCCTCAATCATAAATTTATTGTCTTTACCTTTGCCCAACTATGTGTTACCACCCTAGGGTTAATCCTTACACCCCACTATTATTTTTCTCATACTACCTAAATAAATACATGAGGACCTATTGGGATACCCTACCTGATGCCAAATTACCTCACCACTCTATATAGTCTATATCATTCAATAATTTACTCATGATAACAAATCATGTAGAATTGTGCCATCACATAATCTAGGTGTCTTACATCCTATCTCCAATGTGGATTTTCCTCTCTGTATGGCCTCTATGTAATCTAATCTACTCCTAACTCATCTAACACCCTCATAAACAAATCAATATCTCCTAAGTGTGTCTTCTATATCCTTATAATCACATGCCACCCATATGCAAATAGATCCCCTATTGTCCTCATCCTCAACTAACCTATAGGGTTCTCAATCACTAAGTGACCCCATTCCCACACCTAAATTAATGTTGATTATCTAATAGACACACCACATTGTGTAAATCCCTATAAAATATGTTAGTATGCATGGCCCCCATGCAAACTGTGTGGTGATTTCTAGTATGTATCCAATCACATCTAATATTCTAGATAGAAATAACCTCACATTATTATTAGGTATCATAATGCCATTGATAATAACCATTAATATAATTTTCAATGCATTTATATCCAAACCCATGTAGTAATTAATGTTAATACCACAACTCACCATCAAAATCATATCCTCTTAAAGCATTCTATACAGTGTCACTTATGTACACCCTCACTCCAATAAACTTATGTACCTCATATGGAAATTCTCAAAATCTTTCATACATCCTCTAATGTTACCATCATCTCACTTTTCAAGAGGTCAAATGTGTTGGTATCACTATGCTAATGCTTTTCTAATATAATAAAGTAGGCCTTATCTACTCATATCTACAACATCTCTACTATGTAGGCTAGCCTTGTGGCTTCTAATACCCCAGCCTCGTAATCAGTAAATCTCTCCATTAGCTTTATATCTCTCAAATGCCTCTCTCACATGCATAGGATTGGTAATCTCTCATACACACAATAAAATAAGCACTATGTTAATCCTATTCATCCAAATACTCATCTTATAATCCTAAATCTACTCATTCTTGATCATTCCATAGCATGTCATTTTATGTTTTATTCACTTTGGATGTTTTTTCCATAGTTATTAATAATTCAGCTATTACTTTAGATAATTTCATTGATGATTCAGATGATTTTTCCATTGCATATGATGATTTCACCATTACTTATAATGATTTTTCCATTGCATATGATGATTTCATCATTACTTATAATGATTTTTCCATTATTTTTACCAAATTCTTAATGATTTCACCACTAATTTTGATGAAATTACATAGCCTAGACTAACCCTAATTTTTTATGATTTCACTATTTCCCTTTATGCCAAAGTTGATGCCAAACTTACCACTTAGTGAAAAGTAAAATTATTTTTGACATTTTCCCTAAGCATTAAATACTATCAAAATCAAAAGACAAAATCCAAAAATGTCACTTACTACATCATCACTCCTTTTAGGCTAATGGTAAACTCACATGCACTCATTTCAATGCCTATCTATTGGAATTTGGTTCATCTTCTCCTCGTAATCTATAGAAAAATCTAATAGTCTAAATCACTAAAAAATCTAAGCTTTCAAATGAAATTTCACAAATGACTTTTAAAATCCCCCCTAACCCCCTATATATTTAACCTCATCCTTACCCCCATCCCTCCATTTTTACCCTCCCATTTCAATTTCCAAACATTTTTCAACTATATTTTCATATCATTATTTAAGTAAAGTGTTATATATCTTTATCAATGCTTGAAACTATAAATTTTGAAAACCTTTATCACACATCAGACAATCTATATTTTTTTCATTTTACACCTAATACTTACCATTGTTGGGATATATCATTCTTGCATCTGCTCCTATGAACCCTGATTCATTAAGTACCATCCAAATGTGTAGTCTAAAATAAGAAATATTATTTTTCCAATTTATTTCTCTAGTTTTTTTAATCACTAGGAATAAATCATTTTACATGAACTCCATAGGATGTTGAGAGCATTTTTAATGAGACAAGTATCTCCATTATTTATGGTCATATTTCTATTCATCTTCCCTTACATAATTTTGAACATTTATCCACTTTCCCACATGAACATTTAGTGGGTCATCATCACATTCATTTCTACTTACCTAGGGCAACTTTTTTTTTCCTCCAAAATCATCAATGCTCTAATTTTTTTCTATTCTTCAAAATGGCATTGTTGCACAACACCATTTCAAAGAGGAGAAAATGTGGACACCTAAATTTCACCATTTAGAGTCCAAATTAACTTTGACATGTTAACTCTTCACCATACCCAATTCAAATTCATAATAACATTAGTTCCCTTAAAATTTTAAATAATTAATTAATTCATAATTAATTATTTAAATCATTTACACCTATTTTCCTCAAAACTAATTAAATCTAGATTTTACACCTCATCCAGACATCCTCCACATTTATCTCAACTGAATGTTAACTCATCCAACCACCTTCCTCAACTTCCTCAACCACTTTATGAGTAATCTTAGAACATTTCAATCAACTAATGAGGCATCACTTGACTTTTCCACTATCTTGACCTATTCATGTTGAGTCACTCAACTACCAACTAACTCTCCCATTTCAACAAATTTAGATTATTCTTGACCATTTATCTCACCACCTTTGAGCCTATAAATTGATGTACAATCCTCCACTCAAATCATCCACCTTCAAGCTATTGAAATGATATCAAATTATCCTTGTGAATACATTGCGATAAAAGCCATTTACAACCACACATTGTTGAATTCCCTTTGTTTATATAATATTTTAGCACCTACATAAAATAAGAAAGAGAAAATCTACCATTGATCACACAATAGAGAAGGTGATGAACATACATTTCATGTGTTATAAGTATTTCATTAGTTATCTTTTTTTTTTCTCTATCAAGAGGTTAGTATAGTTTGAGGTATTTTATTACATGTTATCTTCTTAGTTTACATTATAAATTTACCACTATACAATAATCAAGCCCAATTCTTCAGTTGTCACAAATTTATACTAACTACTGTGATTATTGCATAAGGTGGATTGAAATTATTGATACCAAGAATAGTAATACAAAGAAAGTGATCAAATTATTATAAAATAATATATTCACTTGGTTTGTAATTCCATTATCATTAGTTTGTGATAATGGTTTTTCTTTTCAGTAAGTATAACTCACATAATGGGCTTATGAAAACAACATCACTTTGAAGTTTTTATCCAACTACTACCCATAAGGGAATGGTGTAATTGAATACAAACATAATAATTTGGTGGATGAAATCAAGAAATATACTAATAAATGACCCAAGGTTTGTCATTCTTTATTGAAGTACACACTTTAGGTTGATCGAAATAGATATAAACAAGATCTTAAATTTTCACCGTTTATTTTTGTATATGGCCAAGAATCAATATTCCTAGTAACACTTAGATTTCCCACATGAGAATTCATGTATAAATACATGGAAAATGATGATAGGGTAAATTAAATATTGTTTAAATGGAACATGCATGTGAATAAGCTCTCCATAATTTTATTAAGCATCAAGATATTGTCAAACGGTGGTTTAACAAGAAATATAAAGTAATATTTTATAATTTTGGACATGGTTCTACTTTAGGACAAAGCATATGAAAATAAAGGGTAGCATGTGAAACTCGCCTCATTATGGATTGGTCCATACTATATTTCAAAGATATTAGGAAACTATGATTTTAAATTGAAATATCTACAAGGCAATGACCTACCACTTCCAATAAATAGATATACTTAAAGCACTACTTTCCATCACCCATTGCTTCAAAATTATGAGTAATGTTTGGCTACAGTATATTAGATTAGGTAGTGTAGATTATTTTTCTTTTCAACACAATTATTTCTTTCATAGATTAGTTCGTCTTGCTTTCATATTTAGTCCTTGTCTTGTTTTGGGTAAATTTATTTATTAGTTTTTGAATAAGTATTTCCCAAGATAGTATCATGAGAAGTATTGACATAACTAAATACAAAGCATCTCTATTGAAATGGTTGACCCAAATTGGATGTATTATGAGGTGTGAACATTCTTATAAAATTTGGTTAAATTTTACAAATACATCAATCATAATTTAGGTTATTACATGTTATCACTATGATTGAGGTGGTTGTTATAAAATTGTCATATGAATTAAATAATGGATTATTGCACTAAAAAATATTCCACAACACTTAAAACCAAAAAAATGACTAAGAGATAAATGGATTACAAAATGAAAGGTTATCAAGATAGAATCTTTTTGGGATACCCTCAACTCGACTATATTGGTTCCAAACCTTCTAAAAAAGAAATAAGTTAATAATCATCAAGGGACAAACCCAATCATTAAATGAAAATCAAAAGTATTTTTCTTAAGAAGGTGATTTAGGTAACCTCCATTAGAGCTATGGATGCTCTACTAGATATAGAGCAAGGCCTAGAGTGGATCCAAATGTACCTCTATTGGAGCTATGGACTCCTAGCTAGAAATTGAGAAATGCCCAAGCAACCCCCTACTTGAGCCACTCCCCATATGAAAAAAAGAGGAAGGGAAAAAGTGATAAATAAACCTTTCAAAATATTTTACTTATGAGACTAGTCCTTGGTTGAAATATATGACCTCAAATGGAAAATTAATTAATCATTGCACACACATGTGGTTATTTGTTTAGTGAATTAGCTTAGTATGTCATAAGGAATGTTTAATCCTTAAACCTTAGTTTTGGTAAGACTATGAAAATTTTGAATATTTATTGGTATATCTCTAATTCTAACCAAAGATTTTAAGTTTTAAATACCATGCATTATTTTCTTGCACAAGTCATCATTTATTGTGATCAACACATCCCCATTCCCTTGGAATAGAGACCCCTAATATTTTATATGGATATACCCTAAACAATTACATGGTTTTGAGTGAAATAAATAAACTTATTGAATTAGTAATTCAATATCATCCTATTTATCACGTGAGTATTGCTCTTTGACTTCTAATACAATGTTGAAAATGATTTTGATATAGGATTTTATTTCAACATATTTTTCCCTTTGGACACTTTCAATTTGGAAGGCCAAATGAGTTTATAATAATTGTAACTTAACACAAAAAAATATTATCTAATGTTAACATTTTTAATTTGAGTGTTATCTTTCACAATGAATAATCGCATGTAGTTGCACACATCTATGTGAGAATCACGGATGACTTTGACTTATTTGGCATTAGTTCAGGCCATGTATCCAATTCTCATAGCTCCATGATTAGATAATTTTATTTATACCATAAAATTGGTCTAGTCCACAGAGAGCCTACTCATAACATTTTAGTCACTCAGGTTCATGTGCATGTGCATATTTCACATTTGTTGTACCATGTCTGAGGATAGCTAGATTTATGCATCAAGTTATCATTTGGTTGTATCATGTTGACCCATATTCCTTTGATTTTGTATTCAAAATTATTTTCATCCAAATCATGCCAAGTTTTGTTCATCTACATCCTTATGAATTCAAAATAATTTAAATAAAATATTGCATTTAATGGGTTTATGAGTTATTCAAAGCACTCCATGTGGATACATACCACTCATTCGTATCTTCACAGTGCATTTGAAAAAATAGTTTCAACATAATATTAGCATTTTAGGTTTGAAACCCATTCATAGGGTGCCACTTATCACGATCACATGGATTCATAATACTCAACTTAAAACATACCCATTTGTTCATGCCACATGTCACATTCTTGTAACAACGTAAAGGTTTATAGTAAAAAAGATAAAAGCATGGTGAAATCAGCCAAATAGCCTCATGGGTTTAAGATTCTAACTTGGACTCCACTTTTTACCATCTTGCATTCCCATAGAGGTAGAGGTATTGGAATTGGAATTCAAATGTTTAAAAGGATTCATGACTACGTCAAATAGTTCCATGTAGCATAGAATCAAATAAATGAAGAGATGACAACATCTAGGTGTCAAGCTCAATGACACATAAAGAAAGTGACTTAGCCCAATAGGAAGATAGATCATACACTTTACATTGAAATGATTAGAGAGGTCATTAATTATCTTAAAGTGAAAGGAAAACACGTATTTAGCTTAAAATTCCCTACAAAAAAGGGAAAGTTAAAATGTAGTAAATGGGTTGATCTAAGAGGAAAGGTTGTTTAATGCCATTATGCCACATGAATTAAGCTCATTTTTAAAAAAACTAATGAAATTGAGAAGTGACTACATAGTCAAAGCATTCAAGTGACCAAGTGAATTTACAGAGCTCCTAATCCTCTAAGTCCTCAAATAAATTTAATTTGTTAATATAAAATCATAGTGAGCTTATAAGTTTAAAACACTAGTAAAATTCATGAGCATTTGCATACAAGACATTGTAACTACAAAATGCAACACACAATGAAGTATATGTTTCCATTTAGAATAGACTAGATATTCATAGACACAACATTCAAGTTTGTGGTGCATTCCATGAAGCTTCCACACTACAGTGCCATATTTGAGAAAAATGAGCATTTTAAGGACATAAGTGACGTTGAATAACTTCCCATTAAGACTAAGTAATATGATTTTGACATTTTAACTCTGAAGGTAGCTGGGTTACATTGAGTTACATCCAAGCCAAAGTTATTTCCCTGTGTATACTTAGTATATAATGTATTTTATGCCATTATATGTACAAATGATATTGTGGAGATATTAAAGAAGAAGATCCAACTTTCATTGTTGGAGTTGTTTATAAAATATATTACCAATTTCCCAAACCAGACACTATATAAAATTAGGAAGTTTATTCCAAATGGATGAAGGGAAATAAAATTAGAGAAACCTTAAGGGATTGGGTAGAAGATTCTAATAATTTTGTATGCAAATATAAGATAAGCTCAATTCCCATTCAATATTAGGTAATGAGTTAGGTTAGGAATGGACCTAATGAATAGAGTATTCAAAGTAGTAGACATAACCCAAGTAGATTAAAATTGGGTACCCTTTCTTGCTATGATCATTGATAACATATAATTCCCTTCCTAGGGGAAACTATTTATTATGATTTATCCCTTCAGGTTCATAGGGTGAAAGATGGGGTAATATATATAAGTTGTCTTAAATTATTGATGTAGTATGTTCTACCATTGACTACATAGACATTGAGACATGGACCCATGATTTTGGAGTCCCAATTCATATGGCCTTTTCTTGGCTTTACATTCAATGTATAGGTAAAACATCAAAATGATTGTAGATCAGTTTTATCCACCCATGTATGCATCTATCAATTAGAGGCCTATGCCTAGATTGTCCAAGGAAATAAAAACATTGGAAAATTTTGGTGCTTATTAATATTACCCAAATTGAAAAATTATAATAGTGGAGGGTCCACTAACACTACCAATGTATGTCTTTGACAAGTTAGTAGAACAAGACCATCAAATCATTACTAGAGTGGATGACATATGTAAAAATTCAAATCAGGGTATGATACATCTATTACCTCTTTAGTTTAGAAGGGAAAATTTTTAATTTTGGTCATATCTGACTAAATTTACAAATCACAAGTCTTATTTTGTGTTTGTAGCTAATGAATTTAGACTTTGGGATCCTCATGGTAGAGATACAGTCCATTTAAGTGGTCTAGATGGAAAGATTAACATTGTATACCACCATGATCCTCACACTTTATACCATATATTCATCAAGCCTCAATATGAATAAGAAGTCATAACAAGGATGCACACAATAGGGGTGATTGTGGAGACTACCAAGAAGGTCCATTATGGTGGAATAATGGAAAGGGAGAGGTCTCCTAGGCTATAAGAACAAGACGTTCCATCTATGTATGAACACATGAGAATGAGAGTGTTGTAAAGACTTCCACCAGTACCAAATTATCTAAAAACAATTCCTCCTCCTCTTTAGGTAATTCTTTCACCTCTTGGTTTTCATCCATTTATAATTATTATTGCATTATCTCAAGGGAAAACTTTAAGTGTTAGCTTATCAAGAAAATTACAAATCACTCAATCAAATCCACTTAGTCCTCCTATTCATGTTTTTGATGCCTAAATTAGAAGATGTTCCCATTCCTCCTCCTAGCCCAGTGCAACCACAACTGACTTATAGAAATATTATCTCCAAAGGAAAATATGCCAATGATAATTCTTTTTAGCTCAATTTTCTTGAAAGTATCCTCTAGTCCTATAGTTTACCTAACACCTATAGTTTCAATTCCTACCACTATGGCCACTACATATACTCTAGGCATTCAGGTATCTCTACCCTAATCATATTCACAAGATCCCATATTAGTTTGTTTTAATTCCCTTATTTTCATGTAGCAAGTACCTAGTTATGCCTTTTGTTGCTTCCATTATTTTTTCAGAAATTACCATAACATGTGCATTGAATAGACAAGCCC